>CP139502.1:90746008-91102093 GCA_021014915.2 Artemisia tridentata subsp. tridentata | reverse complement strand
ACTTGCAAAGGTATGCTGATAGATGATTTCACTTGTTGAAACAAGCATCCAAGATACACAGCACCATTGCCTCTTATAATTCCTCCATCCAAGGAAATTGCACCATCTTTTAGGTCAATGTTTGAAGCCTAAAGATGTGTATTGATATTGTTAAGGTCAAAGAACAGAAAGCAGATGAGTTACTGAGAAAGGTATTCAATCTCACAGATCAGAAGAAAGTTCAGATCAAGGATCTGATTATGAAGTATTTGCAAGATCCTCACAATCAGAAATTCAATTCAGAAGAAACATGTTGAAATGGGTTCACATGTTTAGGGAGGATTGTTGAGAATTAAATATTTTGAAGACTAAGTATCGGGAAATTCTCTTAAGTGGTTAATTCTGGTAGCTTTAGTGTTAAGTCTGGTGAGTTCCAAAGTTAAGTCTGCTAGTTAAGTTTGCTCTTTGATAGTTAAGTCTGGTGGTTAAGTCTAGTGGTTAAGTCTGGTGAATACCAAGATTAAGTCTGCTCTACCGAATGTTAAGTCTGCTTGCTGGATGGATAAGTATAATAAAGTCAAAAATATACGGTAGATAATATCTTTCCCCATGTGATCAGTCATTATGTTGTATTCTCAGAACAAGTTATAAACATAGATACATGTTGTATCTTAGTTACTGACTCACATAAGCTAGCAAGTAGTTCGACAAGACTTGACAAGTATTAACAATATTGTAAAGATCTCCTTGGACTATAAAAGGATATCTTAGCTTAGTCATAAGTGTGACTAATAGTGAAAGATAATAGTGTGTCTTTTATGTGATTAAGTTTTATATGTTGAATAAGAACATTTGATAAAACTTTCATATTCATAACTGTCAAGAACAAGAACAATCATAAATATTATCAATAATATTGAATCCTTTGGTATTATACTTTCGGTGTTCATTGTTCAATACACACAAGCATCACTGTTCCATTTTCACAAATAAAAATAACCTTCTAAGTGTGATTAAGTAGTTTCCGCATACTTGATCATATTAACTCAACTTATCATATACACAATGCATCAAAGGTTTAACCACCTTCTAGTGTATCGAAACATCCTCCCATACTGCCCCCGTACTGAGATTAAGAAGCTGGAGGATGAGTTTCACCAGCTGGTTGTGAAAGGAACTGATCTCATGGCCTACAATAGGAGGTTTCAGGAACTTGCTATCCTGTGCCCAACTGTTGTGCCTTATGTTGAGAAAACATTGGAAAAGTACACTGAAGGACTACCTCGAAGTATCGAGGGAAATGTTACTGCATCCAAGCCTCGGTCATTGGAAGAGGCAATTACCATAGCCCAGCAGTTAATGGATCGTGAAATCAAGCATAGTTCCACTCAAGGAAGTGATGATAACAAGTGAAAGCGTGATGATAGGAGAACCACCCACTACCACAACAACCATCCCAACAACAACTACCGCAACAATCAGAACAACTATCAATAAGACCGTAATAATCACCACCACCAACAGAATCGCCGGCAGGAAACTGTCAGGGCCTATATTGCCACACCTGTTGAGGGGAGTGGTTATATCGGAAGAAAACCATTTTGCAATCGATGCTCGTTGCACCACTATGGTCCATGCACTGTTAAGTGCGTAAAGTGTCAGAAGGTTGGACATCAGACCAAAGACTGTAAAGCAACAGGAACAAATCCACAACCAGTAGCTATAACTTGCTACGGATGTGGTGGGAAGGGGCATTACAAGAGCCGGTGCTCGAAGCCGAATGCCAATCAGGACAACGGTGCCCGCGGAAGAGCTTATGTGCTAGGAGATGGAAATGCACAGCAAAACCAAGACTAGTGCAAGAGAATGAAAACTCGTCAAGATCCCAACAACTTCAAAGGATGACGTCTATGGTTAAGCAGAAGAGAAATTCCTGTTGTAGATAAATAAACCGTAGTTTAAAACTTTCTAGGTTGTATTTCCTGTTGTACTCTACCTTAGTTACAATGGATGTAATCTAAGTGTAACAACTACCCTTCTACCGTATGAAATCTCTACCTTGGAATAATTTCTTAATAATCACAATCTTAGTTTTTATTCCCTTTACCCTATTCATAGTCATTACGTAGCAAAACACTGTTATACCATTAGGAATTTGGCTAATATTATTTTTGACTGAACAATAGACTATTATCACCCTGTAAGATTCTCACACGAACCCTAAGATTTATTTCAAGGATATCCCATTAGTACCCTAGGAAAATTCCTAACTCATCACTATAGTGTGAAAAAAAAATTGAAAAATAATTATGTTGTTATTTTCCAAAAACAACACGTTGAACACTACCTAAAACTTTTAGAAAAGCATAAATACCACAATAACTGAGCCAAACATCACATCATTTGGTCCTCAATTATACATAGCGTGATCACCTATGTATAATTTAGGAAGAATCATGTAATAAATGGGACAATTATCCTTTCAGATTTTCTAATAACAATTTTCATTCAAAAGCAAAATATTGAAACAAAATAAAATTGTTCATAAAACATCACTTTTGATTAAATACAATAAATGTTTACACCTACTACCCATTACCTCTAAGATAGGAAATTGACAAAATACGGATAAGAAAACCCTAAGAGTTCACAAAGATTTATAGCAAACACCAATAGTACAAATATTAGAATCCACGAAAATTCATACATAACGACATAATTAGCAACGGAAGTGCTAATGTTACAATGATTAAAAGAAAAGGTATAGAATCGCCAATAGGTTGACCCGCCATAGCAACAAAGACCACCACCAATCCAACGATAGCTAGAGTCACCACGGGATGAATCACCTTGATTATCCTGTGCGATAAGTACAAACAAACTATTAAGAACGATAGCAAGACTAGATATTAGACATAAGAATAAACAAATTTTTAAGGACTACATAGAAATACAATAAGGATTCATATTAACAACCCTAGCGCAAGACTATTACCCCCATATCTTGTCTACACCAATAGCGAGAATCACAATTGGCATAAGGACCGCTAGAACGCAAACCAAGAATGCGTAATCTTCATTAGGAACGTACGCCAAATAAGTAACCGCAAGAACAACATAAACGATTGCTAAGATTGTGATAAGGTGCGGCATTTTGGAAATGTTAGATGAGGGATATATGTTTTGTGGAAGAATGGAAATTAAAATGGAGTATATATAGGGGAGAAACTAGCCGCGATTTACTATTCCTGACCATTGCAATTTACTATTCCAGATCGTTAGAAATCACTATTCCCAGCCTTTGGATTTATTAGGTGGCAAAACATTCAAATATATTTCATCTAGTAGGAATAAAACTAATGAAATTACGTTCTTTTGAATACCGAATGAAATCCTTAGACAACCCTTTTTGGACTAAAAGTATAACCAAGGACTGATAGCGAAACGATATTATTAGATTTGAATGACATAAAAACAAGATAATATTATATATAATATTATTTTTAAACTTTAGGCATTTTAAGCATATCAAACTCACATCGTTATACGATTTCCCATTCTCACGCTTATTATCTAAATAAGTTAGAATCTAAGCCCAACTCTTTTATTTACCTCACTTTTTCCCAGCACACCGACCAACACAGACAGAATCTCGGGACGAGATTCCCTCAACAGGGGGATACTGTAACCACTGTAAAAATCTCACATTATAATAAACTATCTTACTGAATACTTATCCTATTTCTACGTATAATTTTTATTTTATTTTATTTATCTGATCGTAACTACTATCTTATGTGACGTAACTCACATCCTCGATAAACGTGCTCTCACGCGGACCAACTTCAACTTACTCAATGTTTATTTTATATAAACATTCCCATATAAAATCCTACGATATACCATTTGTCACTTTACATTAATTCGTTAACAAACGTACAAACTAAACATTTTTTATTTATTAGAGTTTCTACGAAACCCTAAACCATTATAACAATGAATATGAATAATTAAACTCTAAAACACTAAAGTACAACTCATTTAAACCAATGTACAAGTTACTAAAGCACAGAAATCCTAAATTCACTTTAACTCCCGATACAAACCCTAATTTCAGTAAATCATGATTTTATGTAATAAAATCACAAACCCTAATTAATGTATATATAAATTTTACAAATTATAAATGTACAAGTCTTTCAAGACAATGTACAAGTCACTTATGTATAAAAACTAAATATTAATAAAAATCTCATTACAACCCTAAATGTATTTATTTTAAAGCACAATATTCAAGTCTATTATACACAAGCATTAAAAATAAATTTTTTAAACTTACTAATTAAAAGTACAAGTCTCTAAACCTAGTGTACAAGTGTTCAATGCAAAAAAGCCAAAAATCTCATTTATATACTTTTAAACTTAATAAAATTAACATATAATTAATACAACTTAACCAAACATTAAATATATATTTTTCTATATTACATAAACCCTAGTACAACCCTATTAAGCCCATAGTACAACCCTTTTAAGCACAAACCATTTCCTCTTCTTTCTCTATACAAATCGATACATATATTAAGTATATAAGCCTTAGATTTTTATCTACCCAACAAATACATAAGCTTAACCTTAAACCAACTTAGTTATTTCCCTAAACTTTAATGTACAACATTTCATAGCCTATGTACCACCATTAGAAGCCATTCGACCCGCATTCCATCTTCCTAGTTCGATCCTAACTATTATCACATTAAGACATTTCCTCACATACTACATAGCAAACCTTACACAATAAGATTACTTCTATGATCCAAAATACCCCTACATATCCATGTCTCCTAGGTATTCACCATTAGTCAAAATTTGTAGGAAACTTATATGGGTAGGAAATAACCACACGACCTCCACCCTCCCCCTCCATACAAGTGTCCTTCATTACATCACCTTGTCCCCTAATCACACTAACAAGGTGACTTAGCCACTTTGGAAACCCTAATTCACCTTCTCTATATATATCGACCCTCATTCTTTCTTTTACCTCACCACCATTCGAACCACACTAAAAAACAGCCACACTCACTTAGACCTTGATCAAACAGTCCATATCGAAGCTAAGGAAAAGTCTTGAGAGGCCTAGGAAAGAAGAGAACCCTTAGTGATCAATTTTCAAATCTATTCGCCACATTTATCCCCTAATCGACTAAATACCTAAGTAAGTATACTTAACCCTTTTTCATTCCTTTTATATACTTTAAATACTCTTAAAAACATTACTAAATAATCTCTAATAGCAAGCTAGGTTTAAAATCCATGTTTCCTTTTTCTTTTTTTTTTGTCAAACAAAAACCAAACACATCCTTAATATATATTTATTTTTTTTATTTACAAATTAAGGAACTCTAAAAATACTTTAGAGATAGGTTAAATACGATTATGAACATGTTATCATGCATTAAAAACAGGATAGAACACTTAGAATCCAAAAACCCAACATGTTTTCCTTTTTCTTTTTCTGTCGCAACAGTCCCCCAACCGCCCACTTTGAACAATTGTTTCGACCATTAAATGACCTTCAAAAATTCTGAAACTTGGCCAACATTAAGACCACCCAGCTAGCTAATAATAGGAAAAAGAACGTCATAAAAAGATTGCTTCGTCTCAAAGTTATTCGAGTTCTTTTGTGGTCCTTTGCAAACTGTTTCGAACGCCCCTTATTAAATTGATTCGAGCTTATAAGCTCGAATCATGAACTAATAATTTATAGAAATGTAGTTTACAAACTTATAATAACATGTATAAAGGAGTCGTAGCTAGTCGTGTCGTTTTCACAAGTTTAAAAGGCGTAAAAATGGAAAAAGGATGTCGCATGAAACAACATCAATGTATCAAGGGTAAAATCTGCCAAAAATCCATTTGTTTTTATGATTAGGACTAAATCTGAAATCGACCTAAAGTTTAGGGGTAAAACTTGCCGACTTTGAAAGATAGAGTTTTATTGGGCCAAAAGTGTAAATATCTTAAAGTGATTAAAACAAGGACTAATTTTGCCAACGACTTATAGTTGTGGGTATAAATTGTTATTTTTGAAACTAAAGGGGTAAAAATTGTCATTTCACCAAAGTTCAAGGGTAAAAATTGTCATTTTACAAAAGTTTTGCGGTAAAAATTATCATTTTATGAAAGTTTAGGGGTATAAACTGTCAATATATGAAACTATAATGGTAAAAAGCGTAACTTTATATAATTATTATTAGAAATATATTTTTAATATATATTTATAAAAACTAATAAACCAAATACATTTATCTCGATAAAAAGCAAACGGAAACATAAAAATGAGAAATAAGATAAAATCTTATCCAACTTTTGAAGAGATTTCATGTTATTTCAATTAACCATTTAACTATCAACCAAAAAGTTACGAAACGAATATTAAAACTTATATATATATATTGGAATACGATTACTGAAACTTGACATAACAAACCAGGTTGCGTGCCGGAGACGTTTATCAACTCTATTTAACTTTGTTTTCCATCCAGACTGCTAAGGTGAGTTCATAGTCCCACTTTTTATACATTTTTCAAATTTGTGGGGAGATACATGCTACAAAACCGAACACAAGTATTTTTATGTATGCTATCCTGATTGATATTGCCTAAGTTTAGCTGTTGCCTCTAAAAGACCCTCTATCATGAACCATTAATCACTTGCGGGTGAACGCGAATATAGTGAATAGATTTATTGGCAGTTGACGTCCCATTTGTGTTGCTGGACAAGTAGCCAAATGCACTTTATTTGAGATTAATAAAGAGTCCGGCAAACTCCTACTCGAGGGCAGTATTACTACATTTAATTATGTAGTAATTACATCCATAGTTAATTGCTATGATGTCCATCCTGTTAACGTTTGCGTGTCATGAGACTTAGGGCAATATATACTGAACTGCAATATTACTGATTTACTTTCTACTTAGCTTGTGTTGAACTGATTATAACTTTAAACGTTATGGATTCACTCAACCTTTGTGTTGACTTTTTAACATGTTTTATCTCAGGTAACTAGAAGTACGATTTGGCACGGAGTGGCAATGGACTTTCTTTTTATAAAAAGGGTGTCCATTTTGTTATCATTCAATAAATAATGTAACTTTTATAACGTACTTCGAAACTTCCCGCTGGGACTTGTATAATGTAACTCTGATTTAAATAAATGAATGATAACAATTTTATTTAAAATGTCTCTTTTCGAGTCGTTTTCTATTTTCATGACTGTGATGCTTGAAGTAATACCCCAACTTATATTCCGCTGCGATTATCGAAAATGAGAGTGTTACATTGGGACAGAAGTGTCCTGATGCATCAGTAACGAATTGCTAATCCATTGCTTTTTAAGGCTACCAAAAAGCTACAATTAAGCTATAAAATGAAATAAAAACCAAGAAATAGTATTAAGCTATAACTAATTGACTAGAGGACTGGATTTAACAAACTTTTAACCACAAATAAGCTGTAAAAATGATTTAAGAAAGACCTATGCATACTGCTTTAGAAAATGGACTGCTGATGCAATTTTTCCACGGAAATAGAACTTAAAGGCTTCTAAACTAAATGAAATGAGACCCACTCAACAAAATCAACTTATAAAACTAGCCTCAACTCAGAAACTTTACTAAAAAGGGCTTATAACTAAATTCTCACTAATAAGCAGATTTTTATGGACTTAAGACTCAAAATTAAGAAATTCACTAAAAATACCTAAAACCTACTTAACAATGCCAAAATTAAGTTAAACTAAGCTTATATGACTTACTTAGAGCTAAATGAATTTGACTTATTAACAAATGAACAGTAAAATAGCTTTTAAACTCTTGTACCAAACACCCCTTTAAAACGCCAAAACTGATTTTAAGCTTATTTTGAAAATCAAATCCCACATTTTCTTAAAAATAGATTAATGCTAAACTTATAAGAGATTTTTGAACCAAACATCAGAAACAGAGGAGTGCTTATTCACAAGTTAAGCTAAAATGCTAATAAGCTTAGAATTATCACAATTAAGCTCAATATGATGAATCTCAATGAAATAACCCAACAAAGTAGCAAATCAACTTCAAATAAGCATAAGTAACATAAATGAACAATAATAATAATGGAAATAAGCAGTATACTAAAATAAGCAGTTTAAATGGAAAAATTATAAAAATAAGAACTTACAAAGTCCTTTGCACAAACAAGGACATAAAATTGCTCCCTGAGCTGATCTACAAGCTCCAGCTTGTTAGAAACAAGCTGGTACAGTCCTATAAGCCCTTCCCTTTTTGGCTTATCATCCAATAGCTTATTTCCCAATTAAGCATAGGTATTTTTCAATTTGATTAAGTACAATTCAATTTAAGAACAAAGAAGCTCAGAATAAACTATGAATGAGCTTATTTGAGTTTCAGAAAGCAAATTTAGAAAAATGCTTATTAAGTGCTTATTTTAACTAATTATAACCATAATAACGCATTTGAACATGAATTTAAAAGAAACAAGGTAAATAAGCAAACTGAATTTTATTAATGATTCAAAAATGATTACAAAGCTTAAAGAAAAACAGTAATTAAGACAGAAAAGCAGTAAAATAAGCAATTACAATAAAAATGACTTAAAATTAAAAAGCTAAAAAGAGAGATCTCCTATGTGAGTGAAGAGTCCCTATTTATAGCCTTTAAGGATGCCTTCTAGGGTTTCCTCAGTCCAATCCCAGCCCTCAATTCGTGATGTCAACATCAATCAATGATCTCAGCCCTTGATTTAATCCGACACATATCAATACCTAATAGGAGAGCTCCAAATTGCCAACTAGGACTAATAATGAGCTCATTCTCAGCTGAATAGGCACCTTCTAGAAGGGGTAAGTACAATGGAGTAGCAGGGTAAAACGGGTTGGAGATGATGAACAGTGAAAAGCTGTTTTAACCCGCCTTTTTCTTATTGGTTTGACCGGGTATTTAATGGTTTTTGACTTTGGGTTAAATAAGAGGGTGGTTGGGTTTTTTATGAATCCGGGTTAAATTAAAATGAGAGGATCTGGATTTTTAATAATGGTGTTGGGTTGGGCTTGTGATGGATTGGGTTTTGTTTAATGTATTGGCCGGTTATAAGGTTTTTTTGGTCATTTGGGATTTAACTAAAGTTAAGTTTGGGACTAACTTTGCAAAGTGATTTGGGACTTTAGGTGAAAAATGTTTTATCATTAGGGTGCATTTTTGGGTTTAAGCATGATCCAAAATGTAGAAAACTATCCCCGGCTTCGGCTTTTCATGCTCTTTTCAATCTCGTGCTCGGTTTTGTCCGTTTTGCCTTTATTGTTGTCCATTTCTTATATCCGTTACCTGCATATGCACAAACACAAAAACAAACATATATATGGCATTTATGGTCAGTTTTTGGTCTTTTTGAGTCTATTTTTGGTAAATAAAAGGTATGTGAATTTACACATACCAGACTAAATATTGGATTAGTGAGTATGGTTGATAGAAGGCTTTGTTAGCAAGGTTACACTAGTGTTAGACCATCATCATGGAGTTTCTAAGGTATGTTATATGATTGTTATGTGTTTAAGATGGTTGTATTACGTGTTATAGATTATGGAAATGGCTACAGAGTATGGACATTAGATTAGTTATTGTTATTATGTGTTAGAATAATTTTATGTGTTTATGTTTCATATATGTGGATTTTCGTATTAACTATGTACTAACTTGGTTATTTACTAAGCTTTATGCTTACGGTTTAAGTGTGTAATGTTTTGTAGGTTCATGTTTTATGCAATGGCTTGGAATAAGGAATAAGGCTTGGTTAAGTGAAGGTTAGAAGACCGTGGTAAGAATGTAGGAGCTATGTAGAATACCGAGCTCAATCAATGTTGTAACTCCGTTGGTCCTTTAATGGTTTGTAAATTGTAGTCGAGTGTAAAAACGTATGCCAAGGTTGTCATATTGGTGGTCAAATGGTATGTCGAAGTATGTTTAAAGTGTTTGGCATAAGGGTAATTATACCCATTTTGGGTTGTAAACGGGTCAAATGGTTATGCAAATGATTTATAATGTTATGTTAATGAATTCTGGAAGTTTTGGTGTTATGTCGAGTTATAGAAGTCGGTTTTCCGGAATTAAAGTAAAGTATAAAGATATGCTTATTTTGAAATGTTGCTGCAGGTACCATATGACCATATGATACATTTTCATATGGCCGTATGCCCTCTACAGGTAGTCTGCAGGCACCATTTGACCATATGAGATATTTGCATATGATCGTATGTGGGTTTATAAGTTTCTGAGATGACCATACGACCATATGAGAATATTTCATACGGCCGTATGCTTGGTTTTTCAGATTTTGTCAATTTTCGAAAAATCATATCTTTTAAACCGAAAGTCGTCAAGGGTCGCGCCACCCGCCGTTTTGAAGGGAATTGAGTCTAGTTTCATTTAAAAATAGTTTCAAAGTTTGAAAGTGTATAGATTTTTGTCATTGGTCATAAGAGTAACAGAATATCCGTTAAAGTTGGGTCGTTTCCGCGTAAATGTTTCAAATTTGAGTATTTTTTGTCAAAGCGGGCACGGGATGTAACATATATACGCTGCGAAATTCAGAGGTATGTATAAGAAAAGGAAGGTAGAGGAGGAAACCACGTCTCCTACTGGGAAAATCGTTGATGGTGTTACTTTGACGAAAGGGTTTAGTTTAGCAGAAAATATAGAGGAGAGTAATGCGTTTGATGCTACTTCTAGTGATGAGTCGGCGACGGGATTAGAAGCTAACGAGGTTGTTAATGAGGGTGTGGCCAATAAGCAAAACAATGACGATTCAGACGTGTTGGAAGGTGTTAGGGTTATACGTGTTGGGGTAAATGAAAGTAATGAAGGGGTTGATAAAGAACTCCTATATTCTGTTTATATCCTACATGTTCTTATTTCGTTCTTGAAGCGTCTTAATGACGAGTGTCTAAAAGAGAAAAAGATACAGGCTAAAATTCAAAGGAGAATATGGGATCCTGGAGTTACATGAGGCGAGATTTTGAAGCAGCACCTTGAGGACAAGGTGACTTTGAAGGAGAGGGTTACGACCGAGTCAGATGAAAAGTGTTACCCAAGAGGGCCGTGTCTAGTCCCGTATGGTGATAAGTGCCAAAGTAGGTGTCTGGTGATAAGTGTCAAAGTAGGTCAAGTGAGTCATTGTTTAGGATAAGTGTCATTGTTTAGGATAAGTATTAGTGTTATATGAGATTATCTCATAAGAGTCTATTGAAGGTTTGTCAATTAATGAAATCGATTAAGCTTTTGTCAAATAAAAAT
Organism: Artemisia tridentata subsp. tridentata; assembly: GCA_021014915.2. NCBI lineage: Eukaryota > Viridiplantae > Streptophyta > Magnoliopsida > Asterales > Asteraceae > Artemisia > Artemisia tridentata. The sequence goes on along the minus strand of CP139502.1, from coordinate 91,090,763 downwards.
ACATTTGTCTTCTTCTTCTCTTCTTAAGGAGCTCACATCACCCTTGAAGGAGTGCTATTATCGATACAACCTTAACGGGTCGTATCATTGTTCTTAAAAAATATTTTCTTAACCATAGTCTTGGCTTTGTCACATACATTTGAATTACTTCTTTATGGTTAAGGAATACTTATTAATGGTTAAGGAACAGTTAAAATATATACAGTAATATAGAACAAATGAAACATAAGCAATTAAGGAGAAAGGAAGGAATTGCAAGTTCATAGCAAAAACTGGAAATATCAATTTCTTATTCGAAACATGCTAAGCACCGACAAAAGTTCAATGTAGACTCAAAATTATCTATATATCTAATAAATCAATCTTAGCCATATATTTTTTAATCAAAAAAAAAAAAAAAAAAAAAAAAAAAAAAAAAAAAAAAACTTTTATCACTTTTTTTTTTTAAATTAAAAATCTCACAAACCGTTAATCGTTACGCGAAAAGAATCATACTATTACGACGAGAATTAAATTACCTTTTTATAGAGTGACACTTTTATATACTTTCGACAAACTTTTTTTTTGACTTTTTTTTGGAGTGTTGAAATTTACGTCTGAAAAAATCACATGTGATTTGTTATTTTAAAATCACACGTGATTTGTAAAATCACATATGATATGTGAAATCACATTTGATTCTTAAATTATAAATCACATGTGATTTGTGAAATTACATGTGATTCCTAATATACAAATCACATGCGATTTTTTTAGACGTAATTTTAACATTAAAACTAAACTAAAAAAAATGTTTTTCATAAGTATAACGTAGTGCCCGTCTACTGGAAGGTAAAAATATTTTCGTCGCGATGGTGTATTTTTTGTCGCTTAACAATGTACCGTTTTCAAGATTTTTTTATTTATTTATTTATTATTTTTTTTTTAAGAGGTGGAAAACGATTTTATTTTTTATATAGTTATTTTATTTATTTATTTATTTATTTTTTACTTTGATGAAAAATAGATGAACATGATTGGTTCATTGAGTTTATAAAAAATATAGGTCTATATTGATATCAACTCACTAGGCACATATTTACTAACTTAGTTAGAACCATAGTAACATAGAACAGGGATCGTTTTTGTACGGGTCAAGGATCGGGATCGCAATTTGCTAGGTAGAATTTGGTTCGATGAAAGGTAGGTTCATTTGGGATTGCTCCGATACGATATACCAAATAATTAATATATTTTTAACTCCTAAGAGATAAATCCTAACACTAATAGTATAAAGATAGTAAAATACTTATCAAATTTTCATAAGGCATAACATCTTATAACTTTAGAAAAATATCACAGCATGAGGATTGGGTAGCTCATGATTCGGATCGTTAATTTTCCTGATCCGACTAAATCGTACCCGATTTGAGAATGCACGAACTGGAGCAATTCGTGGCCTTTCTAGCGAATTATGTTTCTACAGTTAGAACACATCAACAACCGAGATCTTAATTAACTACTATTACATGAAGAATCAAAGGAAACTAGTATGTATAACAGAACATGAGTATTTCTAAGTCGACTTGGATAAAGGATTCGAGCCTGTCCACAATCTTAAGGTTAAATCACAACTGTCTGTTAACTCAGAACTCACCATCAGTCTAGACTTGATTGTTAACTTGCTTTTCTTCTTTTTTGGATCTTTTAGTCGTGCGGCTAAGTAATCCCGACGAGCAAACTTTTCCATTTTATTCTTCAGAAATTCTGGCAACTTCCTAAAATATTCAGCCTCCTCCCACATCGTAGGGTTACGTGGATGTTTGTCCCTTGGTGGTGGATCTAGTAGTGACAATGGCTTTGGTATCAACCTCCTGAGATCATAAGAAGTAGCATGCATTGATTTAGCTTCTTGATCATAATTCAAGAAAATTAGTTAAAGTATTGTATATGTCATAGCAACCTATAGCGTTTCTTATAGGGAACACTGGGCGGATTAATGAACGAAGAATTTGTGACAGGAGCATGAACGCCGATTAACAAATCACTAAAAAAAGACCCGTCGTGAAAGAATTCTTGAATCTTTTGATTATAAAAATCCTGCTTATCTTTTAATGTGGAAAAACTTGTGCTCGTCATAAGCGAGTCTAGTCGATTTTTGAACCTGAGATCAATAACAACGTTTAATATTAAAATTTCCATTAATTGTTTCCGTTATTAAAGAAAACATACTTCAGTTAATACGAATTATCTGCTTCTTATATATATACACCTTTTCTTAAATGGTAAATTCGACTGATCCGTGTATATATTTTTCCTGGTCTCCGCATAAGTGTGGCGCCACGAGTCTTTTGAAGGAGACTTGACTTCTGAATCTTGGCTATCGTGGCCATGATGAACACCCATTGTTGTTTATTCGTGAAATTAACTTTAAACAATCTATGAAGAAACTAGTAATATGAACTTGATCAATTGTATATGTGTTATTGTATATCTCTTATGTGTGTTTGGACCGTGTGGTACGGTTATTATTTATATAGGAGAGTATGAGTTTGTTGCTTGTTGCTTGTTGCTCGTTGCATACGTTTGCGAATTTGAACAACAAAACCTATTTGAATTAGGAAGGTGTTAATTAAAGAAACTATAGTAAACGATATATATATACACGTTTTTAATAGGAAGTTTCTAATATGTGCCACAATGGCATATGTTTATGTGTATTTATTGAACATAATAGTTTCTTAAATTATGTTAATTTCCATGTAGAACAATATTAAACATGGTAAATGAAAGCGGATTAGGAAATTATTAAAATCAAGTGACATTTAAACAAGATAACTTATGTTCATTGAATGGTTCTAATTGTGTACCACCATGGCACAAGTTAGAAAAAGCTTTTTTAATATTGTATTTGTTATGGACTTTATTATGGAAACTGATAGCGTATGACAGTTTTAGCCTAATATCTAAAGTCCATACGACTAATTTCTGACCCAGAACGCGGAAGCCCACAAAACGCTACATGAAGAAACCCATATCGAGGCAAAAACTGGATGACAGCTGTCTTGACAGATCGACCATTATGGTGCCAGTGACAAATGTTATCACCTCATTGGTGTTGAAGGAAATGCGATGAACATATGGCCTATGGCACCTCATACGAAGATTTTTTTCATACCAAGAGCTAAACATGAATGGCCACGTGTCATTCTTGTCTTTCCTGTGGGATGACTCCCACAACCGTTGGAACTCATCCAACAAATATCTTTGAGCTAAAATGCATCCCTATAAGCACACATGCATTTCATGACAAAAGACCAAGTAAATCTTCTTCATTATTACACACAATAAACCCTAGTTGTGAGCGTTACCCCAACATTAGATAAATACTCTTATTTGGGGTTCTTATCACTCAAGGGAAATCAAACATACGACTAGCCTAATCTCTCACTGTAAACTTACCCTAATCCTTGCTTTACATAACATAGCGTCACCAGTGGGACAGTGGCCTAAACAAAGCCATCGATTTCCATTTTTCCGACACAAGAACATCCTAAATTTCACTTTTTTGTTGCAAACACGAACCAAATCTTCATGTCACCTTTTTATCACAAGTAAAAAATAAACCAAACCTCGATCAACTACCCCACATACACATGATTCAAACCTGTATGCCAAGCAAGAAACGAAATAGTGAGGTACTCGAGAAATGGGTCCCAACAGCTAAAGAACACTTCCCCTAGGAAGAATTCATACCTTAAGCGGACCCAGTAGTCATCACAGACGTGATTACTTTGCATAAGATAAGCAGGACCTATATTGATGGACGGTGGTGGTGACACGACGATGGTGATGCGTGACATGGTGGCGGTAGTGGTGCGCGACGGCGGAGGTAGTGGTGGTGTTGATATCTAGTTTGAAGTGTTTGAGTTGGACAATTAGGCTTACTTTTATTTTTAGTGTAGTTAATGAACTGTATTTATGATATAACTTTAGGCAATCAGTTTATAATTTTATGATATGATAAGAAATTTTCAAATTGTGTATTTATGATATGATAAATGTGGCATACAACTTTTGTGCCCACATTGAATACTTAATAGTTTCGTCATTTTTTCAGAAAGTCACCAACACCAGCCCCAACTATACAAGTGAATATATATAAGTTTTCTTATGACAAATATGTTCGTCACAAACAATTTATCAACTTAATGACAAACACTTTCGTCACTAATAAGTAAATTTTAGTGACAACCTCTATATCATCACAATAAGTAAATTTTGTGACAAGTTAATGACGAACTATGAGTTTCGTCACAAAATTTTAGCTTGTGACAAAATATTGATGACGAGTATTTACTTCATCACTAAATGGTCCAATTAGTGAAGAGAATATAGGTTGTATACAAATTGTTTTTCACTAAAGCATTTTTTGTTGTAGTGTAATAAAGGACAATGCAAAAGTTTTCGAGTACAGTAGAAATCAAACGTAGGCAACTATAAAAGGATATCTTTATTTACCAACTGAAAATAACATCAATGAAATGAAATCAGGATATCATCAATCTGCTAATTAATCAAACCTCAAGAATTGAACTAAATCAACTACGATAAGCAGAATTTTGATCAGTTTAATATGTCATCTTCAACTTCCATCTAATAGCTTGGCGGCCACTTGTCCACACTTAACACTTTTTGTTTTCTTCTTCTTCTTCTTCATTGGTTCTTTAACTCGCACGCCTAACCCCCTGAGAAAATAATAATAATAATAATAATAGTACTCGTACGTAATAATAATAATAATAACAATAATAATAATAGATAAATAAAAAAGAAAAAAGAAAAAAAGGATCAGCGATAATCAAAATACTTAAACTAATTAATTAACTTTTCTTTTTTATATCACTTCCATATTATTTGAAACTATTACGCAATATAATTTTGCATGCATAACACAAAATAATAAAACAAAAAGGTGGTTGTTTCTTCTTTTCCTATGAATCATGCAGCCAAACATATAAATGTTTAATTAATATATACCTTCTGCTGATCGCCAAAATGGACTTATCGGTACACGAAGATTTGGTGATTGGAGAATCAACATCGGGCGACAAGAATAAGGAAAAGGACTTGGCGGCGTTAACAAGTTCCATGTGTTTTGATGGACTTAACCTGAGATAATAAGATTAATTATAACCAGTAATCAAATACTTAAGAACGAATTGAAATAACTATTCGATTAAGAATTGGTTCTTCAGGTAAACATACTTGAAGGAGGTTGAAGGTTGATATAACTTAAATGATTATATATTTATATACCTTTTTTGCATCGGCAAAGAGGACTGATCGGTTATTAGTGACTCTCGTTGCATGAACCTGAGATTATAATAGCAAGTGGCTATGATCAATCAAGTGCATACATAAACTATACATACCCGAATAATAATATGCAAGTTAACGGATGAGGTTTCTTTTGTTTAGATTACCCGAATAGGGTTGATTTCGACTTACACGGCCTAGCTAACCGGGTATCCCCGTGACTGTTTTTGACCCTTTCCTTACCCACATCCAAGATGTATAACCATTAAAGTTTTAACCTGATACCTCTTGAGAGGACACAGAGTGCCTAATTACTACTACGCCAAACTAGATAAACATTATTATTGGATCATAAATCTTACCATGATTTAGCATCTCCTGGAAATTCATTGAATAAAGACTTAGTTTTATCAAAGAGTTGGGGCGGACCAACCATGTTATCTTGATGCAGAAATCAAAGACTACCAAATTTAAAAGTAGTAATGCGAATATGAAGTCGATCGTGAATATTGTATCACCCCTTTCGTTGCATGTGTGCGTACTTATATAGAACTACTATACGTACATGAGAAATCCTAACTTAACAGAAATAGCTAGGTCGGTGCTAAATGAGTTACAATATACGAAGTTTTTTTTTTTTTTTTTTTTTATTATTATTATTTTTTTTATTTTTATTTTTAATTATGTCTAAACTAGTCTACTTGTAATCCAATTAGACTAGGTAATTTTATCTTTCTACATCTTTCGTTGACTACTAAATTAAAAGAAATCAAAAGGGTTTTTTAGGCTTTTCGTTTTCGATACGGACGAGCATAACGAATAGATTGGTATTTTTCAAGCTCAGTCTAGCTAGAGATCTCCATTATCACCCAAAGGGCGTTAAAGGTTTTTTTCTTCTTCTAAAGGAAACAATATATTTAAAAGAATAGCAACATTATATTAAAAAGATCGACAAGCAACATTATACTTGTGTTTGCCTGTCGGGGAAAATATGAATCGGTTTGGAGGATGGATTCCTGTGGTTCAAAATTTTAAAAACGTTTGGCCGAGTGGAAAGCAATATCAATGTCTTTGGAGGGTCGTCTAAGTTTGGTTAAATCGGTTCTAGGGAGCTTACCATTGTATTATTTTTCGATATTTAGTGTGCCTTCGAGTGTGTTAAAGATTATTGATAGTGTTCGTAAAAAAAATCTGATGAGGGGTTGGTGAGGGTAATGGTTTGTTTGTTTTTATTTCTTTATGAGAAGGTACCAAGATTGTAGAATTTTCTAAGTTAAATTTAGGTAACAGTAATTAAATAATATTATAACCCTAGCCTCACATTAATGAAATGGTGGTGGATGTTCAAAAAGGAGGTTGTCGTTGTGGGCTAGGGTTATAAAAAGTATTTATGGTCTGAGTGGCGAGCGGGTGATATTAGAGGTATAGAGGGAGGGTCAGGGAATATCGGCGGGTGGTATAATATTATTATTTCGGGAAAGGAATCGGGTAGTTTGGCTATAGATTTTTCATCATCTTTTATTTGAAAGTTGGGGAATGGAAGTGATATTGCTTTGAAGGTTGATAGGTATGTTGGGAACATGAGATTGTGTGATAAGCTTCTTTGATTGTATCATTTACATAGGATAAAGGAGGGTAGAGTGGTGGATAAAGGGATATGGGTCAATAATGTTTGGGGTTGGGACTGGGATTGGGTTAGGAGTATTAAAGGTAGAGTACGTAACTGGGGAGCTCGATGATCTAATGGGTATTTTAAAAAATTTGTTATATCAAATGATTGTAGAGATTGTTTGAGATGGATGCTTCAAGAGGACGAGATCTTCACAATCAAAGATTTATCGAAGATGGTGGAGGAAAAAATTTTGAAAGTGAAAAGCGGTGCTCAAGCTACTTTATGGAATAAATGGGTGCCAAAGAAGGTGAATGTGTTTATTTGGAGAGATTTAAAAGGAAGACTTCCAGTTCGTGTGGAGCTTGATAAAATAGGTATTGACTTGGATATGTTACTTTGTCCATGTTGCGATAGTGTGGTGGAGTCATGTAATCATTGTTTGGTTCTATGCGACTTAATTTGCTATGAGTGTTTGGAAAAAGGTTTTTAATATGTGGAAGGTTGGGATTGTTAATTCTTTCTCCATTAAGGAATTATTTTTGTCAAGGGAAAATGTTGTCATTCTTAATAACATGCTTCGATTATGGCAAGTGGGGATCCGTACAACCAGATATTACATTTGGAAAGCAAGAAATGAGAGAGTTTTTAAAAGGAAAGTATCGAGTATAGATAAAAGAGTTCAAGACATTTAACTTAAAAGTTACAAATGGATTAAGAGAGGAGCTAAAAAGAATGGAGTTTTATATTGGCAACAATGGCTACGGGACCTCATCAAATGTCGATCGCAACAGTAATTTGTATATGGCGAATTACTATTAGCATATTGCGTATATTAGTCGATTATTATGTACATCATGTATATGAGGGTTGTGTATCACACTTCCCATAATTCTATCTTAGTTAGTTAGTCTTGATATGTATCTACATTGTATAAATAGGGTCTTGTAGATCAATAATAAACACACGATTCAATTATCTTACAGGGTATTAGGCATTCCTGAAACCTAACCCCGAAAACACCGCCCTCCATTCTTTTCTTCGATTCCTAGCCCCTCAAATGACAGAACAAAAACTACATAGAGCCCTCACTGTCTCTAATATCAAAAATCCCCTCGTTGCTGAAACATAGCTTGGATAATGGGTAATATATGTCTTGTTCCGAACTCTTCAAGATTTATTATCGGGCATACAAATTCATTGATCACATTCTTCCCCCATCACCACCTGTTGCCTCTACCTCAAAAGGCACTACACCACCAAAAGTTTTTGATCCTGAAACATGGTTTACCATGGATTTCATTGTTCAATTCTTTAATGGATCTATGGTACCATATCTAATGACTTGATGCCCACCATTCTTAAACCCGACACGACGGCTGCCAAAGCATGGGCCCGTTTGAAAGACATCTTTCAAGACAACAAGAACTTGAGGGATGTTTACTTGGAACACCAGTTTACTAATACACGTCTTGACAACTTCTCCTCTATTTCTGCCTACTGTCAAGAACTCAAGATGCTTTCAGATCAACTCTCCAAAAACACCCGAACCTGACCAGACTCGACTAAAATCCCTACCTAGTTGTATCCTTTGCCCAAAAAAATGTAGACAGACCAGATTGAATCAGAAAACAACATACCTTATCCAAGTGTGTCACGTCGCCTCCTCAACCAACCCATTATACTGATGTATCCCTATAACACCCAAATGTCTCGCGACTACACACTTCGTACATTGTTGTGAAGACTCCTAATTACAAGAATCAAGAACATCACCCATCTTGATCTTCCTCCCTGTCTGAGATTCTCTTAACTGCTTCATACCCTTCAATGTCTTCGTGGTCACTGCCTGACCGTCCAGGGTATATACGCAATTAACCCTTCTTGTTCCTGATAAAACCATCAATGAACCTGTTAATACAAATATTGTCTAAAAAATGTTATTTATATTTTACGATCTTTGCTATATTTTGTTAATGACAATTATAAACTTTATCTTTAGCAAAGCATAAATATAAGTTAAGTCTTTTACATATATAGTTACAAGCTTTTAAAACTCATAACATGCTAGATACATGATCACTTGTTCATACATGTTACATTCATTAGTTACATATATTTACATTTACATATTACATTTTATTTCTTAATATGGAATATGTACAATGACATCATTGCATACATCACATTCATATCTTTAGGATATCTTGAAGATCTTAAGAATATCATGGTTAGATCTTCATACAAAGAATTAGATATGGTAATATCTTGGCTAGATTTGGGAAAGATTTTGGAGATTTGCTGTCAGGAGGCCGCAGATCCAAAATGCATAACGGACAGATCCCTTAAATTGGATCCGTCCCATCCGTGGTTTGTTTTTACAGTTTGCCTATAAATAGCAAGCCAATCATTCATGTTTTATCATCACTCTTAAGCATAAACAACATCATTCATTCTTTCATTCATTACTAACCCATTCATATTGCATATTACATTCTTAGTGATCTTTCTTTTGTAGCAAAGAGATCAAAGCATCACAAGCTTCAACAAAGCATTGCAAGACTTGTTTGATTAGTCATAGTGTGAATTAGTTTTTTTTCACACATCATTGTTGTACCAATCATTCATATACCTCAGTAGTGATCGATTAATATTTTAGTCCTTAAAATACATAGAGTATCGGGAGTGGTTGTGCCCTTGCAAAAGAACTCGGTATTTAGCTTTGTACCGGAAAAAGTGTAAGGGACGTGTGTAAAGGTTTTCTCCGCCTAGAAGGGAGCTTGTTTCTTAGTGAAGAAAAACTCTCGAGTTAGAGGCTCGAGGAGTGGAGTAGGGCAAGGAAGAGAGTCCTTGTAGACCGAACCACTATAAACATCCGTGTTGTGGTTTGATTGTTTCTTTCTCTACTTACTTGTTATATATTGTTTATTGTGTGCATAACTTGAAATCACGTTAAGTATTCAAAGCAAAATAATTTTAAAACGGTAAAACTATTCAACCCCCATTCTAGTTTTCCACAATTGGTATCAGAGCTACGTTACTCAAGATCTTTAAAATATATTGTATTTTAAAACTTGGAACGATCCATAGATTTTGAAATTTTCAAAGAAGGGCAATCTATGCAAAGACCACCATTATTTGAACAAAATAGTTTTATATATTGGAAAAACCACTTTGAAACTTATGTGAAGTCAAAAGATATAGATCTATGGTACATTATTATAGAAGGTGACCATAAACCCATAATAAAAGATATATCAAGTGGTCGGGATGAGGATATTTCTCTTACTCGCCACAGTGATGAGCGAAAGTAGTTAATTGCCAAAAATAATGAAGCTAAAATGATGCTTTATAATGCTTTACCTAAGAAAGAATATGAAAGAGTCTTTATGTGTAAAACTGCTAAAGATATTTGGCAATCCTTAATTATCACTCATCAAGGGAACTCACAAGTCAAGGATAACAAAATTGATCTTCTTGTTCAACAATATGAACAATTTGTTATCCCTGAAGATGAGACCATTGATAGTGCATTTGCTAAGTTTAATACTATCATTACTTCTCTTAAAGCACTAGACGAATTTTTTGTAGTAAGAACTTTGTCAAGAAATTTCTTAGTGCACTTCATCCGAAGTGGAGAGCAAAGGTGACGGCCATTGAAGAATCTAAGGATCTTTCAAGCATGTCACTTGACGAGCTTATAGGAAATCTCAAAGTTCATGAGATGGTGATGGAAAAAGATTCAGAGATAGTTAAGGGCAAAAAGGAAAAGATCAAGTCCATTGCCTTAAAAGCTAGGGTAGATTCAAGTGATGATGAAGAGTCTAGTTCAGGTAGCGAATATGAAGAGTTTGCCATGGCCGTAAGAGATTTCAAGAAGTTCTTTAGGAGACGAGGAAAGTTGTTGGGTCCTTCAGTACCCAAGGATCATTAAAACAGGATTTGAATACAAATTACGCTAAGTGTTAATCAACCGAAAACACAATTAAGTCACTGAGTGAACAGTCACTCAGTGAGTTACCTTCAAGATACTCAGGACGAGTCTAAGAAGAAAGACTCACCACACAGGGATGCGGATCTCCCTGAAGTGTTACTTGAGACGAAGAAGAAGGTAATGGGTTCAGTGAGCGTTAGACAAGAGCTCACTGAACCCCAGTCTCCTCAACAACAATAAGTGATTGAAAACTGAAGACTGAAGGCGATGACTGAAGAACCTGAAGCCTGAAAGAAAGGCGGGATTGAGCGGGAAGGTTTGAAGAGATAAGAAAAAGTCTTATCGGGGTCAGACACAAACCATCCCCAAAGCGGCTAAAAGTCAAGAAGTGTCAGGACTGACACTCGAAGACTTTTTGGCGCAATCCTATTGGTTCTTGGAAATGACAATTACTGTTGTAGTTGTCAGACACGTCTTCCTATTGTTTATGTATTTTTAATCTTCAGTACTCTTAACATGTTTGCCTATAAATAGCAAACAGATGGAGAAAAGTGGGTTAGGTATTTTGTACAATAAAAACTTAGACATTCACAATACCCCTTTTCTCCTACAAAGAGTAACCAATCCCTGAGATAGCTCAGTGGGTCGATATTGTTACCACTTAGGCATTGCTTGAGTTTAGATAGGAGACACCATACCTTGTCTATTCAATCCCAAGTGTTTGGTTCGCAAAACACCTGGGTAATAGATTCTTTGATTGATTTCTAATAAGAATTTAAACGTTGAAAAACATTGTGTTTTTATATTTATGTTTTACTTATAAGTTGTAATTAATCAAATACATCGTATCAGTTATAAACACAAATAGATTAACTTTTTAGTTAACTCTAAGCGTGTTAAGGGAACAACAAGTGGTATCAGAGCCTCTGGTTTATAAAATCTTTTCAAAAACTAAGAGTGCTCAAGGTTTTTAAAACCAAGATCCTACTATGGCTGATATTAATGTGCCCCAGCTAGTCGATAAAAAGGGTGGAAGCTTTTCAACTGTTGCCCCCAGACTTGAAGCTGGTAAATTTAGCAAGTAGAAAAAGTGAATGCTTTGCTACTTGACTGGTATGGAACCATACTACATCACTTGTGTCAAAGATGGTCCCTATGTCCCAAAGACAGCTGAAGGGCTAAATAAGCCTGAAGCTCAATGGACCATTGATGAGAGAAGGGTGGTCAATCAAGACCAACGCCTGAAAAGCATCATTATATCTTGTCTTCCTGACGATATAATGGAATCAGTCATCAACTGTTCAACAGCCAAGCAAACTTGGGATGACTTGATCAATAGCTTTGAGGGTCCTTCAGATACCAAGGAAAACAGGATAATGGACCTGAAACTTGAGTACAATACTTTCAGGGCAAAGGACTCTGAAAGTCTCTCTCAGACTTATACCAGATACAAGACTTTGATAAACGAACTATCAAATGATGGTGTAGTTTTGCCTAAGCATGAGACAAATGTTGGCTTTGTCAACAGTCTCCCTGAGAAGTGGCTAAACTTCTCACAAGGCCTCAGGAATGATAATCACATTCAGTCCCTTCAGCTCCCTGAGATCTATGGGAAGTTTGTCTATGAAGACAACTTAATCTCAAGGAGATACCCAGACTCAAAAGCTCTGGAGACCAAAAAGGCCTTGACCTCCACACCCATATCAACTGCCTTTTATTCTAATGGTGTTGTGCAGGATTTTCAAGAGGATTCTGAAGATGAGATTGATGAAAGAACTGGTGATGAGTACCTAAATGATTTAAACTTGGAATTCCATGAAAGGGCACTCCTTGCTAATTCAAAACATTTCATCAAAAGAAATCAGTCCAACTTTTCAAAAGCCAAAGCAAATGAAACCACTGAATGTTTTAATTGTGGTAAAAAGGGTCATTTTGCTAGAGACTGTTATTCTAAAACCATCTCAGAACCCTCTTATAAATTTTCAGGAAATAGTTCCTCAGGAACTTGCAAGTTTCAACCTAGAATGCTTCAGTCGACCCAAAACTTTCAAAACAATAATGTTCAAAAGGGTCAAAAAGACTTTGAAGCAAAATATAGGAAAGCTAAGGCTAAACTTGCACTTCTTGAAACTAATCCCTCAATGTCTCAGGCTGCTCAAATACCCAAACCTATTCAGAAAAAGAACAAGGTTCTTGTAGCAGAAGCTTATGACTGGGATGAAGAAGAGGTCTCCTCAGAAGATGAGGAAATTAGAGTGAGTTTACTGATGACACTCTCTGAAGGTGATCAGGTGGCTGTTGGGAAAAGCCATGCAAGAAATGGAGAGTGGGTGAACATAACCATGAAGAAGGTAAACACTTTACTTTCTATGGATGATAATTCTGATTGGCAGTCCTATATGAATTATATTTGTGTAGATCTTAAGTTTGTTGAAGAACAAAGGCTTAACTTGTTTTCAAAATATAACAATCTTGTGTCTGGATTGAATAAGTGTAGAGATGAATTGCTTGTACTAAAACAAGCCAAGTTAGAAACTATTACTCTACAAATTCAAAACACGTAAATTTTGAAACAAAACCAAGCCCTACAAAATGAACTTAACAAAGAAAAGGCTGTCATGAAAGGCTGGACTAAAAAGAACCCCAAGGTCTTTGATACTATTGGTTTAATTCCTAAGAAAACAATAGGAATTGACCATCTCACTAAAACCTCCAGTGAGAGTCACAGTGAAATGACCTTTATTCCAGCTGGCATATCTTTTGAGCAAGAAATGCAACCCAAGTCAAATGACTGGATTTTCAGGGACAACCCAGTCAGTAAGTTACCAAACTTTGAGACTTGAAAAATCTTGCTTCCCTAAAGTCAGGCTCTGAAAAATATGCTAGGACTCACTGACCAATCCAGTAGTACTGAGTCAGTCAATGAGTCTGAATCAGAATCATTCTCACCACTCCCACCTCTGAATATCCTTCAGGGTGCTGCACCAAGCTTAGACCTTCCACCATTGGTCTACTCTCAGTATTCTCCAAAGGAGAATCCAGGAATGGGAAAAACCATCTTGAAAAAGCAATTCCTTGAAGTCTCAGTAAATACTGATGACTCATCAACTTCAGTCCCTTCTGAAGTAAAAACTGAAAGCCCTGATTCAAAAATTGATCAGTTGGCTGAAATGGTCAGGAAGCTGAGTGAGAAGATTGAATCTTCTGAGAAACCTTCTCAATCCAAGAAGAAGGAACCAAAATCAGCTTCCTCAAGCACCAAAATAAAACACTCCAAACCCCTGAAAAGATGTGAACTGTGTCACTTTACCAATCATTTCACTGATGATTGTTATAGAATCCTTTACTACATGATTTGCAAAAAGGAAGATCACAGGACCTCTGATCACAAATCATACACAGCCACATCAAAGATGGCAGGCTTTAAAGCTCAGGCTTTAAAACACCCTTCTGATTCTAAACAGAAACAAAAACAAAAGGCCAAGCCTTTCGCACCTTGCCTTCACTGTGGATTCATTGACCACCTTCCTAAGGATTGTCTAATGGACAATAGTTGTGAAATTTGTCGAGATCCCACTCATGACACCTCAAGACATGATAAGGTCATTCAGACCAGAAGAGATATGACCATGTCATCCTCTCAGTCTACTGAGGCTACCTCTGCAATTAAATGCAAAACCTGTGGTAGCTCAGTCCCCTCAACCACTGACCATAAATCAATTGTCACTTTTAGAAAGACCACCAAAGTCAAGCCCTCCAAGATGTGGAGTCCTAGAAAGAACTAACTCAGTTTACCATTTGTGCAGAGGCATGCCAGGGATCCTGTTTGGCATCTAGATAGTGGATGTTCAAGGAGCATGACTGGTGTGAAAGAGTATCTGCACAAATATGTGGATGAATCAGGACCCAAAGTGATATTTGCTGACAATTTATATTTTTGCATTTTTCTCTTTTTTATTCATCGCCATTTTTTTTTTCATTTTTTTATCATTTTTTTTAATCACTAACTTTTTACTTGCGTACCCTAAACGACGGAGCTTCACGGTTTAGTTCCAAGACCTTGCACCTTCCAGAATTAAGGATCCAAGGGCCATTGCAATGGAGTGTTCCAAGACTCTAGGCATTCCTGAAATGAGGATCCAAGGTGGTTAGACCAAGACCTCACACATTCCTGAACTAGAGGTCCAAGGTCCGGTGCAAGAGGGTAGCCAAGACCTAAACGCCTTTCGGAAATAAGGATCCAAGGCCCGATCTCGAATCCGTAGCTTAGAGCACTAAACTTATTATTATTAAACGTATTTATTAAGTAACCTTGATGTGTACCCAATTTTTAAAGTAAGGATTCTTTTAAGAAGACCAAGAACTAATCATCGACAAAACCTAACATCTTTAATTATTCTTACAATTATATATTGTGAAACAATTTTGTGGGAGCAAAAGGCCATAAGTAACTTCGATGAGCTCTAAAGAGAACCAACTACTCCACGCTTAGCATCTAACTTATAAACAACTCTATCATTTCTCGTTCTTCGCAAATTTAAAATCTTAAATAATAAGATCCGCGAATGCTTAGCCGAATGGTTAAGGAGACAAGCTAGGGCTCAACACGCCCGATCAAATCAAAATTTTATTCCTACTCTCACCAGCGGAAAATCAACAAAATGTCAAAATTTATTATATTTTTGCACAAAAATTTTTAAATTTTCTCATTTTTTGGATTTTTTTTCAATTTAGGAGGAAGAAAAAAAGGGGGTTGCATGAGTAAACGGCAAAAAAAAATGCAAGGCACAAATCAAATCGAAAGATTACCCCCCCCCCCCAGACTAAAATGAGACATTGTCCTCAATGTCTTAAAGGTAAGGGTTCTCCTACATAAATCTAAGGCCGTTTATTAATTATGCCAAAGATATACGTTAGACGATAAGATTAAGGATATCGGATAAGCAACAAATGATGAAACTCGAGTGGAGAGAAGGAAACCACGAGCACGAGAGTCTTCATCAATCAGGCAAACCTGGACATACACAAACAACCACGAAACACAAGATATGGAAGAGGAAGCCCTCGTCACTTTTATTAAGAAAATAGAAAGAAGATAGAAGGATAAGCATGGGGTGCCTCCCACGAAGCGCTTGTTTATTATCGAGTCGTATAGCTTAGACTCGCCCCGAATTTAATTGTTCTTGGGGGAGCATGTGGAAAAGAAAATCTCATCGGACTTTCATTCAAGATGTTTGGATAAACATTGAAGCATACGAAAGTTCCACTCCGATGGGATACCCGCGGCTTAAAAGAATGAGAGATGCCGGGGTCAAAGATGGTGTCTTCACTCCCGAAGGAGTGAATGAGAGGAGAAGTCACCGGGTAGGTGAAGAAAGGGAGAAGGATCTTAATCACAATGAGGATCCATTCTTCATCCTCAAAATTACCATTTTCCTTATTTTGAATATCATCAAATAAGCTCTTATGGTTATCAGCAACAAAAACCTTGGGTGGGAGGGTCGGGATGATATCATCGACAAGCAAACTCTTAGGATAGAGTACATCTCCCCCCGGGTCATGATCTTTCTCAAAATCATAGTAATCATACTTTGGTGGAGATATGATATGATTCTTATGAAGTACGTCTTTGAGCTTGGGCTCAGGAAGGATATACGGAGGTGGGACATGTGCTGTACTTTGTATGCTATTAGTTTGCACCTCGTCCATTATTGTCTCCGTATCTGACTCATCACTCTCCTTGTTATGAATATCAAAGATTTGATTGTCTGAAATTAGAGTAAATTCAGAATCAAAATCAAACAAAGGATTAGTGATAGTCATACTGAAAGTTTGTGAAGTAGAATCATAAAGATCGAAGGGTTCCTCGGATACCCTTGGGATTGGAACAAGGTCATCAACATCCTTAAGAGGATTGATTTCGATTTCCTTGTCCCCCATTAAAAAGGTATCTGAGAGGTCTTTAATAAGCGGATTGATCTCTGAATTCTCTTCTTCCTCCTCATCACTTTCCTCAGAATATGACAAGTCAATGAGAGGATTTTGTTTTCTTCGAATCAACTCCTTAAGATTGTTCATTTCGGTTTGAATGTACATGTTGACTTCATTTTGAGCAATCATCTGTTTAGTCATCAATTCAGCTCTAGTAGTAAAAACTTTGAAGAAGAAGGTGCTGAGGGGTTGTGTATTGTGAAGGTTGGTCAAAACCGGATGAGTCATGATTGTTATAAGGAATTTGCTCATAGTGCATGTTCTCGGTTTGACAATTAGAACCATAATGGGGACCTCAGCAATACTCACAACAGTATGATTGTTGTGACAAACTTGATGTATAATATGAAGATGTGTCAAATCCGGATGATGTCTGATTGTTATAAGGGTTCTGCTCATAGACAAGCATGTCTCCCGTTCGACAATCAAATTCCGGATGAGGACAACCTCCATAGAATTCTCACAAGTATGTCTCCATCTGTTGCTGTGGAGGATATTCGGAGAAATTTGGCGGTTCATTGAAAGAATAAGCGAATGAAGTTTCAGCTTTAGACGCGTAAAGCATACAAAGTTCACAAAGTAAACCAGCTTTTAACGGATCTCCATAATTTAAGCAATTAAGCTGGTCTAACGAAGACGACTGTGGCTGTGGTGGGTAATCAGAAGAATTTGGTGATTTACTCGAGGAATTTGGATTTGTTTTAATAAATGATTTACACCAATTACAATATCCGTTACTGCAATTACCCCCACACTGCTCACAAATGCACTTGTAACAACGATACGAATTCTTTATCGGACTTTTTCAATGAAAACAACGATAGCTGAGAGATGCCATAAGAATTAAACAAAAGAGGGATAACGAGATAGAATTAAACGGTTTAGAGGATAAAGGAGATTATTTTTGGATTTTTAAATTTTAGAAACATGGAAAATCACCAAAGTAAAAGGAAAATAAATTTGAAAAGAAAATCTTTTTGGGTTTTTATAATAAGAAAATATTTACAAATGAAAACGATAACTCCACGAGGAATGGTCTTCAAAACACGAATCAAAAAACGGAATCACGAACTCACTTCAACATTCCCCGACAGCGGCGCCAAAAACTTATTGGTTTCAATTATATCCAAAGGGATTACACAAGAGAATTGAAAAGGAAATATGCAAAACCCCGAGTTCGTTGTCCCGACGAAGGATGAATGGAATTGTGATTCGGGTTCGTGAAACGTGCAGTTAATAGTGAAAAATATGTGTGAATGGATTTTTAAACTAAGGAAATGAAATATGAACTAAAAACTATTAATAAGGCAATGGGAGAACTAATCTAAGGCAAACGTAACTAGAAACGCAAAGGAAACCTAAAAATACGCAAAACCCGGGCTAATCCCGAGTTTAAAAGTGAAATTAATGAAATACTAACTCTACGGATGCAAAAATATTTTTCCTAAGTTTTAAGTTTCAAAACAAAATTTTAGAAAAAAAAATTATATTTTTTTGATTTTTATTTAATTTTCTATGAATTAAAAACTGAATTAAACTAATAAAATGATTAAAAATAGCAAATGATTTTAGAAAATTATGAAACTTTGCTGATAATTACTTTATACTAACCTAAGTGCAGGAAAATTAAGTAGACTGAAAAAACTAATATGGATAAGCTGAAATTAAGCAAACAGAATGAATAAGCTATAAGGAAGAAAAATAGGTTAACTAATAAACAAAGAAAACCTTAACTCAATTAAGACCCTAGGGCAGATGGTGGGAGTGTGTGTTCTGAGGTGTGGTGTTGGTACAGACCAGGGTTCGAATCCCTGGTCTAGCACTTTTTGCAAAACATTTTTTTTTCTTATTGAAACTTAATCATAAGTTAAAAATAACAAAGTTTTGTGAAACAAATTTTATGAAAATCAAACTTAAGCTGAGTAATAAGCAGAAAGATGAAACAGTGATTAAAAGAAAAAAAAAGGGTTTTAGAAAACAAACTACTTAGAAGCTGATAATGAACACAAGCTTGTAAAAGCTTGTGCTCAGCCTAATAAGCTAATCTTAACACCAAAGCTGCTGAACTAAGCTTATATAAACTAAATGCACTATCCTAGATAAGCCAATAAGCACTGAATTGAAAACAAAAAGCACTAGAGTGTCTGCTAATAGGTTCAGGGGCAGAACAGCCCAAGAAGCATTCTTTGAACCCAAGATTAAGCACTTTAGAATTAGCTATGACCTAAAACTCAAACAATACTTAAAATTCATGTAACAATTAACTCAGGAACCAAAAATCAGCTCTTCAATTTAAGCTGATAAATAGCTTAGTTATCACAAGATGAACCATGATCACTCAGTGTTCAAATTGTGTGAATAGGCTATTTGTGAGCTTATAATAAAGCTCTATTAAGCTAGGAAAAGGACTTGAATGGGAAAATAGCGAAAACCAATAAGTATACTACTTAAGAACTAGGGAATTAAGCTTTTAATAACATTTATAAGCACATAAACAGACCTAAAATTCTGAGATCAAACTGATCTATGAACTCTCTTATTGCAGACTCAACACAGATTTAATCCTAAACCTAGCCTAATTCTAATGAAATAGTATCAACTTGCAGAGATTAACTTAACATACTACATTAGATCCAAAAACAGCAAATACAATAGCTAAATCTAATTATTCCTATAAAAACTCTCAAGAGCAGGTTCACTTTCTTAATTCAACTTTAAGGATCGTAGACTTATGAACTTCATAAAAACAGCTTTCAAAGAACTAATAACCTTTTATTTAAATCATTTCAGGCAATATTGAACTTCATAAAAGTGCATTTGAACAGTGATAACCTCATTTGACCCATTCTAAAAGCTTATTCCAAACAGTCCTAATGTTTGACTGATTTAGGCTTTTCAAGGTAATAGTCCACAATAAGCTAAGATTTGAAAGACAGTGGTAAAACTAACCCCATTAAGCATAAGAAAGTGAAAATCAATATGAAATAAGCACTACATAAGTTAGTTCTAAATTAACTTATTTTTGCTATTTTGAGCTTTTTTTAAGACTATTCTAATTCAGACTAACTTAGACTAGCAAATAAATATCAAAAGACAATAATAAGGACACATAAGCTGAGACTAGGAAAATAAGCAGTACCAGAAGCAGAAATAAGAAGAGTTGACTGAAAGTTGACTTTCATTAAAAACTTAAATTGAGTACAATTTTGAAAGCTGGAAAGAAAGTTACAATAAGCCAGAACCTAAAGCTACAATAAGCTGAAATATAACTACTCTAAATTAAGCTACTCCTAATTAACCCTAATCCTAACCCTAATAATCTAACCGTCTTCATTCGTGAGTAGAAGAGGGCTATTTATAGCCATAATCTAGGGTTTTGGAACCCTCTGGATCCTCTAATATCAACCCTTGATTGCTCCTTGGTCACCAATCCATAAATCACAGCCTTTGATTCATTGGGTGATGTGGCAGAGCCAATGGAATTGCTTCTTTTGTCCATGCTGTCATTCCTCTTGTCAGCACATGGGTCAGATATCTTCTAGAACCTCATAAGTGTAAGGGGTAAATTTGACTGGGAGAAGGGTAATTTGGAGGGGAAGGGTGAATAGTAAACTATGGTGGAAATGGTGGGTTTAGGTTAAGGGGATTGACTGGAATTTATTTCTTGTTTGACCGGGTTGGGTTGTGGGAAATGGGTTAGGATCCGGTTTGGATAAAAATGGGAGTGGGCTTTGGGTGTTTGCTGGGTTGGATAGGATTTGTGTTGGATTTGGATTTTTAGTTTAAGTCCGGATTAGGATAGGTTTATGCATTTAGTAATAATAATCCAAGGACCACTTTTGCCAAGTTTAAAAATCAAGGGACCACTTCCATAAAATTTCTTCAAGGACAAATCTTGTCATTTGATGATTCTTCAAGGTAGGATTTGGCATTTGAGCATAAATCTGATTCAAGCTTGATAAAATCTTCCCCGGCTTGGCTTTTCTACACTCTTTCCAAATCTCGTGCTCGTTTTTGCTGTTTTTCAATGATTTTTGTCCCTTTTTTCTCGATATCCGTACCTGCACATTAATAAACACAAAAACACAAATATCTTTGGCATTTTGGTTAGTTTTTGGTCGTTTTGGACTTAATTTGGTCAAGAAAAGGTATGTGTTTAAAAGTACAAATCTCTAAACCTAGTGTACAAGTGTTCAATGCACAAAAGCCAAAAATCTCATTTATATACTTTTAAACTTAATAAAATTAACATATAATTAATACAACTTAACCAAACATTAAATATATATTTTTCTATATTACATAAACCCTTGTACAACCCTATTAAGCCCATAGTACAACCTTTTTAAGCACAAACCATTTCCTCTTCTTTTTCTATACAAATCGATACAAATATTAAGTATATAAGCCTTAGATTTTTATCTACCCAACAAATACATAAGCTTAACCTTAAACTAACTTAGTTATTTCCCTAAACTTTAATGTACAACATTTCATAGCCTATGTACCACCATTAGAAGCCATTCGACCCACATTCCATCTTCCTAGTTCGATCCTAACTATTATCACACTAAGACATTTCCTCACATACTACAAAGCAAACCTTACACAATAAGATTACTTCTATGATCCAAAATACCCCCACATATCCATGTCTCCTAGGTATTCACCATTAGTCAAAATTTGTAGGAAACTTATATGGTTAGGAAATAACCACACGATCTCCACCCTCCCGTCCTTCATTACATCACCTTGTCCCTTAATCACACTAACAAGGTGACTTAGCCAATTTGGAAACCCTAATTCACCTTCTCAATATATATCGACCCTCATTCTTTCATTTACCTCACCACCATTCAAACCACACTCAAAAACAGCCACACTCACTTAAACCCTGATCAAACAGTCCATATCGAAGCTAAGGAAAAGTCTTGAGAGGCCTAGGAAAGAAGAGAACCCTTAGTGATCAATTTCCAAATCTATTCGCCACATTTATCCCCTAATCGACTAAATACCTAAGTAAGTATACTTAACCCTTTTTCATCTTTTATATACTTAAATACTCTTAAAAACATTACTAATAATCAATGCAAGCTAGGTTTAAAATCCATGTTTCCTTTTTCTTTTCTTTTGTCGAACAAAAACCAAACACATCCTTAATATATATATATTTTTTTTTATTTACAAATAAAGGGAAAATCTAAAAATACTTTAGAGATAGGTTGAAATATGATTATGAACATGTTATCATGCATTAAAAACAGGATAGAACACTTAGAATCCAAAAACCCAACATGTTTTCCTTTTTCTTTTTCTGTCGCAACAGTCCCCCAACCGCCCACTTTGAACAATTGTTTCGACCATTAAATGACCTTCAAAAATTCTGAAACTTGGGCAATAGCTAATAATAGGAAAAAGAACGTCGTAAAAAGATTGTTTCGTCTCAAAGTTATTCGAGTTCTTTTGTGGTCCTTCGCAAACTGTTTCGAACGCCCCTTATTAAATTGATTCGAGCTTATAAGCTCGAATCATGAGCTAATAATTTATAGAAATGTAGTTTACAAACTTATAATAACATGTATAAAGGAGTCGTAGCAAGTCGTGTCGTTTTCACAAGTTTAAAAGGCGTAAAAATGGAAAAAGGATGTCGCATGAAACGACATCAATGTCTCAAGGGTAAAATCTACCAAAACTCCATTTGTTTTTATGATTAGGACTAAATCTGAAATCGACCTAAAGTTTAGGGGTAAAACTTGCCAACTTTGAAAGATAGAGTTTTATTGGGCCAAAAGTGTAAATATCTTAAAGTTATTAAAACAAGGACTAATTTTGCCAACGACTTATAGTTGTGGGCATAAATTGTTATTTTTGAAACTACTGGGGTAAAAACTGTCATTTCACCAAAGTTCAAGGGTAAAAATTGTCATTTTACGAAAGTTCAAGGGTAAAAATTGTCATTTTATGAAAGTTCAGGGTATAAACTGTCAATATATGAAACTATAAGGGTAAAAAGCATAACTTTATATAATTATTATTAGAAATATATTTTGAATATATATTTATAAAAACTAATAAACTAAATACATTTATCTCGATAACAAGCAAACGGAAACATAAAAATGAGAAATAAGATAAAATCTTATCCAACTTTTGAAGAGACTTCATGTGATCTCAATTAACCATTTAACTATCAACCAAAAAGTTACGAAACGAATATTAAAACTTATATATATATTGGAATACGATTACTGAAACTTGACATAACAAACCAGGTTGCGTGCCGGAGACGTTTATCAACTCTATTTAACTTTGTTTTCCATCCAGACTGCGAATGTGAGTTCATAGTCCCACTTTTTATACATTTTCCAAACTTGTGGGGAGATACATGCTACAAAA
The DNA here is from genome assembly GCA_021014915.2 of Artemisia tridentata subsp. tridentata. Lineage (NCBI taxonomy): Eukaryota > Viridiplantae > Streptophyta > Magnoliopsida > Asterales > Asteraceae > Artemisia > Artemisia tridentata. Next base: position 91,067,535 of record CP139502.1, on the reverse strand, counting down.
CCGAGCACAAGTATTTTTTATGTATGCTATCCTGATTGATATTGCCTAAGTTTAGCTGTTGCCTCTAAAAGACCCCCTATCTTGAACCATTAATCACTTGCGGGTGAACGCGAATATAGTGAATAGATCTATTGGCAGTTACGTCCCATTTGTGTTGCTGGACGAGTAGCCAAATGCACTTTATTTGAGATTAATAAATAGTCCGGCAAACTCCTACTCGAGGGCAGTATTACTACATTTAATTATGTAGTAATTACATCCATAGTTAATTGCTATGATGTCCATCCTGTTAACGTTTGCTTGTCATGAGACTTAGGGCAATATATACTGAACTGCAATATTACTGATTTACTTTCTACTTAGCTTGTGTTCAACTGATTATAACTTTAAACGCTATGGATTCATTTAACCTTTGTGTTGACTTTTTAGCATGTTTTATCTCTGGTAACTAGAAGTACGATTTGGCACGGAGTGGCAATGGACTTTCTTCTTATAAAAAGGGTGTCCATTTTGTTATCATTCAATAAATAATGTAACTTTTATAACGTACTTCGAAACTTCCCGCTGGGACCTGTATAATGTAACTCTGATTTAAATAAATATATGATAACAATTTTATTTAAAACGTCTCTTCGGTCGTTTTCTATTTTCATGACTGTGATGCTTGAAGTAATACCCCAACTTATATTCCGCTGCGATTATCGAAAACGGGGGTGTTACAGATTGGTATCAGAGCTCATGGTTATAGAGAACAAGGTTCAAACCTAGACTATAACCACTTTTCACAAACTTAACCAAAGTCCTCCGTGCCAAAACGCTACTGAAACGCTACTTAAACATGTTTATTTCTAATTATTTAGTTACATAGTGAAATAATTATAATTACCGGGTGGTTACAGAATCATGACTTCCCCTACCCATTCTATCACTTTTATGTCAGACTCGGATATTGAAAATATCACGACAGTACCGGACATCACGACAGTACCTACATCAACATCCTCACCACCACCTCCACCATTATATACAAGTTTCTATTCCCCTATCTGTCCCATTTAAACTTAGTGAAGAAGCTAGGACCATTATCGCACGATCACCTACTCCCGACTTCCATACTCCATTGCGAGTCTTTGATATAGGAGAAAGCTCGCAAGCAGCATAGGAACAACAGCTGACCGTTTCCACCCTTCTGACGCGATTAGAACGGAAAGAATAACAGATCGAGACCGCTTTAGGTCATCTCGATGAGTTGCCTCTAGAAAGCATCGAGGGTATAGAATATAGAGTTGAAGATTTAGTTACTGGTCAAGAGACCATGGACGAGAATCGTGAGAAGGCAGAGAACCGTCATGAGCAGCTGAGACTGGAAATACCTATGACGAATTGAAGTTGATAAAAGAGATGATGAAAAGGAATGAAGAACTGATGACAGCTCAGACAAAGATCACTATTTTGGAGACAATAATAGAGACATGCAAGCCCGATACCAGGAGTATATTCAGATCCTCGTCAGCATGATCGTCGAACTAGAGAGTCGACTAGGAGGAGCTTCTAGTAGCCACTAGATCAGATTGTTATCTATCAGCTTTTGTACTATATCTTGGCCATGGGATATGTGGTATAAATATGACGCTTGTATTAATTTTGTTATATATAACAAATTAGCAAGTTATTTATGACTATATGTGGTTGTGATTTTGTTGTATTTTGTTGTGCGTGGTATCGATTGATGTGGGCCAGTGATGATCATTTTACATACATGTATGATAGAATTTGGACATGTTGCGACCTTATGATTATCATGGATTTTACCTTAATTTAACATGGTCACTATGCAAATTCTAAACATGTGTTTTCTTGTGGTATTAAAAGAAATATGCCTCACACTTCCCCAGAACCAGCCATATCCCAAGCTGCTATCCGAAAGCTTGTTGCAGACAGTGTTGCTGCAGCACTTGAGAATCAAGCAGCAGTAATGGCCCATTCTGGAAGCACTAGCAGACCCAATGGAGAAAGCGAGACAACAATAGCTCGCAAGTGCACTTATAAAGACTTCATAAACTGCAAACCAACTTTCTTTAAAGGAACAGGAGGAGCAACTAAGTTGGCTCGTTGGTTTGAGCGTACGGAAATAGTCTTCATGAGAAGTGGGTGTACTGAAGACTGTAAGGTTACTTTTGCTACAGGGACTTTCTTGGATGATGCCCTGTCTTGGTGGACCTCGACTGCCCAAACTATGGGTGTTGAAGCAGCTCACCAACTTACCTGGGAAGATCTCAAAAAGAAGATGTTGAAGATATACTGTGTTGGGAATTAAATATTCTGAAGACTAAGTATTGGGAAATTCTCTTAAGTGGTTAATTCTGGTAGCTTTAGTGTTAAGTCTGGTGAGTTCCAAAGTTAAGTCTCCTGGTTAAGTTTGCTCTTTGATAGTTAAGTCTGGTGGTTAAGTCCAGTGGTTAAGTCTGGTGAATACCAAGATTAAGTCTGCTCTACCGAATGTTAAGTCTGCTTGTTGGATGGATAAGTATAATAAAGTCAATAATATACGGTAGATAATATCTTTCCCCATGTGATCAGTCATTATGTTATATTCTCATAACAAGTTGTAAACATAGATACATGTTGTATCTTAGTTACTGACTCACATAAGCTAGCAAGTAGTTCGACAAGACTTGACAACTATTAACACTATTGTAAAGATCTCCTTGGACTATAAAAGGAGATCTTAGCTTAATCATAAGTGTGACTAATAGTGAAAGATAATAGTGTGTCTTTTATGTGATTAAGTTTTATATGTTGAATAAGAACATTTGATAAAACTTTCATATTCATAACTGTCAAGAACAAGAACAATCATAAACATTATCAATAATAATGAATCCTTTGGTATTATATTTTTGGTGTTCATTGTTCAATACACACAAGGATCACTGTTCCATTTCCACAATCAAAATAACCTTCTAAGTGTGATTAAGTAGTTTCCGCATACTTGATCATATTAACTCAACTTATCATATACACAAAGCAACAAAGGTTTAACCACCTTCTAGTGTATCGAAGCATCCTCTCAATTGGTATCAGAGCCAGGCTGATATAGTTGATTTAGAAGAAGAAGAAGAAATGGACGTTGAATCTATTCAAACCAATGTTGCTGCAAAACTACCCATGCTTAAACAGAATGAGTTTGAGATGTGGAGGCTGAGGATAGAGCAATATTTCCAAGTGCAAGACTATGCACTTTGGGAAATCATTGAAGATGGAAACTCTTACCAGCCTACCACCATTACATCAACAGTGGACGGCAAAGTGGTGACAACTCTGCAGACACACCTAACATCTGCAGAAGACAGAATAAAGAAGAAAAATGACTTAAAGGCAAGAAGCATGCTGATGATGACCATTCCCAATGATCAACTTCTAAACTTCATCAAGTTCAAAGATGCCAAGTCATTATTTGAAGCTATTGTTGCTAGATATGGTGGAAATGAAGCCTCCAAGAAAACCCACAAGACACTGCTCAAGCAGCAGTTTGAAAACTTCTCCTCTACAAACAATGAATCTCTTGACCATATGTTTAATAGGCTTCAGAATATTGTGAGCCAACTTGCTATTCTTGGTGTTGAAATACCTCAAGAAGATTTGAACTCAAAATTTCTGAGAAGCTTACCAGAAGGGTGGGCTATGCATGTTGTTGTCTGGAAGAACAAGCCAGACCTTGATACAATGGAGCTGATAGATTTGTATAGCAACTTTAAGATTGTGGAGCAAGATTTGAAGAAGAATGGAGGTACTAGTTCTAATACTGGGAACATGGCATTTATGTCAACTCCTAGTACCTCAAAATCAAGTGAAGAGGTGAAAGTTGTTGCATGGGTATTTTGGATGAAAAGACTTGTTGTGCATTTCTTACAAGTCAAAATGATGGGTCCATGCTCACCTATGAAGACCTCCAAGAGATCAATGATGATGATCAAAAATGGCAAATTTCTCTTCTTAGCATGAGAGCCAAGAAGTTCTATCAAAGGACGGGGAAGAAGCTCTTAATCAGCAATACTGATACTGCTGGTTTTGATAAGTCAAAGATAGAGTGCTATAACTGCCACATGATGGGTCACTTCTCAAGAGAATGTAGAAGGCCAAGGCAGCAAGATAGCAAGAACAAAGGTTTTGGAAGCACATCCAAAACAAGGGAGGTTTCTGAGCCAACTCAAAAGCTATGGTAGGTATTGATGGGCTAGGTTTTGATTGGAGCTTCATGGCTGATAAAGAAGAAGATTCTTCACAGATGGCACTCATGGCTTTTTCTACTACTAAGGTACAATCTCATAAAGCTTGTTCAAATGCTTGTACTGCTCTTAAAAAATTGCAAACTTTAATCAAACATTATGATGAACAAAAGAAAGAGCTAAGCAAAACTCATCAAAACTACATTAATTATAAGTGTGGTTTAGAATCAACAGAAAAGCAGATCTTATACTACAAAGAAAATGACCTTGCCTCATCTGATGGAGTAGGATATAAGAGTGTCCCACCTCCATACAGAGGTATCCCTAAACCCCCAGGGATTGACCTAGAACACTCAGGCTTACCTGAATTTCAACTACCAAAGTTACAATATGGTGTACAACCAAAGACCAATGTAGTTGTTGATGAGCCTAAGGAGTTAAGTGAGATTTTATGTAAAACTTCACTTCAAGAAGACAAGGTGTCTTCTATTAGGAAACCAGATGCTATAGTTGTTGAAGACTGGGTATCTGATGATGAAGAAGATGAACAGGTTATGTCTAAACCTGAAGTGGTTAAGAAAGCAGGAACAAGGGTTCCTAAAGTGATCAAAAAGGATACTGTTAAGCCTAAATCAAACATTAAGCATGTTAGGCAACCAGTTAAATACTGTGAACAATATAGATCCACTAGCAAGCCCAGAGGTAACCAAAGAAATTGGAATGGCCTCAAGTCTAACCAATCAGGTGATGACTTTTTCTTTTATAATAAAGCTTGTTACACATGTGGTAGCTTTGATCATCTTGCAGCTTTCTGTAACAAATGGGTATCTGGGTATGAAAACAATAGGGTGAATTTCAAAAGGCAGACTCCTCAAACTCACTTTTACTCTAGTTCTAATTTTAATAAATCATCACCCAAAACAGTTTCAATTAAGTCTGGCTTAAAACAAGTTAATTCTGCTAGACTATTTAAGTCTGTTTACCCAAAACCAGCAGTTAAAAATGCAAAATCAACTTTCAAATATGCATTAAAAACTGCTAGAAGGCCCATTCAATCAAAAGCAGTGGTCCAAAAACAAGTTTGGAAAATTAAGGGTACAACTGCAAAGTCAGCAGTTAATTCTGCTTGGCAAGTAGTTAATACTACTGCTTGGAAAAACAGGGCAAATGCTGTTAAGGCCTCAGCATGTTGGATTCTTAAATCCAATGTTGCATCAACTGTTCTTAAGAGATTAAATTTCATTGATGCAAGAGGCAGATCCAAGTCAGTAATGGCTTGGGTCCCCAAAGGAAACTAATACTCCTTATTACTGTGCAAGAACATTCAATTGATAAACAAGAGGATCAAGGATACTCAGATAGTGGATGTTCAAGGCACATGACAGGCAACAAGTCTTATCTCTCAGATTTTCAATCAATAGATGGAGGCTATGTTACCTTTGGAGGAGGTGTTGGTGGCAAAATTTCCGGTAAAGGTACAATCAAAACTGGAAATTTAGATTTTGAAGATGTGTACTATGTACAAGAGCTAAATTATAATCTTTTTAGTGTCTCACAAATGTGTGATAAAAAGAACAAAGTTCTTTTCTGTGACACTGAATGTCTTGTACTTTCTCCTGATTTTAAGATGCCTGATGAAAGTCAAGTGCTTCTTAAAATTCCTAGAAATGGCAATATGTACAGTGTAGACATGAAGAACATTGTTCCTAAAAAGGCTTTAACTTGTCTTGTTGCAAAGGCCACATTAGATGAATCAATGTTATGGCATAGGAGGCTTGGTCATATTAATTTCAAAACCATAAATCAGATTGTTAAGAATGGTTTGGTAAGAGGTTTACCTCAAAAACGATTTGAAAATGATCAAACATGCATTGCTTGTCTTAAAGGCAAACAACACAAAGCCACTTATAAGCCCAAGATTTTTAACTCTATCAATCAATCATTGTTTATGCTTCATATGGACTTGTTTGGTCCTATAAATGTTAGAAGTATGCAACATAAGAGATATTGTCTAGTTATTACTAACGACTATAGTAGATTTACATGGGTTTTCTTTTTAAGCTCTAAGGATGAGACACCTAGCATCCTTAAGACTTTCATTACAGAGATAGAAAACCTAGTAGATAAGAAAGTAAAAGTCATTAGATGTGATAATGTGACAGAGTTCAAAAATAGAGTTTTGGATGTCTTCTGCAAAGAGAAAGGTATTAGGAGAGAATTTAGTGTTGCTAGAACTCCACAACAAAATGGAGTTGCTGAAAGGAAAAATAGAACACTAATAGAAGCTACTAGAACAATGTTAGCTGACTCTAAGCTACCTATAACTTTTTGGGCTGAAGCAGTCAACACTGCTTGCTATGTCCAGAATAGAGTTTTAGTTGTCAAACCTCACAATAAGACATCATATGAACTTTTTAGAGGTAGAACTCCTGCAATAGGATTTCTTAGACCTTTTGGATGTCATGTGACAATTCTGGATACCTTAGACCATTTAGGAAAGTTTGATGGTAAAGCAGATGAAGGATTCTTAGTTGGATATTCTCTCAATAGTAAAGCATTTAGAGTATACAAGTTAAGAACTAAGAAAGTAGAGGAAAACCTACATGTGGAATTTTTAGAACATAAATCCAATGTAGAAGGTCAAGGACCGAAATGGCTATTTGATCTTGAGACTCTAGCCCATTCAATGAATTATGTACCTATTGTTGTAGAACCTAATGAATTTTCAGGTTCAAAAGCTGATGAAACATCAGATGAGGCAAGGTTAGACAAGGAGACAAATCAAGATCATGTATGGATGCCAATAAGTACAAGTGTGGATTCAACTTCAATAAATGGTGAATCTTCTTCTAGTAAAGCTAAAGAAGATGTTGAAGATGAATACAAGGAAGATGGAACAAATGATCAAGAAAATAGTTCTGCTGTTGATAATTTTGGTGAAACAGACTTAACTGAAGAACCAGAATTAACTACTGAAACAGACTTAACTGAAGCAGAATTAACAAAAGAAGCAGAATTAACAGAAGATGAGGTGGATTTGAGCAACATCCCACCTGATTATCCAGTTCCTTCTACACCACACACAAGGATTCACAAAGTCCACTCCCTAGAAAATGTGTTGGAGATGTACAATCAGGGGTGAAGACAAGGCAACAACTGATGTCTTCAGACCAACAAGGGCTCCTTGATGCCCTTTATGCTTCAAAGCAGCATGAGTTTTCAAACTCTTTCTTGTTTGTATGTTTTCTCTCTCAAGATGAACCAAAGAATATTCTGAAAGCCTTAGATGATTCAAGCTGGGTAGAAGCTATGCAAGAGGAGCTTCTTCAGTTCAAGATTCAGAAGGTATGGGTGCTAGTTGATTTACCTAAGGATGCAAAGGTAATTGGCACTAGGTGGGTTTTCAAGAATAAAAGGGATGAAAGGGGAATAGTGATTAGAAACAAGGCTAGATTAGTAGCCCAAGGGTACACACAAAAAGAAGGGATAGACTATGATGAGGTTTTTGCTCCAGTAGCAAGACTTGAGGCAATTAGGCTTTTCTTAGCTTATGCTTCATTTTTAGGCTTCACAGTTTATCAAATGGATGTCAAGAGTGCATTTTTATATGGTACTATTGAAGAAGAGGTTTATGTCTCACAACCTCCTGGTTTCATTGATCCTGACAATCCAGACAAAGTGTACAAAGTTGTAAAAGCTCTATATGGCCTGCATCAGGCACCAAGAGCTTGGTATGAAACACTGGCTTCCTATTTAAAAGAGAATGGATTTCAAAGAGGAAAGATTGATCAGACACTTTTCATCAAACAACACAAGAAGGATCTTCTGTTAGTGCAGGTGTATGTGGATGACATTATCTTTGGGTCTATGATGAACTCAAATAAGTATATTTTATTACCGTCATTTATCCTATTTATTTGACTTGTTTTATTATATTATGTATGAGGATTGATACTTAATCGTTTACTTTTGTAATTCTCAGGTAAAAACAAGCATTTGGTGAAACTTGGCGATTTTGGACTAATAATGGAGCAAAACGTGCATAAAGTGGAAGTCTACTGACATGGACAAGATCAAGTCAATTCTGCTCCAGATGCGCCGCATCTCACTATCAACATGCGCCGCATCTCTATCAAGATATCACCAGATACGATCCAAGATACAAGAGGACATGCGCCGCATCTAATAAAGAGTTACGCCGCATCTTCTGGCGGTGTACGAATATTCCTGAATATTATAATCTTGGACCCCACGCGAAGTTACGTACATACGCCGCATCTACTTAAGTAGATGCGCCGCATCTTTCCTCAGACACAAACTATAAATACCCCGTAGACCAGACGCATTAAAGAGATTCGGAAGTTCGAAAACCTAAAGACCGAACAGAAGAGAAGGACGAATTCAGTCAAGAGGCAGCACAAGACACACCCAAATCGAAGATACAAGAGCTGTAAGAAGGTGCTGCATGTATTTAATTCATTAAGTAGTTTTGTTTTATTGTTTTAGCAAACTTTAATTCATCAGGATTGGTGGCTTGTGTAATGTGACAACGGAAAGATTGCACTCCCTTTAATACTTGCTTTCCCATCAATTAAAGTTTATATGTTGATGTCTTTGGTTACTACTTATTAGTGCATTGACCACCTCTGTGTTTATTAGTGGCTTGCGGGCACCCGACTGCGGGACAAGGTGTGGCTCCCACGGTTGTTTCTAAATTGATCACTTAGGAATAACTTTTAGACATAAGTCGTCATTAAGGGTTTACTCGCCGATAAGAATAGGACCAACGAGAAAGGGTTAATTACATACACTTCATATAAAGCTATCAATAAAACAAGTGACAATCTACTTAATCATAAGGACAGCCCTCTTATTGTCTCTAGTATCTATCTGTGTACGTGTGTGCTACTTGCTGATTCGTGCCTATTAGTTTATTTTATTATTTAATTGCAAACAAAACTGTGCCAGTCTCTCAGGCTGAAACCCCCTTGCGTTAGGATATTAAAATACTGATTAGAATAACGAGATAATACGTTCCACTCTTAGTGATCGACACTCTACTTACCATTGTCTTCATACTGACCGGGTACACTGCTCGTTAAGTGTGTGTGTTATTGATAAGTCGGCTAAATATAAATTTAAAACTTGAGTAGGCATTAAAACTGCTAAACCGCAACGACACATCACGCGCATCAAGTTTTTGGCGCCGTTGCCGGGGAGTGAATTGTTATTATCTGTTAATTTGATTTAGTATTTTAATAGAAAAACCTAATTAAAATACTCGTGGTGTATCTTGATTTGTTTTTCTTTTTATTAGATTAATTGCATCATTGTACTATTTTGCATATTTGTTGTATTGTGTGTTAATTGTTTGCTTTTGTTTTTATTTTTGTGTGTTTTATTTTTGTTTCGTGTGTTTTATTTTTTGTTTTTATTTTTCGTATTTTTTCTGTTCTGCTATCGTTGTACTGTGCTAAATCAAACGATACGGCGCATCTGATCTCTCAGATACGGCGTATTGCGTTTATTTTTTTTATATACAACGCGTTTAATTAATTCGATACGACGCATCTTTTCCCCAAGATACGGCGTATCTGTTTTTAACAAGAAAATTTTTCTAAGCGATAAAGTAATACGACGCATCTGCTTTTGTAGATACGGCGTATCTGTTTTGATAAAAAATTTTTCTAAACGTTAACGCCATACGACGCATCTTCTTTTGAAGATACGGCGTATCTATTATTTTAATTAAAAACAGTTTGCGAATTATTAAACAAATACGGCGTATCGATTTCCGTCGATACGGCGCATCTTACTGAATCAAAAATCTTTTATTTTTAAACGTAACGAAAATACGGCGCATTAACTTTCGTTAATACGACGCATTTAATTTTAATTAGATAAATTGATTTTTGATTGATTAATTCGATACGGCGCATTCATAAATTCATAAGCGGCGTATCTGTTTTCTGAATAAAAGTCTGATTACATTTTAACGTAATAAGATACGGCGTATCCAACTTTCTGGATACGGCGCATCGTCCGCAGATATCAGCCATTTTTATTCTTTATATTCGTTTCTAAATTCATTAATTTATCTTCTAGCGAACAGATGCTACTGATGATTTTACCTATGATAACAGGTTTTGCTATGGAAGATATGTCAATGAACGGATATCTTGCTAAAGGAACGAAACAACATGATTAATGGATTGGCAATTGAGTGCACCAATTGTCAACGGTGCTTAACAAAGTTCTTTTGGTAAAACACGATTTGAAAGGGATTACAACTAGAGGCGGAAAGTCAACCTTTCAAATGTGATCGGTATTAAGGAGCTGAACGTGAGTCTAACTTGAAGACTCTGGAATAAAGACAAGTGCTGACCGGGAGACAACCCGGATTTATCTTTTATTATTCTGTTTTCTGAGTCGAGTCAGTCCAGGCCGCACGAAGATACGGCGCATCTCAGTCCTGAGATGCGACGCATCCTCTGCAATGGTCATATCTTATTTTATTTTTCTGCATTTTTATTTTCGACTTTAAAACTATTTATCAGTTTATTTTAATGCGGCGCATCCCTGGTTAAGGATGCGGCGCATCTTTATTCTGATCCGTATTTATTCCAGGCTCGATACGGCGTATCTTCTTCAATAAGATACGGCGCATCGACTGACCTGATGATTTTCAGTTTTAATTTTTAAGTTTTATTTTTATCTAACTACTAATGTATTATGCAAGTTGAACCTTTCTTATCTTAGGTGTGTTTTAAAAGTGTTGGTGGTATTATAGTTTCCTGAATTTCCTGTGGATAAATCAAGTATGAAGCTTTAACGTTCTAATCCACAAGAAGTTGATTTTTGCTCATATACTAATGGAGGATCATACCGAGCAAATCTCAGGGGAGTTTTTTCCGTTCTAATTCTTTTATTTCCAGTTTTTAACCTTTTATACAAACAACGAGGACGTTGTTTAACTTAAGTGGGGGGATAGGAGAATTAGAACACTTAACAATTACTTGTCCTAAACTTTTTCAAAAATTATGCTTAAAATGTGCTTAATATATCAAACTTAAAAATTTTTTAGCATGTTTTTGTTTAAGATCTAAGTTGCATAACTGCACACATGACGTTATTTTCAAAAATTGTGATTTTTCCAAAATTCACAAATCTATGAGTGTGCCGGTGACTTGTAAACTTTAGAACTTGGCTTGTATACTATTCGAGACCACCATAATGAGTATTATTTATTTAATTGGAATGACTTGTCTAACTTGGTAAAATTCTAGGATTACACCCAAATAGCCTTTATATGTTATGTGTTATTGACTAGCTACACTGGTTAGTTAACCCCCGTATAAACCCTTTTGTTACTCTCATTTTAAGAGTAAGATACCCCTAGAAAAACCCTCAGAGCCATTCCTTTCGTTTCTTACACCTATGTTTAAAATGTTTCGTTACACCTTAAACCTTAGCCTACCCTGTAGATTAGAATCCGTGGTTGGTTAATTGCTATAGGCAGAGTGTGTTTCCTTACATTACCTGTGTTCGCGTGCGTAATTCATTATATATGGTTAGGTCGGGAAATTGCACAATGCAAATTGGAGTGAAAGTAAATATTGTATATCTTTTGAGTTTATTTTTCGTGTGTTTACTACTTTCACTATTAGCGTTATTTCTGAAAGTTATGAAAAGTATGAATAAAAATTATCCGGAAAGAAAGTTGTAGTGATGTGGTGAAATTTTACACATCTATGTTTATGTTTCAAAAAAAAAAAAAAAAAAAAAAAAAAAAAAAAAAAAAAAAAAAGAAAAGAGAAAAAAGAAAGAAAGAGTTGGATGTTTATTTTAAGCCAACGATGTAGAGTTATGTAAGTGGTCGATATCACCACTATTTGTTGTATTATATCTATGGATTGAATGGGAATTGGCAGTTATGGGAATGCCAATTAAGGATTATTCTTTGATTAAGATTTTGTTGAGTATAATTCGTGTCTACCTAAAGCGTGTGTTTCAAGTGTTAAAGCGTGAGTTATTCAATGATATGAGTCTTATTCATGGGATGGTTGAGATAGTGATTAACCACACTTAGGATTTTAATTTATTTGTTTTGTTTATTTTTTATTTTACACCAATTTATATCCCAAATATTATCCATACCCTATATTATTCTTTATCCAACCAAACCTTTGATTTATTGAGATTAGGGATTTGAGCAATCTTAAGTATCGTAGTCGTGGATTCGGCTATGTATTTATGATTTTGTCGCCCTTTTTGATATATTATTATTGGTGAAGTTTGGACCTATCTTTAGCCTATTCGAGTTAAGGATTTGAGCAATTGCAAGTATCGTGTTCGTGGATTCGATCATGTATTTGTGATTTTGTCGCCTTTTCTGGAATTTGAGATCGATAGAAAAGAGAATAATTAACCCTTAAGCCTAAAAACCCTTTTTACCGCTTTAGACTTGTTATTCCTTAGCTTTAGTGGTGGAGATGTGTATACTTGCCAAGCTTATGATAGAATATTCATCGCGACTGGACAGTTAAACGATTAGATTTGCTTTTATCGACTTATTTTATTTTACTTCTAATTCGTTAAGTGTTTAGTTGTGTGATTACGAAATAAACGAATACATGCTTAAACATAAAAATAAATCCTAACATCTTTTAGGATACATTTTCATGAGATTTAATCTAAGGTTTACTTGGGGACAAGTAAAGTTCAAGTGGGGGGATATTTGATGAACTCAAATAAGTACATTTTATTACTATCATTTATCCTATTAATTTGACTTGTTTTACTATATTATGTATGAGGATTGATACTTAATCGTTTACTTTTGTAATTCTCAGGTAAAAACAAGCATTTGGTGAAACTTGGCGATTTTGGACTAATAATGGAGCAAAACGTGCATAAAGTGGAAGTCTACTGACATGGACAAGATCAAGTCAATTCTGCTCCAGATGCGCCGCATCTCACTATCAACATGCGCCGCATCTCTATCAAGATATCACCAGATACGATCCAAGATACAAGAGGACATGCGCCGCATCTAATAAAGAGTTACGCCGCATCTTCTGGCGGTGTACGAATATTCCTGAATATTATAATCTTGGACCCCACGCGAAGTTACGTACATACGCCGCATCTACTTAAGTAGATGCGCCGCATCTTTCCTCAGACACAAACTATAAATACCCCGTAGACCAGACGCATTAAAGAGATTCGGAAGTTCGAAAACCTAAAGACCGAACAGAAGAGAAGGACGAATTCAGTCAAGAGGCAGCACAAGACACACCCAAATCGAAGATACAAGAGCTGTAAGAAGGTGCTGCATGTATTTAATTCATTAAGTAGTTTTGTTTTATTGTTTTAGCAAACTTTAATTCATCAGGATTGGTGGCTTGTGTAATGTGACAACGGAAAGATTGCACTCCCTTTAATACTTGCTTTCCCATCAATTAAAGTTTATATGTTGATGTCTTTGGTTACTACTTATTAGTGCATTGACCACCTCTGTGTTTATTAGTGGCTTGCGGGCACCCGACTGCGGGACAAGGTGTGGCTCCCACGGTTGTTTCTAAATTGATCACTTAGGAATAACTTTTAGACATAAGTCGTCATTAAGGGTTTACTCGCCGATAAGAATAGGACCAACGAGAAAGGGTTAATTACATACACTTCATATAAAGCTATCAATAAAACAAGTGACAATCTACTTAATCATAAGGACAGCCCTCTTATTGTCTCTAGTATCTATCTGTGTACGTGTGTGCTACTTGCTGATTCGTGCCTATTAGTTTATTTTATTATTTAATTGCAAACAAAACTGTGCCAGTCTCTCAGGCTGAAACCCCCTTGCGTTAGGATATTAAAATACTGATTAGAATAACGAGATAATACGTTCCACTCTTAGTGATCGACACTCTACTTACCATTGTCTTCATACTGACCGGGTACACTGCTCGTTAAGTGTGTGTGTTATTGATAAGTCGGCTAAATATAAATTTAAAACTTGAGTAGGCATTAAAACTGCTAAACCGCAACGACACATCACGCGCATCAGTCTACAAGGAAGGAGATGTGTTAGGAGTTTGAGAAGCTTATGCATCATAAGATTCAGATGAGTTCCATGGGGGAACTTACATTCTTTTTGGGTTTGCAAGTTAAACAGTCATATGAAGGAATATTTATTAGTCAAGATAAATATGTTGCTGAGATACTAAGGAAATTTAACTTTACTGATTCAAAAATGGCAAGCACACCAATGGACTCTGAGAAGCCACTTCCTAAAGACTTAGATGGAGAAAATGTGGATGTACACACATACGAATCTATGATAGGATCTTTGATGTATCTTACATCATCAAGACCTGACATCATGTTCTCTGTTTGTGCTTGTGCAAGATTTCAAGTAACTCCAAAGGTTTCTCATTTAACAGCAGTCAAGAGAATTTTTAGATATCTCAAGGGTCAACCTAGGTTGGGTCTATGGTATTCTAGAGAGTCACCTTTTGACTTAGTATCATTTTCGGATAGTGATTATGCTGGTGCTAGCTTGGACAGAAAGTCAACAACTGGAGGATGTCAATTCCTTGGGTGTAGACTTATCTCATGGCAGTGTAAGAAGCAAACAATTGTGGCTACTTCAACAACTGAAGCTGAATATGTAGCTGCTGCAAGTTGCTGTGCTCAAGTCCTATGGCTTCAAAACCAACTTCTTGACTATGGGTACAATTTTATGAACACTGTTATTCATATTGATAATAGTAGTACAATTTGCATAATTAAAAATCCAGTACAACACTCTAAAACAAAACACATTGAAATTAGACATCACTTTATAAGAGACTTCAATGAGAAAAGATTAATTCAAGTTCTTAAAATTGCTTCAGAATACAACTTTGCAGATCTGCTAACAAAATCTTTTGATGTTGGAAGGTTTCAGTACTTGGTAGCAAGTATTGGAATGCTTAATCTTTGAATTTTTCACTCTAATGTGTTTTTGTATATAAATTTTTGGTTGTACTGCTAACTTTATAAGTTAATGCTGCTATTACAAAAGTTTGTGCTGCTAGTACAAATTTAAATTGTGTTATTCATACAGTTAGTTCTATGATTATTCTAATATAAGACAAGTACTTTGTACATTGTTCTTTTTGTTTTAGACTAACAATTTCAGGTATGAACATTTGAACACAAAGGATGTTTCAAGTGAAATGGAAGCAGCAGAATGATAATACTAGTTGCTGACATAATAGGTTCATGATAGAAAAAGTTTGGGAATTTCAAACCTCCTTAAAACTTCTTTCTTGAAGCCTGATTATGATGTTTCACATTGAATTGATGACTTAGTTGATCAGAAAGTAACTGATACAACTCACTTTCTATCATTTTATACTTTTAAGTATAATGAGCAAGTTTAAGGACATCTGATAGAAAGAACAACTAGTAAAAGTGAATCTAAAACTTGTGTTAGATGCAACAATTGCTATGAGCTGGAAACCCTGTCAAGAAAGCCTTTTGAATAGGTTTATCTTTACACAGGCAGTTATTTATAACTGAAAACATTGGTTCTCACACAACCAGAGGTTGCTTTAAACCGAAATTTTGATTAAGTGTCTGTTATACACTTAATCCCTTCAAAATGGTTGGAAGCAGTATGAGTTTTAATAATAAAATCATGAACATACTGCTCAGTCAAAAGTTTCTTAAAAAGGATTTTCGAAAGGACTCAGTAAAACCATCCATTGATGGATAATGAGTCAATGCCCCATGAATCACCTCTCATAGGAGTTAACATACCTAGAAGTGATGAGGGCAGCAAATTAAACTCTTAAGGAATTGATGGCTTTATGTATAACATTGTCTGATAACAAGTTCTAATTGATAGCTCAGATGATGGGGAGAGAAATATTTTGGTACATTGTGAGAGATCTTTCAAACAGGGGAGGAAATGTTATTTGCAATCCAGGGGAGGAAATAAAAACCCAAAGAAGGAAGATTAACCAATGAAAGGGAGGAAAAGACAAGAGCATACAAGATGATGACATAGAGGTTGAAAATGACAAGAACATAGCTGATTCTGGAGAATTATATATATTCAGAAGGGATGAAGCATTCCAAAGAAGAAAGTTCTATCTAGGTCAAACGGAGAAAAGTTTCAATTTCAGTTCACCATGTCTGTTCATCACTTGAAAAGGCATGCTGATAGATGATTTCACTTGTTGAAACAAGCATCCAAGATACACAGCACCATTGCCTCTTATAATTCCTCCATCCAAGGAAATTGCACCATCTTTTAGATCAATGTTTGAAGCCTGAAGATGTGTATTGATATTGTTAAGGTCAAAGAAAAGAAAGCAGATGAGTTACTGAGAAAGGTATTCAATCTCACAGATCAGAAGAAAGTTCAGATCAAGGATCTGACTATGAAGTATTTGTAAGATCCTCACAATCAGAAATTCAATTCATAAGAAACATGTTGAAATGGGTTCACATGTTTAGGGACGATTGTTGGGAATTAAATATTCTGAAGACTAAGTATCGGGAAATTCCCTTAAGTGGTTAATTCTGGTAGCTTTAGTGTTAAGTCTGGTGAGTTCCAAAGTTAAGTCTGCTGGTTAAGTCTGCTCTTTGATAGTTAAGTCTGGTGGTTAAGTCTAGTGGTTAAGTCTGGTGAATACCAAGATTAAGTCTGCTCTACCGAATGTTAAGTCTGCTTGCTGGATGGATAAGTATAATAAAGTCAATAATATACGGTAGATAATATCTTTCCCCATGTGATCAGTCATTATGTTGTATTCTCATAACAAGTTGTAAACATAGATACATGTTGTATCTTAGTTACTGACTCACATAAGCTAGCAAGTAGTTCGACAGGACTTGACAAGTATTAACAATATTGTAAAGATCTCCTTGGACTATAAAAGGAGATCTTAGCTTAGTCATAAGTGTGACTAATAGTGAAAGATAATAGTGTGTCTTTTATGTGATTAAGTTTTATATGTTGAATAAGAACATTTGATAAAACTTTCATATTCATAACTGTCAAGAACAAGAACAATCATAAATATTATCAATAATATTGAATCCCTTGGTATTATACTTTCGGTGTTCATTGCTCAATACACACAAGCATCACTGTTCCATTTCCTCAATCAAAATAACCTTCTAAGTGTGATTAAGTAGTTTCCACATACTTGATCATATTAACTCAACTTATCATATACACAAAGCAACAAAGGTTTAACCACCTTCTAGTGTATCGAAGCATCCTCCCATACTGCCCCCGTACTGAGATTAAGAAGCTGAAGGATGAGTTTCACCAGCTGGTTGTGAAAGGAACTGATCTCAAGGCCTACAATAGAAGGTTTCAAGAACTTGCTATTCTGTGCCCAACTGTTGTGCCTGATGTTGAGAAAACAGTGGAAAAGTACACTGAAGGACTACCTCGAAGTATCGAGGGAAATGTTACTGCTTCCAAGCCTCAGTCATTGGAAGAGGCAATTACCATAGCCCAGCAGTTAATGGATCGTGAAATCAAGCGTAGTTCCACTCAAGGAAGTGATGATAACAAGCGAAAGCTTGATGATAGGAGAACCACCCACTACCACAACAACCATCCCAACAACAACTACCGCAACAATCAGAACAACTATCAACAAGACCGTAATAATCACCACCACCAACAGAATCGCCGGCAGGAAATTGTCAGGGCCTATATTGCCACACCTGCTGAGGGGAGTGGTTATATCGGAAGAAAACCATTTTGCAATCGATTCTCGTTGCACCACTATGGTCCATGCACTGTTAAGTGCGTAAAGTGTCAGAAGGTTGGACATCAGACCAAAGACTGTAAAGCAACAGGAGCAAATCCACAACCAATAGCTATAACTTGCTACGGATGTGGTGGGAAGGGGCATTACAAGAGCCGGTGCCCGAAGCCGAATGCCAATCAGGACAACGGTGCCCGCAGAAGAGCTTATGTGCTAGGAGATGGAAACGCACAGCAAAACCAAGACTAGTGCAAGAGAATGAAAACTCGTTAAGATCCCAACAACGTCAAAGGATGACATCTATGGTTAAGTAGAAGAGAAATTCCTGTTGTAGATAAATAAACCGTAGTTTAAAACTTTCTTGGTTGTATTTCCTGTTGTACTCTACCTTAGTTACAATGGATGTAATCTAAGTGTAACAACTACCCTTCTACCGTATGAAATCTCTACCTTGTAATAATTTCTTAATAATCACAATCTTAGTTTTTATTCCCTTTACCCTATTCATAGTCATTACGTAGCAAAACACTGTTATACCATTAGGAATTTGGCTAATATTATTTTTGACTGAACAATAGACTATTATCACTCTGTAAGATTCTCACACGAACCCTAAGATTTATTTCAAGGATATCCCATTAGTACCCTAGGAAAATTCCTAACTCATCACTGTAGTGTGAAAAAAAAAATTGAAAAATAATTATGTTGTTATTTTCCAAAAACAACACGTTGAACACTATCTAAAACTTTTAGAAAAGCATAAATACCACAATAACTGAGCCAAACATCACATCATTTGGTCCTCAATTATACATAGCGTGATCACCTATGTATAATTTAGGAAGAATCATGTAATAAATGGGACAGTTATCCTTTCAGATTTTCTAATAACAATTTTCATTCAAAAGCAAAATATTAAAACAAAATAAAATTGTTCATAAAACATCACTTTTGATTAAATACAATAAATGTTTACACCTACTACCCATTACCTCTAAGATAGGAAATTGACAAAATACGGATAAAAAAACCCTAAGAGTTCACAAAGATTTATAGCAAACACCAATAGTACAAATTTTAGAATCTACGAAAATTCATACATAACGACATAATTAGCAATGGAAGTGCTAATGTTACAATGATTAAAAGAAAAGGTATAGAATCGCCAATAGGTTGACCCGCCATAGCAACAAAGACCACCACCAATCCAACGATAGCTAGAGCCACCACGGGATAAATCACCTTGATTATCCTGTGCGATAAGTACAAACAAACTATTAAGAACGATAGCAAGACTAGATATTAGACATAAGAATAAACAAATTTTTAAGGACTACATAGAAATACAATAAGGATTCATATTAACAACCCTAGCGCAAGACTATTACCCCCATATCTTGTCTACACCAATAGCGAGAATCACAATTGGCATAAGGACCGCTAGAACGCAAACCAAGAATGCGTAATCTTCATTAGGAACATACGCCAAATAAGTAACCGCAAGAACAACATAAACGATTGCTAAGATTGTGATAAGGTGCGGCATTTTGGAAATGTTATATGAGGGATATATGTTTTGTGGAAGAATGGAAATTAAAATGGAGTATATATAGGGGAGAAACTAGCCGTTATTTACTATTCTTGACCGTTGCAATTTACTATTCCTGACCGTTAGAAATCACTATTCCCAGCCTTTGGATTTATTAGGTGGCAAAACATTCAAATATATTTCATCTAGTAGGAATAAAACTAATGAAATTACGTTCTCTTGAATACCGAATGAAATCCCTAGACAACCCTTTTTGGACTAAAAGTATAACCAAGGACTGATAGCGAAACGATATTATTAGATTTGAATGACATAAAAAAAGATAATATTATATATAATATTATTTTTAAACTTTAGGCATTTTAAGCATATCAAACTCACATCGTTATACGATTTCCCATTCTCACGCTTACTATCTGAATAAGTTAGAATCTAAGCCCAACTCTTTTATTTACCTCACTTTTTCCCAGCACACCGACCAACACAGACAGAATCTCGGGACGAGATTCCCTCAACAGGGGGATACTGTAACCACTGTAAAAATCCCACATTATAATAAACTATCTTACTGAATACTTATCCTATTTCTACGTATAATTTTTATTTTATTTTATTTATCTGATCGTAACTACTATCTTATGTGACGTAACTCACATCCTCGATAAATGTGCTCTCACGCGGACCAACTTCAACTTACTTAATGTTTATTTTATATAAACATTCCCATAGAAAATCCTACGATATACCATTTGCCACTTTACATTAATTCATTAACAAACGTACAAACTAAACATTTCTTATTTATTAGAGTTTCTACGAAACCCTAAACCATTATAACAATGAATATGAATAATTAAACCCTAAAACACTAAAGTACAACTCATTTAAACCAATGTACAAGTTACTAAAGCACATAAACTGACCGGATCTACACACACTCCTTGTGTTAGATGTGATACGTAGAATTATATTTAGTCTAGCACGCGGAATTTACTAGCTAGCACTTAGAAGATCTTGTGTGTTTTGTATGATTAGAATGAAACAAAGAAACACAGAATAATAACTTCCAATGATTCAATATTATTAGCAAATAATACGAGTGATCTCATATCACTAGGGTTTACAACCTTGAATCTTTCTAATACGAATGAACTCTATCGTATTCGTGTTCGTGTGTATTGTGTATAAACCTTAACCTAGGCAATCCTTTTATAGACCAAGGATTCCTGTACAAGATAACTATCAATCTATTCTTATACGATATACACAATATATTTTCCATAATTATCTACTTTACATAAATCATAAACAGTCTTAACTTCTTCTCTCAGCAGTCTTAACTTCTTCACTCAGCAGTCTTAACTTCAATCTTCAACAGTCCTAACTATTACCTCCAACAGTCTTAACTTCTTAAGCTTAATTCCTAACAATCCTCCCCTAAACTTATGATTTCTTCCCAATCATTAAGTTTCTTCAAATTAAGCTTCTTCTTCTTAATGCTGAAAATTCTTTCAAATACCCATTAAGCAAATCTCTTAGATCTAGCTTTTACTTCTTGTGCAAGGTTGAATATCTTCGTTACCAGCATATTAGCCATCTCAGATTCTTCATTAGCTTCTAGTTTAGTAAATACCAGCATTGTCAAAACACCTGGTCTGAGTGGATAGTATTTTTCAACCAGCATATATATCTCTATTCCATCCTTTGTAGATACTCTGTATTCTCCACATGTACCAAATAACTTCCAAGAAATATCCTTGACTTGAGCTTGAAATCTCCATATCGATTCTCCACCATCTGGTTCATACAATCTCTTCAATTGAACCCACAGTTCTTTGTCTTTATCTTCAACTGGATCAATATCTCTGAACTTCTCTTTCACTAAACTCCAAAGTTGATTTAGATCTTCTCTGTCAAAGCCTTTAAGTAAATCTTCAAACAACTTATATCTTTCAGAAATATCTCCATGTCTAATAATTTTCCATCCCTTCATTCTACCATCAGTAAACACTTCCCAGTCAATAATTGGATGTTTGACCTGCAAAGGTTTAATGTAAGAATACTCTGGAATAATCACCATCATGCTTTTGATCTTCTCATCAGTTAATCCTTCTTCATCAGACTTTTGTTTCTTAGCAACTTCTGATTCCATAGATTCTGCTTCCCTCTTCTTACTTGTTTTGAAACTTCTTCTTGGAGAATTCAAAATAGCATAAGTTTCACAGAATTCCTTTTCAATTATAGCATAAGACTTTCCCTTGAAATCTTTCATTGAGTAATTTGCTGAGTTCTTCAAATAATGCTTCATATCCTCAACAAGTTCTCTCTTTGTTGGTAACTTAGTCTTGTACCCTGATTTCTGGCTTTCTCTTATTCTATAAATCAGATCTTCCCACTTTGTAACTCCATTCTTCTTGAGTATAAATTCCTTAAGCTCCTCTGTCTTCTCATCTTCATTTAACTCTTGATCTCTAAGAACCATAGAAGCTTGTGCTCTTACCATCACATCAGAATCCAGAAAATATTGCAACTGTTCATTGAATTCTTCTTCATCAACTTCATTTGATCTTTTTCTTTCCATGAATTCAGCTATATTCCTTATATCATCAGCAGCCAATTTCCTTGCAAATTCTTCATCATGATCCATCTGAGCTTGTTTAGCTTCCTTATCAGCCAAATCTTCTTCTAACATTTGCCTTGCAACCTCTGCATCATGATCTATCTGTTCTTTAGTTTTTGGTTTCAATCTTTTAAGCCTTTCAAGTTCTTGAACAGCAGCCACTTCTTCAGATGTCATAGGATTCTTTCCTTTATCTGCTCTTCTCTTTTCATTAACTTGTTCAGCAGAAGTTTCTTCAGTTGGAACTGCTTGTTGTTCTGACTCAGCAGTTTGAACTGTTACTTGCTTTGTCTCTTGCTCTGTTTCAGCAGTTTGAACTGCTTCTTCATAAGGAACTGCTTGATGTGTCTCAGCTGTTTCTTCATGAACATGACCAGAACCTGAACCAATATCAAAACCTTGATCTTGTTCAGAATCTTCTTCATACCTCCCCTTAGATCCTGATCTATTCTTATCTTCAAATTTCCTCTCTTTACCAGATTTCCTCCCCTGTTTGGATGAATTTTCATCATCCCCTGCAGAGCCATCTGAATCATCATCATCAGAATCATCATCCAATACCACTCTTGCCCTTTTCTTCTTCAATTGTTCTTCAAGTTTCTTCACCCTTTTTGTTAGCTTTGTATAAACTTTGGCAAAAGTCTCCTTGTGGGCTTTGAATTCCTCCTTGGTTTGCTTTAGCTCCTTCTCCAAAGTGTCAACCTTGTCTACTAACTTGGTACATAAAGCCGTCAATTCAGTTTGTGAAGAACTACCCTCATCACTTCTAGCTGTATTACCTGCTATGAGAGGTGAATCTTTGGGCAAAGATTCAGTCACAACCCTAGTTAGACTAGGTTTAGACCTTCTCCTATAAGTGATAGGTGGTT
Organism: Artemisia tridentata subsp. tridentata; assembly: GCA_021014915.2. Taxonomy (NCBI): domain Eukaryota; kingdom Viridiplantae; phylum Streptophyta; class Magnoliopsida; order Asterales; family Asteraceae; genus Artemisia; species Artemisia tridentata. The sequence goes on along the minus strand of CP139502.1, from coordinate 91,044,490 downwards.
GTTGGGTTGTTTCAAATACTTGAGTGGATGTGTGATGGGGATCAGTTGGAACTGCTGAACCAGTTTGAATCATTTGAGGAAATAATGGAACTGGTTCCCCTTGAAAAAGTTTACTAGCCATAGTCATATTTTGAAAAACCTTTGATTGTAGACTAGGCGTAGCAAAAATTTCAGTTGGTTCTGTAAGCAGGTTTTTCTTTTTATTTAAAATTGTTTGAACAAACCTGGGATACATTAAAAACTTTGTTTTACTATCAACATTTGATGCCATACCCTCAAAAATATATTTTGAAAAGTTAAAAACCCTGTTTGTAGACAAACAAATGAGAGCAATAGCAATATTGCTACTGAATTGTTCCAAAGCAGTCTTTTTATTACTTAAACAGCACAGAAGAGTATGTATCAAAAATCTCCATTGGGGTGAAAAACATGCTTTTTGAAAAGTCAATTTATGTTCAGATGTATTATACCCTATTTTTTCAAGTTCTTCCCAAATTTCAGTATTTAGCATAGTGTGGATACCATCTGAGTCATTTAATTTAAGATGTCTCCTAAGTATAGACTCGGTAACAACAAATTTAATGCCATCTACTTTAGTATGAATTTCTAAGTTTCCATCATCACTTGTCAAGATAGATGAATTCTGCCAGAACTGTGTGATGTGCGAAACATAAAGAGCAGGAGAAACAGTTAGAGCATACCTTATGTGAGAGTGATTGAGAAAATCCACAATCTCATAAAATTTTGGCCCATCTCCTAGCTCTGTTCTCTCTAAAAATGCAACCTAGTTGTGACGTTTAACAAACTCCAATTTTGCCATTCTTAGCAGTAAATATTAGTTAACAGTCGTGAATAGTAATAATATTGAGTGAAAAGATAGAAGATGAAAGTAATATTGAGAGTTTATGGAGAGAGTTAGGGTTTCAAGTTGACCGACTTAAAGAATATGGTAACTATTTATTTTAGTATAAGGATATAATAAAATAAAAGTTAAAATATCTATAAGAGGATCCCTCGAAATCCGTAATTCATCCTGTAAAAATCGCAACAAACCGCCAACGGCTAGTTTTTACTCCAAAATTAATTACCGACACGTCAGTCATAACGGCTAGTTGAACCGTACCAATATTTTGTACTAACCGTCCCAACTGTTGAAAAAATTTTATTGAGCCGTCCCAACTTTTTGAAATAAGAATTTTAAAATAACATGGCTCATACATAGTTTTTAGCAAACTATCAGCTATCAACGGATTTGATATGTCTTTACCAATAGCCGTTTGCTTTGGACTAGCCAACTCTTCACATTTAGATATGGTGAGCTGATAACCATACAATTTTTGGTAAATTGTCAACCAGAAATGGATTTGATTAGTCTTTACCAGAAACCGTTTTCTCTGGACTAGTTGGTTCTTATGTGGATAAGACATGGTAAACTAATTACCATTTGTTGTATGCAAGAATCACATACTAATCTCCAGAACACCATTTAGTCCAAAACATCAAGCATTCATAATCACTTGGTGTTTACACTCCAATCCTGCAATTGTTAGTCCAAAAACAAAATACAAAATACAAGCATATGACTAACAATGCATATAACAAGAAAAATTAGTTTTCTTGTCGAACCCAAGCCAAAACAGACTTAGGCTTTCCTCTAGCATCAACATAATTCATTCTTTTCAAAATAGTCTTAGCACCATTAGGTTGAATTGGTCTCCATACCCAACATGCTGAAGCATTCACCCCATTACCCATGTTTCCCTTAGCAGTGTTTTTATTCACACCAGTACCAATTACCTTGCTAGCAGTTGGAACTGTTGGCTTGGCAGTTGTTACCTTAGGTTTCCAAACTTGGTTTGTCACCACTGCTTTCTCATAAAAAGTTCTTTTACCAGTTCTGTATGATGGTTTAAAAACATTTATTGGATTTTGAACTGGTGGCCTTGGGTGAATCTGTCTCATAGGTCTGACAGTTGGAACTGCTGGTCTAGCAGTTGGAACTGCTCTAGGTCCAGACCTCAAAAGAACTTATCTGGGTATCATCTTGTCATTCCTAGGAGGAGTTTTAGGTCTCTCTAGACACATGCTCTTGTTTGAATACCCTCTAACATACTTATCACAAAAAGTTGCAAGATGATCAAAACTACCACAAAAGTAACAAGCTTTCCTATAGCAAACAAAATCCTTTCCTAATTGGTGGGATTTGTGGTCATTCCAATTCTTCTGGTTACCTCTTGGCTTGATTGTGGTTCTATACATCTCTGCATACCTAACTGTTGGTCTAAAAGGTTTGGAATTTGAACTAGGCCTAACAGTCTCAGGTTTAACCATCTTTGGAACTTTTGGTTCCTCCACTTTAGCACTAACAGGCTTAACCACAGCCTGATTATCCTCATCATCAGAAGTCCATTCCTTAATTGTTGGAGCATCTGAGTCCTTAGGTGAGGACCTATCAGAAGACACCTTGTCCTCAGATAGTGATTTATCACTTGCACTAACAAACACATGTTTATCAACTACATCCTTCTTAGGTTGAGGACCATAGTTAAGTTCAGGTAATTGAAATTCAGGGAGTCATGTGTGTTCTAAGTCTATACCTTTGGGTGATGGAATTCCTCTATAAGGAGGTGGGACAGACTTATATCCTAGGCCTGACTTAGCTTTATTTTGAATCTGACTCTCAATTATCTTTTTAATACCTTGTGATGTGTATTCAAGTGTATCTACACTCATCTGTATGTTCTCCTTAGCTTTCTTAACCTGTTCTAGCTCATGTTTTAAAACAGTGTTCTCATTCTCTCTAAACATTAAGTCTCTCTTAACAATAATCATATCATCAGAAAACTTAGACTCATTGTTTTGATAATGAATAATTTTCTCTTCCAACACAGCTAAAGCTCTCTTATGATTTGCTAAGCTAAAAGCAGTTTCTTTTAATTCTTTCCACTGACTCTCATATCTTGTTTTAAGTGTTTCTAATTCTTTTAAAGATTCACAAGATTTAGAACATTTTGAAACTTGTACCTCAGAATCAGAAAAGGCCATGAGAGCAACCTCTGTAGATGCTTCTGCTTCCTCCTCTGCAATATAGCTCCAGTCAAATCCTAAGCCATCAATAGCAACCATGGCTTTCGAGCTTGAATCAGTAACCTCCACAACTCTTGACTTGTTTCCATATGCTCTACTCTTTCCATCTTGTTGACTAGGCAATCTGCACTCCCTTGAGTAATGACCTTTCTTGTGGCAATTGTAGCACTCAATCTTGGATTTGTCATACCCTGCAACATCATTACTGTTTATGACAATCTTCTTGCCAGTCTTCTTCAAGAATCTTCTAGCTCTCAAACTGAGAAGAGAGAGCTGCCACTTAATATCCATCTCTTCAATATCATCTTCATCAATCTCTTGAAGATCTGAATGAGTCAACATACTTCCATTGTGCTGAGTAGTCAAGAAAGCACAATAAGTATCATCATTCAAAAGTCCACTAGTACTGCTTGAGGTGCTAGCAGTACCAAGATTTGCACTAGCAGTTCCAACTGCTCCACTAACTTGGACTTCTTCATCAGGACTTGATGAACTGGGAGTTGATACAAAAGCCAAATTCCCTGAGCTTGAGCTTGAACTTGATCCAGCAGACTTCTTAATCTCATGTTCAACTATCTTGAAGTTGCTATATAGATCCATTAAGCTCATGGAATCTATATCAGGCTTGTTTTTCCATACTACCACATGCATAGCCCATTCAGAAGGTAGACTTCTCAGAAATTTAGAGTTGAGATCTTCTTGAGGCATCTCAATCCCTAAAACAGCTAGTTGACTCACCAACTTTTGAAGCCTATTGAACATATGATCCAACGTTTATTATTTGTTGCAGTAAAGTTCTCAAACTGATTCTTGAGAAGGGTCTTCTGAGTTTTCTTGGTGGCTTCATTCCCACCATATCTTGCAACAATAGCTTCGAAAAGAGATTTAGCACACTTGAACTTACTAAAATTCAGCAACTGATCATTGGGAATAGACATCAGAAGCAAACTTCTAGCCTTAATATCATTCTTGTACCTTGCCTTCTCTTCATTAGTGGTTGGCTTTGTCTGCACTGTAGTCTCAGATTTACCTTCAACAACAGTTGTTGTTTCAACAGGGGTAAAACAGTTTCCATCTTCAATGATCTCCCATAGTGCATAGTCTTGCACTTGGAAAAACTGCTCAATACGAAGTCTCCACATGTCGAACTCATTAGGTTTAAGCATAGGAAGCTTAGCAGCAATGTTGGTTGTGGATGGTGTTGTTTCCATGTCCATCTTTGTTCTTCTCGGATCTTCTAAATCTATGTATCAGCAAACCTGTCTCTGATACCACTTGACCGGATCTACACACACTCCTTGTGTTAGATGTGATATGTAGAATTATACTTAGTCTAGCATGCGGAATTTACTAGCTAGCACTTAGAAGATCTTGTGTGTTTTGTATGATTAAAATGAAACAAAGAAACACAGAATAATAACTTCCAATGATTCAATATTATTAGAAAATAATACGAGTGATCTCCTATCACTAGGGTTTACAACCTTGAATCTTTCTAATACGTATGAACTCTATCGTATTCATGTTCGTGTGTATTGTGTATAAACCTTAACCAAGGCAATCCTTATATAGACCAAGGATTCCTGTACAAGATAACTATCAATCTATTCTTATACGATATACACAATATATTTTCCATAATTATCTACTTTACATAAATCATAACCAGTCTTAACTTCGTCACTCAGCAGTCTTAACTTCAATCTTCAACAGTCCTAACTGTTACCTCCAACAGTCTTAACTGCTTAAGCTTAATTCCTAACAGAAACCCTAAATTCATTTTAACTCCCGATACAAACCCTAATTTCAGTAAATCATGATTTTATGTAATAAAATCACAAACCCTAATTAATGTATATATAGTTTTTACAAATTATAAATGTACAAGTCTTTCAAGACAATGTACAAGTCACTTATGTATAAAAACTAAATATTAATAAAAATCTCATTATAAGCCTAAATGTATTTATTTTAAAGCACAATATTCAAGTCTATTATAAACAAGCATTAAAAATAAATTTTTTAAACTTACTAATTAAAAGTACAAGTATCTAAACCTAGTGTACAAGTGTTCAATGCACAAAAGCCAAAAATCTCATTTATATACTTTTAAACTTAATAAAATTAACATATAATTAATACAACTTAACCAAACATTAAATATATATTTTTCTATATTGCATAAACCCTAGTACAACCCTATTAAACCCATAGTACAACCCTTTTAAGCACAAACCAATTCCTCTTCTTTCTCTATACAAATCGATACATATATTAAGTATATAAGCCTAAGATTTTTATCTACCCAACAAATACATAAGCTTAACCTTAAACCAACTTAGTTATTTCCCTAAACTTTAATGTACAACATTTCATAGCCTATGTACCACCATTAGAAGCCATTCGACCCGCATTCCATCTTCCTAGTTCGATCCTAACTATTATCACACTAAGACATTTCCTCACATACTACATAGCAAACCTTATACAATAAGATTACTTCTATGATCCAAAATACCCCCACATATCCATGTCTCCTAGGTATTCACCATTAGTCAAAATTTGTAAGAAACTTATATGGTTAGGAAATAACCACACGACCTCCATCCTCCCCCTCCATACAAGTGTCCTTCATTACATCACCTTGTCCCCTAATCACACTAACAAGGTGACTTAGCCACTTTGGAAACCCTAATTCACCTTCTCTATATATATCGACCCTCATTCTTTCTTTTACCTCACCACCATTCGAACCACACTAAAAAACAGCCACACTCACTTAGACCCTGATCAAACAGTCCATATCGAAGTTAAGGAAAAGTCTTGAGAGGCCTAGGAAAGAAGAGAACCCTTAGTGATCAATTTTCAAATCTATTCGCCACATTTATCCCCTAATCGACTAAATACCTAAGTAAGTATACTTAACCCTTTTTCATTCCTTTTATATACTTTAAATACTCTTAAAAACATTTAAAATCTCTAATAGCAAGCTAGGTTTAAAATCCATGTTTCCTTTTTCTTTTTTTTTTGTCGAACAAAAACCAAACACATCCTTAATATATATATATATTTTTTTCTTATTTACAAATTAAGGAACTCTAAAAATACTTTAGAGATAGGTTAAATACGATTATGAACATGTTATCATGCATTAAAAACAGGATAGAACACTTAAAATCCAAAAACCCAACATGTTTTCCTTTTTCTTTTTCTGTCGCAACAGTCCCCCAACCGCCCACTTTGAACAATTGTTTCGACCATTAAATGACCTTCAAAAATTCTGAAACTTGGCCAACATTAAGACCACCCAGCTAGCTAATAATAGGAAAAAGAACGTCGTAAAAAGATTGCTTCGTCTCAAAGTTATTCGAGTTCTTTTGTGGTCCTTTGCAAACTGTTTCGAACGCCCCTTATTAAATTGATTCAAGCTTATAAGCTCGAATCATGAACTAATAATTTATAGAAATGTAGTTTACAAACTAATAATAACATGTATAAAGGAGTCGTAGCAAGTCGTGTCGTTTTCACAAGTTTAAAAGGCGTAAAAATGGACAAAGGATGTCGCATGAAACAACATCAATGTCTCAAGGGTAAAATCTGCCAAAAATCCATTTGTTTTTATGATTAGGACTAAATCTGAAATCGACCTAAAGTTTAGGGGTAAAACTTGCCAACTTTGAAAGATAGATTTTTATTGGGCCAAAAGTGTAAATATCTTAAAGTTATTAAAAGAAGGACTAATTTTGCCAACGACTTATAGTTGTGGGTATAAATTGTTATTTTTGAAACAAAAGGGGTAAAAATTGTCATTTCACCAAAGTTCAAGGGTAAAAATTGTCATATTACAAAAGTTCAGGGGTAAAAATTATCATTTTATGAAAGTTTAGGGGTATAAACTGTCAATATATGAAACTATAAGGGTAAAAAGCGTAACTTTATATAATTATTATTAGAAATATATTTTGAATATATATTTATAAAAACTAATAAACCAAATACATTTATCTCGATAACAAGTAAACGGAAACATAAAAATGAGAAATAAGATAAAATCTTATCCAACTTTTGAAGAGACTTCATGTTATCTCAATTAACCATTTAACTATCAACCAAAAAGTTACGAAACGAATATTAAAACTTATATATATATTGGAATACGATTACTGAAACTTGAAATAACAAACCAAGTTGCGTGCCGGAGACGTTTATCAACTCTATTTAACTTTGTTTTCCATCCAGACTGCTAAGGTGAGTTCATAGTCTCACTTTTTATACATTTTTCAAATTTGTGGGGAGATACATGCTACAAAACCGAACACAAGTATTTTTATGTATGCTATCCTGATTGATATTGCCTAAGTTTAGCTGTTGCCTCTAAAAGACCCTCTATCATGAACCATTAATCACTTGTGGGTGAACGCGAATATAGTGAATAGATCTATTGGCAGTTGACGTCCCATTTGTGTTGCTGGACAAGTAGCCAAATGCACTTTATTTGAGATTAATAAAGAGTCCGACAAACTCCTACTCGAGGGTAGTATTACTACATTTAATTATGTAGTAATTACATCCATAGTTAATTGCTATGATGTCCATCCTGTTAACGTTTGCGTGTCATGAGACTTAGGGCAATATATACTGAACTGAAAAATTACTGATTTACTTTCTACTTAGCTTGTGTTCAACTGATTATAACTTTAAACGCTATGGATTCACTCAACCTTTTTGTTGACTTTTTAGCATGTTTTATCTCAGGTAACTAGAAGTACGATTTGGCACGGAGTGGCAATGGACTTTCTTCTTATAAAAAGGGTGTCCATTTTGTTATCATTCAATAAATAATGTAAACTTTATAACGTACTTCGAAACTTCCCGCTGGGACATGTATAATGTAACTCTGATTTAAATAAATGAATGATAACAATTTTATTTAAAATGTCTCTTTTCGAGTCGTTTTCTATTTTCATGACTGTGATGCTTGAAGTAATACCCCAACTTATATTCTGCTGCGATTATCGAAAATGGGAGTGTTACATTGGGACAGAAGTGTCCTGATGCATTAATAACGAATTGCTAATCCAGTGCTTTTTAAGGCTACCAAAAAGCTACAAATAAGCTATAAAATGAAATAAAAACCAAGGAATAGTATTAAGCTATAACTAATTGACTGGAGGACTGGATTTAACAAACTTTTAACCACAAATAAGCTGTAAAAATGATTTAAGAAAGACCTATGCATACTGCTTTAGAAAATGGACTACTGATGCAATTTTTCCACTGAAATAGAACTTAAAGGCTTCTAAACTAAATGAAATGAGACCCACTCAACAAAATCAACTTATAAAACTAGCCTCAACTCAGAAACTTTACTAAAAAGGGCTTATAACTAAATTCTCACTAATAAGCTTATATGACTTACTTAGAGCTAAATGAATTTGACTTATTAACAAATGAACAGTAAAATAGCTTTTAAACTCTTGTACCAAACACCCCTTTAAAACACCAAAACTGATTTTAAGCTTATTTTGAAAAGCAAATCCCACATTTTCTTAAAAATAGATTAATGCTAAACTTATAAGATATTTTTGAAACAAACATCAGAATCAGAGGAGTGCTTATTCACAAGTTAAGCTAAAATGCTAATAAGCCTAGAATTATCACAATTAAGCTCAATATGATGAATCTCAATGAAATAACCCAACAAAGTAGCAAATCAACTTCAAATAAGCATAAGTAACATAAATGAACAATAATAAGCATGGAAATAAGCAGTATACTAAAATAAGCAGTTTAAATGGAAAAATTATAAAAATAAGAACTTACAAAGTCCTTTGCACAAACAAGAACATAAAATTGCTCCCTGAGCTGATCTACAAGCTCCAGCTTGTTAGAAACAAGCTAGTACAGTCCTATAAGCCATTCCCTTTTTGGCTTATCATCCAATAGCTTATTTCCCAATTAAGCATAGGTATTTTTCAATTTGATTAAGTACAATTCAATTTAAGAACAAAGAAGCTCAGAATAAACTATGAATGAGCTTATTTGAGTTTCAGAAAGCAAATTTAGAAAAATGCTTATTAAGTGCTTATTTTAACTAATTATAACCATAATAACGCATTTGAACATGAATTTAAAAGAAACAAGGTAAATAAGCAAACTGAATTTTATTAATGATTCAAAAATGATTACAAAGTTTAAATAAAAACAGTAATTAAGACAGAAAAGCAGTAAAATAAGCAATTACAATAAAAATGACTTAAAATTAAAAAGCTAAAAAGAGAGATCTCCTATGTGAGTGAAGAGTCCCTATTTATAGCCTTTAAGGATGCCTTCTAGGGTTTCCTCATTCCAATCCCAGCCCTCAATTCGTGATGTCAACATCAATCAATGATCTTAGCCCTTGATTTAATCCACCACATATCAATACCTAATAGGAGAGCTCCAAATTGCCAACTAGGACTAATAATGAGCTCATTCTCAGCTGAATAGGCACCTTCTAGAAGGGGTAAGTACAATGGAGTAGCAGGGTAAAACGGGTTGGAGATGATGAACAGTGAAAAGCTGTTTTAACCCGCCTTTTTCTTATTGGTTTGACCGGGTATTTAATGGTTTTTGACTTTGGGTTAAATAAGAGGGTGGTCGGGTTTTTTATGAATCCGGGTTAAATTAAAATGAGAGGATCCGGATTTTTAATAATGGTGTTGGGTTGGGCTTGTGATGGATTGGGTTTTGTTTAATGTATTGGCCGGTTATAAGGTTTTTTTGGTTATTTGGGATTTAACTAAAGTTAAGTTTGGGACTAACTTTGCAAAGTGATTTGGGACTTTAGGTGAAAAATGTTTTATCATTAGGGTGCATTTTTGGGTTTAAGCATGATCCAAAATGTAGAAAACTATCCCCGGCTTCGGCTTTTCATGCTCTTTCCAATCTCGTGCTCAGTTTTGTCCGTTTTGTCTTTATTGTTGTCCATTTCTTATATCCGTTACCTGCATATGCACAAACACAAAAACAAACATATATATGGCATTTATGGTCGATTTTTGGTCTTTTTGAGTCTATTTTTGGTAAATAAAAGGTATGTGAATTTACACATACCAGACTAAATATTGGATTAGTGAGTATGGTTGATAGAAGGCTTTGTTAGCAAGGTTACACTAGTGTTAGACCATCATCATGGAGTTTCTAAGGTATGTTATATGATTGTTATGTGTTTAAGATGGTTGTATTACGTGTTATAGATTATGGAAATGGCTACGGAGTATGGACATTAGATTAGTTGTTGTTATTATGTGTTAGAATAATTTTATGTGTTTATGTTGCATATATGTGGATTTTCGTATTAACTATGTACTAACTTGGTTATTTACTAAGCTTTATGCTTACGGTTTAAGTGTGTAATGTTTTGTAGGTTCATGTTTTATGCAATGGCTTGGAATAAGGAATAAGGCTTGGTTAAGTGAAGGTTAGAAGACCGTGGTAAGAATGTAGGAGCTATGTAGAATACCGAGCTCAATCAATGTTGTACCTCCGTTGGTCCTTTAATGGTTTGTAAAGTGTAGTCGAGTGTAAAAACGTATGCCAAGGTTGTCATAGTGAATTGGTGGTCAAATGGTATGTCGAAGTATGTTTAAAGTGTTTGGCATAAGGGTAATTATACCCATTTTGGGTTGTAAACGGGTCAAATGGTTATGCAAATGATTTATAATGTTATGTTAATGAATTCTGGAAGTTTTGGTGTTATGTCGAGTTATAGAAGTCGGTTTTCCGGAATTTAAGTAAAGTATAAAGATATGTTTATTTTGAAATGTTGCTGCAGGTACCATATGACCATATGATATATTTTCATATGGCCGTATGCCCTCTACAGGTAGTCTGCAGGCACCATTTGACCATATGAGATATTTGCATATGATCGTATGTGGGTTTATAAGTTTCTGAGATGACCATACGACCATATGAGAATATTTCATACGGCCGTATGCTTGGTTTTTCAGATTTTGTCGATTTTCGAAAAATCATATCTTTTAAACCGAAAGTCGTCAAGGGTCGCGCAACCCGCCGTTTTGAAGGGAATTGAGTCTAGTTTCATTTAAAAATAGTTTCAAAGTTTGAAAGTGTATAGATTTTTGTCATTGGTCATAAGAGTAACAGAATATCCGTTAAAGTTGGGTCGTTTCCGCGTAAAAGTTTCAAATTTGTGTATTTTTTGTCAAAGCGGGCACGGGATGTAACATATATACGCTGCGAAATTCAGCGGTATGTGTAAGAAAAGGAAGGTAGTGGAGGAAACCACGTCTCCTACTGGGAAAATTGTTGATGGTGTTACTTAGACGAAAGGGTTTAGTTTAGCAGAAAATATAGAGGAGAGTAATGCGTTTGATGCTACTTCTAGTGATGAGTCGGCGACGGGATTAGAAGCTAACGAGGTTGTTAATGAGGGTGTGGCCAATAAGCAAAACAATGAAGATTCAGACGTGTTGGAAGGTGTTAGGGTTATACGTGTTGGGGTAAATGAAAGTAATGAAGGGGTTGATAAAGAACTCCAATATTCTGTTTATATCCTACATGTTCTTATTTCTTTCTTGAAACGTCTTAATGACGAGTGTCTAAAAGAGAAAAAGATACAGGCTAAAATTCAAAGGAGAATATGGGATCCTGGAGTTACATGAGGCGAGATTTTGAAGCAGCACCTTGAGGACAGGGTGACTTTGAAGGAGAGGGTTACGACCGAGTCAGATGAAAAGTGTTACCCAAGAGGGCCGTGTCTAGTCCCGTATGGTGATAAGTGCCAAAGTAGGTGTCTGGTGATAAGTGTCAAAGTAGGTCAAGTGAGTCATTGTTTAGGATAAGTGTCATTGTTTAGGATAAGTATTAGTGTTATATGAGATTATCTCATAAGAGTCTATTTAAGGTTTATCAATTAATGAAATCGATTAAGCTTTTGTCAAATAAAAATACATTTGTCTTCTTCTCCTCTTCTTAAGGAGCTCGCATCACGCTTGAAGGAGTACTATTATCGATACAACCTTAACGGGTCGTATCATTATTCTTCAAAAATATTTTCTTAACCATAGTCTTGGCGTTGTCACATACATTTGAATTACTTCTTTATGGTTAAGGAATACTTCTTTATGGTTAAGGAACAGTTAAAATATACACGGTAATATAGAACAAATGAAACATAAGCAATTAAGGAGAAAGGAAGGAATCTTTTATATAATAAAACAAAACCTTAGTGGAGACTTTTACATTTCAAAAAAATCAAATCATACCTTATTAAGTAATAATCAAATTATTATTATTATTATTTTCTTAAATATTAAATAAGAAAAGCCTAAATACTTCTAAATTTATCCATATTCTACAAAAAAAAAGAATGTGATTTGTAATCATTCAATAAAAACTTACAAAAATATATGTGTCAAAATATAAAAAATTAAAACTTGAAAACGGTGGAGCAAGTTTTTCAAAGATTTGGGGTGAAACTTAAAATTCAGTATCATTCTCACTAAATATTTGAAGTCCCAACATTCCCAAATTCCTCCTCCATCAATCAAACTCGATCTCTTATCATTCATTCACGCACAATCATTGACGCAAGAACATCTCCTCCAAATCTAATTAATATTAAAACCCACTACATTCGTAAATAACCATAATTCAATACCTCAATCAAAGTACAATGGTTTTGAAGGTCCTGTTATAATAATTAAAACCCGAAATTAAAAATAATAATTTATTTAATTGATTAGAAAAAACCCCGCACGTGCGCGGGCATTATATCTAGTTGCAAGTTTATAGCCAAAACCGGAAATATCAATTTCTTATTCGAAACATACTAAGCACTGAGAAAAGTTCAATGTAGACTCAAAATTATCTATATATCCAATAAATCAATCTTAGCAATATATTTTTTAATCAAAAAAAAAAAAAAAAAAAAAAACATTTATCATTTTTTTTAAAATTAAAAATCTCACAAACCGTTAATCATTACGCGAAAAGAATCATACTATTACGACTAGAATTAAATTACCTTTCTATAGAGTGACACTTTTATATACTTTTGACAAACCTTTTTTTTTAGTGTTGAAATTTACGTCTGAAAAAATCACATGTGATTTGTTATTTTAAAATTACACGTGATTTGTAAAATCACATATGATATGTGAAATCACATTTGATTCTTAAATTATAAATCACATGTGATTTGTGAAATTACATGTGATTCCTAATATACAAATCACATGCGATTTTTTTAGACGTAATTTTAACATTAAAACTAAAATAAATTTTTTTTTTTCAAAAGTATAACGTAGTGCCCGTCTACTGGAAGGTAAAAATATTTTCGTCGCGATGGTGTATTTTTTGTCGCTTAACAATGTACCGTTTTCAAGAATTTAATTTTTTTTTTTTTTTTTTTTTTTTTTTTTAAAGAGGTGGAAAACGATTTTATTTTTTATTTAGTTATTTTAATTATTTATTTATTTATTTTTTTTTATTTTGATGAAAAATAGATGAACATGATTGGTTCATTGAGTTTATAAAAAATATAGGTCTATATTGATATCAACTCACTAGACACATATTTACTAACTTAGTTAGAACCATAGTAACATAGAACAGGGATCGTTTTTGTACGGGTCAAGGATCGGGATCGCAATTTGCTAGGTAGAATTTGGTTCGATGAAAGGTAGGTTCATTTGGGATTGCTCCGATACGATATACCAAATAATTAATATATTTTTAACTCCTAAGAGATAAATCCTAACACTAATAGTATAAAGATAGTTAAATACTTATCAAATTTTCATAAGGCATAACATCTTATAACTTTAGAAAAATATCACAGCATGAGGATTGGGTAGCTCATGATTCGGATCGTTAATTTTCCTGATCCGACTAAATCGTACCCGATTTGAGAATGCACGAACTGGAGCAATTCGTGGCCTTTCTAGCGAATTATGTTTCTACAGTTAGAACACATCAACAACCGAGATCTTAATTAACTACTATTACATGAAGAATCAAAGGAAACTAGTATGTATAACAGAACATGAGTATTTCTAAGTCGACTTGGATAAAGGATTCGAGCCTGTCCACAATCTTAAGGTTAAATCACAACTGTCTGTTAACTCAGAACTCACCATCAGTCTAGACTTGATTGTTAACTTGCTTTTCTTCTTTTTTGGATCTTTTAGTCGTGCAGCTAAGTAATCCCGACCAGCAAACTTTTCCATTTTATTCTTCAGAAATTCTGGCAACTTCCTAAAATATTCAGCCTCCTCCCACATCGTAGGGTTACGTGGATGTTTGTCCCTTGGTGGTGGATCTAGTAGTGACAATGGCTTTGGTATCAACCTCCTGAGATCATAAGAAGTAGCATGCATTGATTTAGCTTCTTGATCATAATTCAAGAAAATTAGTTAAAGTAATGTATATGTCATAGCAACCTATAGCGTTTTTTATAGGGAACACTGGGCGGATTAATGAACGAAGAATTTGTGACAGGAGCATGAACGCCGATTAACAAATCACTAAAAAAAGACCCGTCGTGAAAGAATTCTTGAATCTTTTGATTATAAAAATCCTGCTTATCTTTTAATGTGGAAAAACTTGTGCTCGTCATAAGCGAGTCTAGTCGATTTTTGAACCTGAGATCAATAACAATGTTTAATATTAAAATTTCCATTAATTGTTTCCGTTATTAAAGAAAACATACTTCAGTTAATACGAATTATCTGCTTCTTATATATATACCTTTTCTTAAATGGTAAATTCGACTGATCCGTGTATATATTTTTCCTGGTCTCCGCATACGTGTGGCGCCACGAGTCTTTTGAAGGAGACTTGACTTCTGAATCTTGGCTATCGTGGCCATGATGAACACCCATTGTTGTTTATTCGTGAAATTAACTTTAAACAATCTATGAAGAAACTAGTAATATGAACTTGATCAATCGTATATGTGTTATTGTATATCTCTTATGTGTGTTTGGACCGTGTGGTAGGTGTTAGTACAAATCTTCGGCACACTCCCAGACCTAGGTTAGACTAGCTCTTGGAGAGTAGATCTTGCACTGAGTACTTTGTGTAAACTGCTAAGAGAAGAGTAGCACCGTTAGTCTTACCGCGGAAGGGGGGTTCCGCGGTTAGCTTCGGGTGTGAGAGAAAGTATATTGGTTGAGAGAGATAGTTTAAGTGCGGACTATGTGTAGTAAATGCAGTTAGGTGAGCAGTAATAAATGAGTTGGGGTATTTATACTACCCGTATTTACTGTATCTGAGTTGACCCGTGCCTTATCGGTTAGTGTCAGGGTCAACTTGCGCCGTCTCTGCGGACGTGTGTCAGAGCAGAGTCCACTTATGCCGTCAGAGTAGAGTCCACTTGTGCCTCATCTGTCAGATCAAGTGGGGGAGTCCACTTGCGTCTTTGCCGCGGTAGAGTATGTGCTCTGCCCTGGTCTGGGGAGTCCGAGGCATGTGCTTGTCTTGGTTTGGCAAGACTCTGTTCTATAGTGTGAACTGACTCTGCCGCGGTTCAAGTTATGGGGATGTTCGGACCAGCCTGCTGGGTCCGGAGGTACTATACCTGATCAAGTCCCCCCAGTCTAGTAAACTTGTTTTGTTTAAGAGCAAGTGTTCTAGACTTTATATTTGCGTTCCGCGGCCTGAAGAGGTCGCGGCTTTATGGAGGCTGTTGTAGTCTCCGCGGTTTGTTTTAGGATGTGTCCCATGTTGCTGACTGGACATTCCACTTTCCACGTAGTTGGTGGTGACAGGCTGTCATGGGGAACAGCGAAACGTTTTTACCCACGCAATTGCTGACTGATGCGACGTTTTCGGCGGCTGACCGTTCATTTTCTACGATCATCTTGACAGTTCATCTGGCTAGATCTGTGACCGTCCAATAAGTATCCGGGGACGTGTCAGTTTTGTGGCCTTTCGATTGAAGTGATAGCACGTGCGTGTGTGGCTATAAATACTAAGATTTACACCACTTTTAAGCTTTTTACACACAGTTAAAACTTTTCCTTCTCTCTAGAAAACAAGAATTCCTCCCGCCTTTGCTCCTCTTGCTTCCTTTATTTCCGGACTTTAGTTTTTTCAGGTTAGACCTCTTTTATACTTGTTCTTCATTTAGCATTTAGAATGGCGCATATAAGTACGGTAATGATGCGTGGTTTTGTAACCTTACAACAGGTTTTACCTCTCGAGGGATCTCAAGAGGCTTACAACCCCACCAGGCAGTGTACCTGACCAATGTAGTATAGTGTAGTGGTAAGTACGGGGGATTGATCGTTCTCCACAGGGAATAGTGTTCGTTAGGTATGAAAGGCTACTCTAATAGGTCTATGGGTTGAGGAAGATTCTTTTTATGTTTTTATATTTTTTATGAAAGCAAGTAAAATCTCGGGTTTTGAAGGAGTGGGCGGAATTAGTTACTAGTCAACTAACCCAAATTACTACGAATGCAAATAAAATAAAATAACAAAAATGAAAATGTGGTGAGAAACTTATGTGTAGAGAAATGTGTTTACTTAGATTTCCTTACTCCCTAACTATCTTTTACCGGTTAATTAGTGTGTATTAGTCGCGTGGATGACGGGTGTATTCCTTAATACCATTCGTGGGGTGGCGTACTTACTTCCCCAACTCTACAAGCTCCTACTTCACTCCTATGTCGAGCCGGCTAGGAAGCTCCTAACATGGGATCACTAGAATTCGCTTGTGCATTAAATACAACCATAAAAACCTTTAGTACGCATTTGGTTCATGTTTCTTAAGACGTTCAAGCAAGTTACCGAATAGGAAGTTAGCCAGTTTTCTTAAGCCTAACATAGATAAACAATCATCCAATACAACTAATAACACACTAATAACCAATAATCAATAGCTAGGTTTCATTAGATCTAAGCAAACACAAGATAAATTTAGCCTAACATGTTAATCAAAAGACAAGAATAAGATAAAATCAAACAACACATAGACATATTGAATGATTAATTGATAACTTATCTTCAATGTAACATGGAAGATCTCAAGGCAAAAAGCCTTGAAAAAGAAGCTAAAATCGTCCTAGGGTTTTCTCCCAAAATTCCACACACTAAGCTCTCTTTTATGACAAAAAATTAGAAAACTATATATAGACTTTTGCATCTGACGGCGTCACCTTATGGATTGTGACGCCGTCACCTCGCCGCTTCTAGGGTTCCCGGATGACCTTCTTGACGCCGTCCCTCTTTAGCTCTTCAAAAATCCATTCTGGCTTATCAAGGCTTGACGCCGTCAGAACTTGTACGTGACGCCGTCCCTCTTTGATTTAAGCCGTGACGCCCTTGATCAAGTTAAAGCGTGACGCCGTCAGAATTCACATGCTATTTTCACTGGCTTATCATGAGTAAATTTCACGTCCACTTTTTCTTGCCAAGGCATGACGCCGTCCAGAGTTAATTGTGACGCCGTCAAAGGTAACTTTCAGCCGATTTTTGAGACTTTGTCGTTTTCTTCACTTTTATGCTCCAAAAACGTCCAAAATGCCTCCTTTTCCAGATTTCTCCTCAAAAGTACCTAAAATGACAAAAGGAACGATTTAGGGCAATATTTGATCAAATAAATACGATTTAGGGCTTAAATGACCCCTTAAAAGCGGTACACTTTTCGCTTCATCAAATACCCTTACACTTGAGATTTGCTTGTCCTCAAGCAAATGCGCTTTTATTCTAATCAAAATACAAGTTAGGGGTCATTTAATGCAAACATAAAAGTAATTACAACAAATAATCGTTCCACTTCAATCATAATAAGCACGGAGATTACATACTAGCACCTCACAAGTAGTGTTTAGATACTCACATCTCTCAAGTGTCATCAAAACAAATCTCATAAATGAAAACGGATAATATCTCTCACTACCTGTCATAGCAAATAGATTACCATAGGCTTGGGAAAGGATCGAAAACCTCCTCCACTAGGCGTAAGCACCTAAGATAAACTATCAAAGAGGGCTTTTTCATGGGTTATAACGTTAGGTGTAGGGAAAAGGAAAACACGGTTTTGTTGGATAAGGGATAATTTACTGGTGGCGAGTTAAAAATCTTGATCAATTACATGTACTATACAATGTTGCTAAGCCAAGACTCGACTCGATCTTAAGCTAGAAACAAAATAACAAAATAACAAAAACATAAAAATAAACATAAAATGAAACGGGATGGTAGTCCGTATGTTTTTTTCTCATTTTTTTGTATTTTTCTTGATTTTTCGATTTTTTTTTTTTTTTTTTTTTCATACACTCTTGCCCTACCATCCAAAATAATACATCATAGGGGCATTGCATCCCCCTTACACTTGAACTTTTACATAACTTTACAAATACTAATCTAATGACTCGAATTAAGATAATTGAAAAACTTGGAGTACTTTTAAAACATTTAGCACATATGGGGGTAATAAATGATCTTCTTCCCCATTACTCCATTACACTAGTACTTTACCCATGAGTCCCAATCGTCCCAAAACAATATGTACAAGGATATGACTCGACTTAGCAACCATGTAATCAATTAGATAATTAACTTGGGTTTAAACAAATGTTGTAACAATAATGCACTAAAAATGAGTGCATACAAGGTAGGCTAAGGCGATTTGGGTGTACATTTTAGTGGGGTGTAACAAATTCTTCCTTTAAGTAAAATGCTTAAAGGTCGAAGCGAAAAGATAGGCTCTGAGGGGTGTACTAGGGGTATCGTGTACTAAAAATGAGTACAACGCAAAGGGTGTGGGAGAATTACTTGACCAATGTAGCCAATGTAATTATAACAAAAACACAGGTGTAAAACAATGGGTTAATCCTAATGCCTCTTATCATGTAGTAAATCTAACTACACGAATGTAGTCTCACTTGTGGCCTTGGAATGGTCCTAACGCAAGTTCTAGAATCTAAGTGCTACCGGTACACACATCATAGCATAAATGCTTTTCCTACCAATTCTAGGGGCGAACCTCACATATTTGGGGGTGGAAAATTTTTTAGTGGTATGGTTTTTGTGCTAGTTATATAACTCCTATCCGTGAGACGCTCATTAAGATCAAAGTTTCACTCCTAAGTGTTGTAAAAAATTTTAAATTTGGCACTAAAATTGCCCTAACAGGTATTTATCTCAGTTTTATTACACATCTACTATTAAACAAACAAAAATCAAGCGTAATAGCATTCTCTAATCGTACTTTTACCCCCCTTACACTTAAGATGAACATTGTCCCCAATGTTCAAATAACAAGATGTAAAAGCATAAAGTAAAAGAATGAAATCAAATACTCCCCTGATTCGCTCGGTGGATAATGAAGTAACACGGTTAGATCTTCTTCCAAGATAATGTTGAAGCTCCATGACTAATGCATCGCCATAAGCTTGATCCAAACATTTCCTTGTCCAAAATAACCTGTTAAACCTGAGAAAACAAACACGAAAACCTGCATAACATCGGCGGGATAAATCTATATATAAGGATATAATGCTTGTGGAATGATAATTTTGCAGATTCCTGGAGATTATAAGTTATAGATTTAATAAAAACTTTTTATGAAAACAAAACTTTCAAAAATTTTCAGAAAATTAAACCTGACGCCGTCAGGTTGTAAATCCTGACGCCGTCAGAAATGATCTGACAGAATTCTCATGTTAAGTTTCCGGAAAAATTTTGGAAAAACCTATACCTTACTTCCTGGAAATCCTGCAAAACATCATTATGACTCGATACAATCATTTGACTCAAACGAATACTAATATGTATGTTCATTTATTATTATTACGATTCATGTTCATTTGTGTTCTAATAAACCGATTTAGATTTCCCGTACACTTAACTTTTGCAAAATACCTTTATATGTAGTTAAGACGAAGTTAAAAACAAAAAAAAAAGCATTTTCACAATTTAGTTTTGAACATGAATCAATAAGAATAAAAATTAAACACACATACGGAAATAAATAAAAACAAACAAACAAACAAATAAACACATAAAGCAAATAAGTAAAGCTTGGGTTGCCTCCCAAGAAGCGCTTGTTTTTGTTCGAGTCATGAGCCTGACTCAACCCTTATTTAACGGAAATAGGGGAGGTTTTCCCTACACTTAGGATTAAGTGCGGGTGATAGTAGCGATACACACCCTTAGGGTGGAAATATGCCATGTGAGGAAAGAGTGACGGGTGAATTATATACTCAAAGGGGTGTGCTCCTTTCATCATAACCTTACCTAGTTCACTTTGGTCAATGGGTGAATTAAAGTTTTCTCCTAAAAAGGGATCATCTTCTATTAACTTCGAGAGATTCCTAGTTGGGAATCCATCTTGACCTAATAAACCCGGTTTAAACCCATAATGTTTCTTGTGATCAATCATGAATGGGTGATGTAGGTATGTAAGGTCATGGTTCACTCCTATATTAGCTTCCTCTCTACAAGGCTTAGAGTCTAATACCTTCAGCGTAACACTACCCGGACTACATGGTTTGATGGGTGGATCGGGACCTTTTTCAATTCCTAAATTTTCATCCAAGGATGGAAGATTAGGTAACGGTTTTGGTTGAGGCTCCGGCTCATCAAAACTATGAACTTCCATAGGACTAAAAGAAAGGTTGTGATCACTAAAAGCATTCAAACCTATTTCTTCTAGTTGTGTTTGGTCCAAGGGCTCTACCTCTATTGGGGTTCCTATAGTCTCCTCTTCTTCTTCCGGGTAAGTCACGGGCGGTGTGTGTGCCTCAAATGATGGTAGGACTTGTGAGGTACTTAGCGGGCTTATGTTACTAACCTCATCATTCCTTGTGTCAAGATCACCTATATCCTCATCATGGGTTTTGGTAGAATTTAAACCTAACATTTTCCCTAATATCTCAAGTGCTTCTCTAGGCATCTCAACTTCTATATCCGAATCATAAGGATCATCCTCAATATTCTGACTGCTATATTCAAATTGCCCAAAAGATTCATCATGTGTTTCTTGAGATTCATCGTCATCGATCATAAAACTTAGGTCTTTTTGATCAATGTGATCATGCTCGGCTAGATCCTCCATCACATCAAGATCACCTAAGTGTTCACCCTGTATTATGGTAGTGCCTAACCATGACATACAGCTAGGTGGCTCAACTCTACCCTCATCCCCAAACAAACTTGTTTCATGATCCTTGAAATTTGTGGTCAATTGACTTGTATTAATGTTTGTTGGGTTGTCTACCATATAATAATATTGGGCACAATTCTCAATAGCTTCCCATGCTTTCTCAGCACTTAATTCCCTAATATCCCTGCCAGCAATATGGTAAATGTCCCTTTGGGCATGTCGGTCGACATGATTGTAAAAGATTTGAGTTAGGGACCAAAAATCGAAGTTATGATGAGGGACATTTTGGAGTAAATCCTTGAATCGAGTCCATGCCTCGTAGAGAGTTTCGCCTTGACGTTGTTGGAACATCAAGATATCATTCCTTAGCTTGGTAGTTCTTCCCGGTGGGAAAAACTGAGCAAGGAAACGAGTGGTGAGATCATCCCAAGAGGTAATGGATCCTGCGGGTTGACGTTCTAGCCACTGACTAGCTTGGTCCCGCAAAGAGAATTGGAAGAGACGCAATCGGGTCGTCTCTTGAGTGGCAACATCAAGGTCTATAGAATCAACGATTTTGAGAAAGTCCTTGAGATGTTGATTAGGATCTTCAGAACGAAGTCCATGGAATGCGCATCCGCTTTGCACCAACCGGATGGTGTCGGATCGCAAGGGTGTGATATTGGCTCCTTGAGTGAGCTCAATGGTGTTTCGATAGCCATGGTGGCTAGGACGGGAATACTCTCCTAAAGTACGGGCTCTAGGAGGTGGTGGTTGTTGTTGTGGTGGTGGGTTGTGTGGGTTAAGGATATTACCATCTTCCATGATGTCGGATGGTATGGTTACGAACAAAGACACGAAGAAAATAGATAGACTAAAGAAAATCTAGAAAAAGAAAATAAAAATCTCACTAGAAAGGAATTTAGTGAGTAGACCTAATAGAAATAAAAATTCAACCTAAACAATAACTATTCCCCGGCAGCGGCGCCAAAAACTTGATGCGTGGTTTTGTAACCTTACAACAGGTTTTACCTCTCGAGGGATCTCAAGAGGCTTACAACCCCACCAGGCAGTGTACCTGACCGATGTAGTATAGTGTAGTGGTAAGTACGGGGGATTGATCGTTCTCCACAGGGAATAGTGTTCGTTAGGTATGAAAGGCTACTCTAATAGGTCTAAGGGTTGAGGAAGATTCTTTTTATGTTTTTATATTTTTTATGAAAGCAAGTAAAATCTCGGGTTTTGAAGGAGTGGGCGGAATTAGTTACTAGTCAACTAACCCAAATTACTATGAATGCAAATAAAATAAAATAACAAAAATGAAAATGTGGTGAGAAACTTATGTGTAGAGAAATGTGTTTACTTAGATTTCCTTACTCCCTAACTATCTTTTACCGGTTAATTAGTGTGTATTAGTCGCGTGGATGACGGGTGTATTCCTTAATACCATTCGTGGGGTGGCGTACTTACTTCCCCAACTCTACAAGCTCCTACTTCACTCCTATGTCGAGCCGGCTAGGAAGCTCCTAACATGGGATCACTAGAATTCGCTTGTGCATTAAATACAACCATAAAAACCTTTAGTACGCATTTGGTTCATGTTTCTTAAGACGTTCAAGCAAGTTACCGAATAGGAAGTTAGCCAGTTTTCTTAAGCCTAACATAGATAAACAATCATCCAATACAACTAATAACACACTAATAACCAATAATCAATAGCTAGGTTTCATTAGATCTAAGCAAACACAAGATAAATTTAGCCTAACATGTTAATCAAAAGATAAGAATAAGATAAAATCAAACAACACATAGACATATTGAATGATTAATTGGATAACTTATCTTCAATGTAACATGGAAGATCTCAAGGCAAAAAGCCTTGAAAAAGAAGCTAAAATCGTCCTAGGGTTTTCTCCCAAAATTCCACACACTAAGCTCTCTTTTATGACAAAAAATTAGAAAACTATATATAGACTTTTGCATCTGACGGCGTCACCTTATGGATTGTGACGCCGTCACCTCGCCGCTTCTAGGGTTCCCGGATGACCTTCTTGACGCCGTCCCTCTTTAGCTCTTCAAAAATCCATTCTGGCTTATCAAGGCTTGACGCCGTCAGAACTTGTACGTGACGCCGTCCCTCTTTGATTTAAGCCGTGACGCCCTTGATCAAGTTAAAGCGTGACGCCGTCAGAATTCACATGCTATTTTCACTGGCTTATCATGAGTAAATTTCACGTCCACTTTTTCTTGCCAAGGCATGACGCCGTCCAGAGTTAATTGTGACGCCGTCAAAGGTAACTTTCAGCCGATTTTTGAGACTTTGTCGTTTTCTTCACTTTTATGCTCCAAAAACGTCCAAAATGCCTCCTTTTCCAGATTTCTCCTCAAAAGTACCTAAAATGACAAAAGGAACGATTTAGGGCAATATTTGATCAAATAAATACGATTTAGGACTTAAATGACCCCTTAAAAGCGGTACACTTTTCGCTTCATCAGGTAACCTCCAAACTCTCTCAGGAAGATGTAAACAAATTTTGTGATAAATATAAGATCCCAGGTCATCTTTTACCTATAGTTCCCGGACCTAGGGATACTATTAGGAATGCTCCAGAAGGAATGATAGGTGTGTATACTAGGTTTTTTGAGTTCGGTAACTTTAGGATTCCCCTTTCATTGTTTTTGCTCCGTGTACTGGAGTATTTCCAGATTCATTTATCGCAGCTATCAGTGTTAGCGGCTTGTAGGGTTAGTCACTTTGAGATACTTTGCCGCGTCCATGGTGGTGTTCCTACTATAGATTTGTTTAGGAAATTCTATTATGCGGGTGTTAACAATGGTTGGATGACGTTAGAGAAGAGGAAAGGCCCAAAATCTTTAGTTGTCCCCGTCTGTTATACTAGCGCCCTAGATTCGGTCAAGAACTGGAAGGACCATTTCTTTTTTGTTAAGAAGACCATCTTCCCCTTGGATATTCCATGGTATGAGGGGACGTCTGTAGACCGCGACCCTCCTCCTTCTGATGAGGGTGTGGATCTAGAGTTGTTGCGGCTCCTTGACACTAATAGGGCTCCGTTTAAAAAATATCCGGAGGATTTTCTGAACGTCATAGGTTTGAGCCAAACTTGGGATGACGATAGTGCCCGTCCGACTTTTCTACGGCCGGATGAAACGGGTGGGTTGAATAGACTCGCTTTTATCTCCGTTTTCTATTTGTTTGCTTCCGCGTCTAATCTTATTTGCTTTGCTTTGCAGAGATGGACTTGTTTTCTTATATCCAACAGCCTGACGTATTCAAGGTGAAGGTCGGGGAACGCACCTTGGATAAAGTTGAGAAGTCTTTAAGGGCTGAGACCGCTGGGCGTGTTCTTCAACCGCGCGAGGGTATGGTAAAGGTGGTCCAACATACTGTGCATGATGAGATTGCTGCGGCTAAGGAGGGTAAGAAAGCCAGAAAGAAGAGGGTGGTTATTGATGTGCCCGAGCCGCCAAAAAAGAAGAAGAAACTGGTCCGCGAGAGTGCTGCGGCTGGATCTGGTATGAGCTGCTTACAATATCCTTGTGTGTTGTTCTCTTTTTTTATTATATATATATATCCGTACTTACATGTTTTTGTTTTTCAGGTGATCCTTCCGCGGAAGGTCCTGCTACTGTTGATCTTGAAGATGAGTCAGGGTCTGGCTTGAACCGTTCCGGTCCTCATACGGATGAGGGGATTATGAAGAATGCAACTTTCCTCTCTTCTTCTTCCCACACACCTACTCAAGAGCGGTCTGAGGGGAATTCTGAGACTCCTCATACGGATATCAACGAGTCTCAGAATGTGTAGTCCAAAATGCCAACTTTTGAGGTATCTGATTCGGGTCATCAGGATAAACCGTCCAGATATGCTGAGGGTTTGATTGTCTCGTCCAGTCATGTGATCAGTGAGGAAGAGGGTGCGAGCGGTTCTGATGAGTTTGAGAAGTCCGTATCTGTTGAGACCGCGGACACTTCTTCCACTTACGTCCCCAAATGGTTGTCTACCAACGGCTTTAAGATGGACGATCCCTGGGTCTGCCGCAGTATTGTTGACAATGTTGCAACTCCGGTCTACGCATCTGATATGAGGGACATGTCCAATGAGGATCTGATGAATGAGTTCAATCTGCTGTCTACCCTTCAGATCTGTGTTAATTCTGAGGTGCGACTAAGGTTAGAGAACACTCTGTACCAAAATGATAGGTTGAGGAAGCAGCTGGAGGGGAAGAAGAAGATGATTGCTAATTTGAGGGCTAAGTTGACCGAGCTGGAGGGTGAGAATGCCGGGGCTATGAAAGGTTATCTCCGGCGGAGACCATGGTTCAGTCTTTGATTGATAAAAATGCGGGTTTGGCTTCAGAGGTTATAGAGCTTCGTGGTGAGAAGGAGGTGCTGAATGAAAAAGTGTCCGGCCTGGAAGTCCTTTGCGGCACCCTTGAGCAGCAGTTTAAGACTCAGACGGAAAAAATTGTTGAGGAGAGTATGAGCTCCGCCCATGCCACTTTCGAAAATCATCTTGTGGAGATGGATAGAAGGCTGGTCGCTATTAATGAAGAGTTTGACACGGAGCTCTTTCCTCAGACTTTGAGGGCTGTTGAAGGCCGCCGCTGGGTTATCGGCCACGAATTCAGGTATGTCATTGAAAATTTCAAATAGTCCGAGGATTTGAAGATCAGACTTGGTGGTTGTATTACTGCGGCCATTAAGGACGGTATACGCCAGGGGCTAGAGGCCGGGATTGTACATGGGTCGCAAGGCATTAAACTTGACCAGATAGAGGCCTATGACCCGGAGGCCAAGCAACACTATGATGAGTCTGTGGTCAGGTTGGCTAAAGTGCCTTTCCCCTTGTTGGAGTCCTTGGAGGCGTGTCGGGATGCCCCACTTGAGTACTTAATGTCAAAATTGGTTTTGGAGGAGTATTGTCATCCCAAGTCCGAGGAGCTTACCTTCAAACCTCTGGTTGCGAAAGAGACTGTTTTACCGGAGTCTGTGCTCCGGTTTGTTACTCGCCGCCCCAGAGCCATTGCGACTTATAAAGAGTTCAAGAATAAGAGGTATGGGGTGGAGTTTGATTATTCTGACAAGGGTCTTGCCGTCGTGCTTCCTAACCCCCTAGGTCCCCAGCCTTCCTCCAGTGTTGCTGCAGTATCTGCCGAGCCCGTGACCGTTGTTACTACGGAAGTTCCTCAAACCGGGGATACTGCGGAAGTTTCTTTGGCTGGAGATGGTGAAACACATGATGACATGTTTGACTCCTCCATGCTTGACTCCCAGAATCCTGAGAACCCTCAGAATTAGGTATGTGCGGCTGTTGTTCGGGGGATATTTTGACTATATCTACCCTGCCGCGTCATTGTGAAGCTTTTTAATCCTTATCTTTTTGTGAATGTAATCCGGATGAATGCATCCGTGTATCTTGTAAACGTTTGGCTAATGAATATAACTTAACCAATTTTCTTGTGTATTAACACTTGGTTTTTTTTTCATTATGTGTTTGTTTTTGCCGGGGCTCATAAGGCCGGACTTAGTTTACTATCTCTGTGTATCCGTACTTAGGATTTCCGGGGATAGTTTAATATGGTCAATTGGTTTGCAATACCACTTATATGCCTTAGGTAATTTGAGGTGCAATGTCCTCGTGCCGGGCTTGTGAGGCCGCTTACGCGTCCGGACTTCGTAGTCCGGGTCATACATGCATGCAAATGTGAACATAAAAAATGACAAAGTACATTTTTGGGAAAAGTTGTGGAGTTGATCAGACCCCACATATCATTAATTATAGGATTAATACATAGTAGATAACTTAGCTTGTAAACACGGGCTCCCGCTATTGCATACAAAAGATGGGCGTGCTTATACTTAATTACAAATAGCATTTCTTGAGGTTTCGGATGTTCCAAGTCCGGGGTATATCCCGACCGTCTTGACCTCTGAGCTTATAAGCTCCTTTCCCCAAAGCTTCCACGACTTCATATGGGCCTTCCCATTTGGGGCCCAGCTTGCCGGTGTCTTCCACAAGGCTTGCATCATTGCTCCGGTAGACAAAATCTCCTGGCTTGAAGCTCGTGCCGCGAACTTTGGCGTTGTAATACTTCTCCATTTGTGTTTTGCTTTTGGCCTCTTGGATTGCCGCGACCTCTCTTCTTTCTTCAACTAAATCCAAATTTAGCTGCAGGTCTTCGTCATTTGCTATCGGATCAAACAGAGCGCACCTTAAAGATGACATTCCGATCTCGACGGGGATGACAGCCTCCGTCCCATATGTCAGGGAGAACGGGGTATCCCCATTGCTGGATTTGATCATAGTTCTGTGTGCCCATAGCACGTGCGGAACTTCTTCCAGCCAGTCCCGGCTTCCTTGATCAATCCTTGCTTTGATTCCTTTACCTAAGCTTCGATTTGCTCTTTCTACCAGTCCATTTGCCTGAGGGTGTTTAACCGATGCAAATCGTTGTTTGATGTTGAGCTTTTCACACCAATCCTTGAAGGGGTTGTCCCGGAATTGTTTGGCATTGTCCGTGACTATTTCCCCCGGAAGTCCGAACCTGCATACGATGTTATCCCACACAAACTTTTTGACCTGATTGCCGGTGATTGTTGCGAGAGCCTTGGCTTCTATCCATTTTGTAAAGTAATCTATTGCGACTATCAGGTATTTGATCCTTCCTGGGGCTTCTGGGAATGGGCCGCAGATGTCTATTCCCCATTTGTAGAACGGCCAGGGGGAGGTGATGGGATTTAACTTTTGCTGGGGGTTCCTAGGAACCGGCCGGTGTACCTGGCAGTCTTGACATTTGTTTATGATTTCCCTTGCGTCCCTATGCATTGTGGGCCAGTAGTATTCGGATCTGATTGCCTTGGCCATAATAGACCGCGGTCCTGAGTGTATGCTGCATGAGCCCTCATGGATCTCTCTGATTACGTAGCTTGCCTGTGCCGGACCTACGCATCGCAACCATGGTTCTAGAAAGGACTTGCGGAATAATACCCCATCAATAATGGAGTATTGTCGTGCCTTGATTTTCAATTTTCTAGCCTCTTTCTGATCTGCTGGAAGTACTTCGTCCTTTATGTAGGCTATGAGGGGGGTCATCCAAGTCTCCTCTTCCTCCTCTACCACAGCCATCACTTCCGTCTCTTCTATTGATTTCACCTTCAATGTTTCGACAAGAACTTGTTTTGACAAATGAGCGAAACTGGTGGAGGCTATCTTGCTTAGAGCATCTGCTTGTTCAGGCTGCGCGACACCTGTTTAATGGAGAATGTGCGAAAACTTTGTATCAAGGCTTTGGCTTTCGCCACGTACGATGCCATACTTGCTTCCTTGGCTTCGTAGGCCCTATTAATCTGGTTTGCGACCAGCCGGGAATCAACATTCGCGGACAGGTGTTGGACTCCCATTTGCTCAGCTATCCTTAAACCTGCTATTAGTGCTTCATACTCCGCTTCATTGTTAGATGCATCAAACTCAAATCTTAACGCGTAAGTAAATTCCGCACCTTCAGGGTTTATGAGAATCAGGCCTGCTCCTGATCCTTCTTGGCAGGATGATCCGTCAGTGTACAAACTCTAGGGTTCAACATATGGATGTTCTTCCGCGGTTTCAATGGATTCTGGAGTCTTTTCTTCTGGGATTTCCGCAAGGAAGTCAGCTAGCACCTGTCCCCTTATTAAGGTCCGCGGCCTGAAGCTGATGTCATGTTCTCCCAGCTCAATAGCCCACTTAGCCAATCTCCCAGTTTTTTCTGTTTTTGCGAGCATTTGTTTGATGGGCTGATCCGTGATGACAATTACTGGATGTGCCTTGAAGTATCTCTTCAATCTCCTGGCTGCGTGGATTAGTGCCAGAACCAACTTTTCCATTGGGGCATAATTTACTTCCGGGGGTTGCAATGTGCGGCTGATGAAGTAGATGGGTTGCTGGATTGGACCTCTCTCCACCAGCAAGACTGCACTAATGGCTTCCTGTGCCGCAGATAGGTACATTGGCAGTTCCTCCCGTGGTCGCGGAGACGTCAGGGTGGGAATGTTGGCTATATGGTTCTTCATTTCCTTGAATGCTTGCTCTGCTTCTGGTGTCCAATGAAAGTCACTTTTCTTGATGCATTTCTTTAATGTCTTGAAGAATGGCAGGGATTTTTCTACTGACTTTGATAGGTAATGGTTGAGACTTGCTAATTTCCCATTTAGGCTCTGCACTTCCTTAAGTGTGCGGAGGGAGGGTAACTGAGCAACCACCGCTGATTGATCCGGGCACGCCCCAATTCCGTTTTTGTTGATCAGATGGCCTAAAAACATACCTTACTCTGCCCCAAAGGTGCACTTTTTTGGGTTTAACTTCATGTTAATTTTCCTCAATGTTTTGAAGGTTTCTTCTACGTCTCTTAACATCTCCGTCTCCGAATGGCTTTTAATGACCAAGTCATCCACATATACTTCTAGATTCCTCCCAATCTGTTTTTTGAAAGCCTTATCCACCAGTCGTTGATAGGTGGCTCCGGCATTCTTCAATCCGAAAGGCATCTTTTTATAACAAAATATTCCTTGGTTTGTGTGAAAGGCGGTTTTTTCCTCGTCTTCCGCGGCCATTTGTATTTGGTGATACCCTTTGTATGCGTCCAAGAAGCATTTGAAGGTGTAGCCGCAGAGAGATTCAACTTTGTAGTCAATCTCCGGTAGAGGGTAGCAGTCTTTTGGGCACGCCTTGTTCAAGTCTTTGAAGTCTACACACATTCTCCAAGTTTCGTCGCTTTTCTTGACCAAGACCGGATTTGACACCCAGTCGTGATAATGGACTTCTCGCATTATGTCCGCCTCTACCAACTTTGCCATGTCTTCGTTGATGGCCTTGTTTCTTTCAGGAGCTTGCCCGTGCTTCTTTTGCCTTATTGGCGCGTACCCTTCCCGGATATTAAGCCTATGTTCTGCTGTGTTCCGCGGCACGCCCGTCATATCTGACGGTTGCCAAGAAAAAATGTCCAAGTTATTCTTCAACAAATCACATAGGTCTTTCTTTCCTTGGTTCGTCAGGCATCCCCCCAGGGTGACTGTTTGGTCCACGAACTTGGGATGTATCGCAACCTTTACGCCTTCTTTGGCCGGAACTTCTTTGAAACTTTGTTGTGATGAGGGTTCTGCTACCATCTGGCATTCCATGGGTGTGATTTTGTCACTATGTATTGTGACTACCCCTCCTTGGTTGGGGAATTTAATCATGCCGTGGGCCGAGGAGGGAATGAGTTTAAGCTGTCTTATCCCCGGTCGGCCTATTATCCGGACAACCTGATATTACATTTGGAAAGCAAGAAATGAGAGAGTTTTTAAAAGGAAAGTATCGAGTATAGATAAAAGAGTTCAAGACATTTAACTTAAAAGTTACAAATGTATTGGGAGGGTGATCTGACAATCATGAAGTTCATCCAAGCACTTGAGGAGTTCTCTTTATCTCCTAAAGTTACCTCCAATAGAATCTGTCCCAAAGGCCATGACAACTCTCCACTGAATCCGAGCAGGGGGGTCGTAGCAGGGATCATTCTTTTCTTAATTTTCGGGATCAAGCGATTGAAACAATGTTCGTACAAAAGCTCCGAGGCGCTTCCATTGTCCACATACATCCGGTGCACATGGTCTCCGCCTACTTCTGCCTTTATCACCAGCGGATGATCGTCCCAGTCATCCTCCCTTATAGGAGGGAAAGATATTTCCATGTTGGGATAGGCGCTAGAGGTTGTTTTTTGCTTCACATTCCGCAGCAAGGCCTGTATCATGAATATGGCCGGGGCTTTATCTTTAGCCGCTGTTTCCTTCTTGCCGCTCTTGGAGGTCCCGCCTTTTTGGCTCCCATTCTTAATCTCTTTCACTAGATGTGCCAGCTGTCCTGATCTGACTGCTTCTTCAATTTGTTTTCTCAATTGGAAACACTCGTCCGTGTGGTGGCCTCTTTCTCTGTGAAAGTCACAGTATTTGTCCTTGTTTCTGGACTAGGCCGGACTTGACATTGGCGGTGGGGCCGTGAACTTGACTGAATCCATTGCGAGAATCTCTTTTGGTGTTTTTGTGAGGGGCGTAAATCTATCGCTCCGCTTTCGGTCTGCCCTAGAGCGTTGTTTGAATTCCGTCTTTCTGTCAAAAGGCTGGCTATTGGTTGCCCGGGATCCTCCTTCGCCGGACTTCCACGAGAAACGGTCCTATTTTTTCCTAGATAGGTTTGCCGCGGCAGTTTCCCCTTGGACGAAAGCAGTGGTAATCTTCCACATCTCGTCCATGGTCTTTGGGATTTTATCATTAAGTCTCCTGATTAACTCTGGGTTGTTAATTCCGTGCATGAACCCTGAGACTCTCATGCATTCCGGGGCACCCTTTACTTGCATGCTTTCTGCCTTGAAACGGTCAACAAATGCCGTTTTTGTTTCCCCTTCTCTTTGTTTGATGTGATGGAGCTCTACCGGATCTTTAGTATACTTCTTTTGTTGGAGAAAGTAGGACAGGAAGTATTTCTTGAGATCCTCAAAGTTGTCAATGCTTTCTGCCGGCAAGTCGTCAAACCACATTCGAGCATGCCCCATGAGGGTGGAGTTAAACATATGACACCATGTGGTAATGGCCCATCGCTCTACTTTGGCTGCGGTGCAGAAGCTTTTTATGTGGTCCTCCGGATCCCCGGTCCCGTCGTAAGTCTTGACATTGTTAGGCATTCTGGTTCTTTTTGGGAATTTGAAACCCCTTATCCTCAATGTGAAGGGATTAGTGTATTCAACGTCGTAGGGATGATAAAGATCATCTTTTTCCCCTTTACTCTTTCCAGACCTTGCCTCCCAGTACTCCCCCGCACTGTCCTCACTTTCTACAGGTGTCCTCTTCCGAGGTCGCTCAGGGCCGGAGTATGTGGACCTACTTCCGGTTCCATGTTCCCTGGAACGAGGGACGCGGCTGAGGGTTGGGCTGGGTGACCTTTTCCTGCTGCTTTCTGGGCCTCTTTCCTCATGGGGACACCCACCTTGTCTATAATGTTGTGCTTCATTTCTGCGCTCTCTTCTAGCACGGCTTTTTGTTCTAAGCCTAGAGAATACGTCTGCCTTCTTCTCTCCTAGGCGTGACTTAACATCCCCCCTCCTTTCTCCCAAACGGGTAAAAACGGTAGATCGGGGGTATTCCATTTCTTTGTCGCCGCCCCTAGGCTCTTTGCCAAGTCTAGAAAAAATGCTTCGGGAGTGAGAGCTTTCAGAGGGCCCCGATCTGTAACTAGGACTGGATTTCCGCCTCTTTTCGCTCTTTCTTTCCCATAGGGATCTTGACTGAGAGTTTTTGGATGGTTCTTGCGGAGAAGGGTTTTCCTGCGACTCATCCTCGAAATCAAGGCGGGTTCTTACTTGATTCAGCTTTTCTGCATGGACCTTCTCGGACATTAATGGCAGCAATCGGTCGTAGTGCTGATTGCAAAACTCCCTGATTGCTTCATCCGGGAGGGATTCCACATGGTGTTCCTGCTCCTTCTCTTTTCCCGTATCGCGAGTGTTACGCACGGTGGAAGGTTCTAGGGAAAGAGAAGGATTGTTTCCTTGATTGCTCATGGTAGATTTTTCTTCCTTTTGAAACGCAGTTTATGTAACTGGTCCCACGGATGGCGCCAACTTGTTAGTACAAATCTTCGGCACACTCCCAGACCTAGGTTAGACTAGCTCTTGGAGAGTAGATCTTGCACTGAGTACTTTGTGTAAACTGCTAAGAGATGAGTAGCACCGTTAGTCTTACCGCGGAAGGGGGGTTCCGCGTTTAGCCTCGAGTGTGAGAGTAAGTATATTGCTTGAGAGAGATAGTTTAAGTGCGGACTATGTGTAGTAAATGCAGTTAGGTGAGCAGTAATAAATGAGTTGGGGTATTTATACTACCCGTATTTACTGTAGCTGAGTTGACCCGTGCCTTATCGGTTAGTGTCCGGGTCAACTTGCGCCGTCTCTGCGGACGTGTGTCAGAGCAGAGTCCACCTGTGCCGTCAGAGTAGAGTCCACTTGTGCCTCATCTGTCAGATCAAATGGGGGAGTCCACTTGCGTCTTTTCCGCGGCAGAGTATGTGCTCTGCCCCGGTCTGAGGAGTCTGAGGCGTGTGCTTGTCTTGGTTTGGCAAGACTCTGTTCTATAGTGTGAACTGACTCTGCCGCGGTTCAAGTTATGGGGATGTCCGGACCAGCCTGCTGGGACCGGAGGTACTATACCTGATCAGTAGGGTTATTATTTATATAGGAGAGTATGAGTTTGTTGCTTGTTGCATACGTTTGCGAATTTGAACAACAAAACCTATTTGAATTAGGAAGGTGTTAATTAAAGAAACTATAGTAACGATATATATATATACACGTTTTTAATAGGAAGTTTCTAATATGTGACACAATGGCATATGTTTATGTGTATTTATTGAACATAATAGTTTCTTAAATTATGTTAATTTCCATGTAGAACAATATTAAACATGGTAAATGAAATCGGATTAGGAAATTATTAAAATCAAGTGACATTTAAACAAGATAACTTATGTTCATTGAATGGTTCTAATTGTGTACCACCATGGCACAAGTTAGAAAAAGCTTTTTTAATATTGTATTTGTTATGGACTTTATTATGGAAACTGATAGCGTATGACAGTTTTAGCCTAATATCTAAAGTCCATACGACTAATTTCTGACCCAGAACGCGAAAGCCCACAAAACGCTACATGAAGAAACCCATATCGAGGCAAAAACTGGATGACAGGTGTCTTGACAGATCGACCATTATGGTGCCAGTGACAAATGTTATCACCTCATTGGTGTTGAAGGAAATGCGATGAACATATGGCCTATGGCACCTCATACGAAGATTTTTTTCATACCAAGAGCTAAACATGCATGGCCACGTGTCATTCTTGTCTTTCCTGTGGGATGACTCCCACAACCGTTGGAACTCATCCAACAAATATCTTTGAGCTAAAATGCATCCCTATAAGCACACATGCATTTCATGACAAAAGACCAAGTAAATCTTCTTCATTATTAACACACAATAAACCCTAGTTGTGAGCGTTACCCCAACATTAGATAAATACTCTTATTTGGGGTTCTTATCACTCAAGGGAAATCAAACATACGACTAGCCTAATCTCTCACTGTAAACTTACCCTAATCCTTGCTTTACATAACATAGCGTCACCAGTGGGACAGTGGCCTAAACAAAGCCATCGATTTCCATTTTTCCGACACAAGAACATCCTAAATTTCACTTTTTTGTTGCAAACACGAACCAAATCTTCATGTCACCTTTTTATCACAAGTAAAAAATAAACCAAACCTCGATCAACTACCCCACATACACATGATTCAAACCTGTATGCCAAGCAAGAAACGAAATAGTGAGGTACTCGAGAAATGGGTCCCAACAGCTAAAGAACACTTCCCCTAGGAAGAATTCATACCTTAAGCGGACCCAGTAGTCATCACAGACGTGATTACTTTGCATAAGATAAGCAGGACCTATATTGATGGACGGTGGTGGTGACACGACGATGGTGATGCGTGACATGGTGGCGG
The DNA here is from genome assembly GCA_021014915.2 of Artemisia tridentata subsp. tridentata. Classification (NCBI taxonomy): domain Eukaryota; kingdom Viridiplantae; phylum Streptophyta; class Magnoliopsida; order Asterales; family Asteraceae; genus Artemisia; species Artemisia tridentata. The sequence continues at coordinate 91,009,721 of CP139502.1, read as the reverse complement.
TGGTGGTGCGCGACGGCGGAGGTAGTGGTGGTGGTGATATCTAGTTTGAAGTGTTTGAGTTGGACAATTAGGCTTACTTTTATTTTTAGTGTAGTTAATGAACTGTATTTATGATATAACTTTAGGCAATCAGTTTATAATTTTATGATATGATAAGAAATTTTCAAATTGTGTATTTATGATATGATAAATGTGGCATACAACTTTTGTGCCCACATTGAATACTTAATAGTTTCGTCATTTTTTCAGAAAGTCACCAACACCAGCCCCAACTATACAAGTGAATATATATAAATTTTCTTATGACAAATATGTTCGTCACAAACAATTTATCAACTTAATGGCAAACACTTTCGTCACTAATAAGTAAATTTTAGTGACAACCTCTATATCATCACAATAAGTAAATTTTGTGACAAGTTAATGACGAACTATGAGTTTCGTCACAAAATTTTAGCTTGTGACAAAATATTGATGACGAGTATTTACTTCATCACTAAATGGTCCAATTAGTGAAGAGAATATAGGTTGTATACAAATTGTTTTTCACTAAAGCATTTTTTGTTGTAGTGTAATAAAGGACAATGCAAAAGTTTTCGAGTACAGTAGAAATCAAACGTAGGCAACTATAAAAGGATATCTTTATTTACCAACTGAAAATAACATCAATGAAATGAAATCAGGATATCATCAATCTGCTAATTAATCAAACCTCAAGAATTGAACTAAATCAACTACGATAAGCAGAATTTTGATCAGTTTAATATGTCATCTTCAACTTCCATCTAATAGCTTGGCGGCCACTTGTCCACACTTAACACTTTTTGTTTTCTTCTTCTTCTTCATTGGTTCTTTAACTCGCACGCCTAACCCCTGAGAAAATAATAATAATAATAATAATAATAATAATAATAATAATAATAATAGTACTCGTACGTAATAATAATAATAATAATAACAATAAAAATAATAGATAAATAAAAAAGAAAAAAGAAAAAAAGGATCAGCGATAATCAAAATACTTAAACTAATTAATTAACTTTTCTTTTTTATATCACTTCCATATTATTTGAAACTATTACGCAATATAATTTTGCATGCATAACACAAAATAATAAAACAAAAAGGCGGTTGTTTCTTCTTTTCCTATGAATCATGCAGCCAAACATATAAATGTTTGATTAATATATACCTTCTGCTGATCGCCAAAATGGACTTATCGGTACACGAAGATTTGGTGATTGGAGAATCAACATCGGGCGACAAGAATAAGGAAAAGGACTTGGCGGCGTTAACAAGTTCCATGTGTTTTGATGGACTTAACCTGAGATAATAAGATTAATTATAACCAGTAATCAAATACTTAAGAACGAATTGAAATAACTATTCGATTAAGAATTGGTTCTTCAGGTAAACATACTTGAAGGAGGTTGAAGGTTGATATAACTTAAATGATTATATATTTATATACCTTTTTTGCATCGGCAAAGAGGACTGATCGGTTATTAGTGACTCTCGTTGCATGAACCTGAGATTATAATAGCAAGTGGCTATGATCAATCAAGTGCATACATAAACTATACATACCCGAATAATAATATGCAAGTTAACGGATGAGGTTTCTTTTGTTTAGATTACCCGAATAGGGTTGATTTCGACTTACACGGCCAAGCTAACTGGGTATCCCCGTGACTGTATTTGACCCTTTCCTTACCCACATCCAAGATGTATAACCATTAAAGTTTTAACCTGATACCTCTTGAGAGGACACAGAGTGCCTAATTACTACTACGCCAAACTAGATAAACATTATTATTGGATCATAAATCTTACCATGATTTAGCATCTCCTGGAAATTCATTGAATAAAGACTTAGTTTTATCAAAGAGTTGGGGCGGACCAACCATGTTATCTTGATGCAGAAATCAAAGACTACCAAATTTAAAAGTAGTAATGCGAATATGAAGTCGATCGTGAATATTGTATCACCCCTTTCGTTGCATGTGTGCGTACTTATATAGAACTACTATACGTACATGAGAAATCCTAACTTAACAGAAATAGCTAGGTCGGTGCTAAATGAGTTACAATATACGAAGTTTTTTTTTTTTTGTTTTTTTTTTTTTTTTTTTTTTTTTTTTTATTTATTTATTTATTTTAATTATGTCTAAACTAGTCTACTTGTAATCCAATTAGACTAGGTAATTTTATCTTTCTACATCTTTCGTTGACTACTAAATTAAAAGAAATCAAAAGGGTTTTTTAGGCTTTTCGTTTTCGATACGGACGAGCATAACGAATAGATTGGTATTTTTCAAGCTCAGTCTAGCTAGAGATCTCCATTATCACCCAAAGGGCGTTAAAGGTTTTTTTCTTCTTCTAAAGGAAACAATATATTTAAAAGAATAGCAACATTATATTAAAAAGATCGACAAGCAACATTATACTTGGGTTTGCCTGTCGGGGAAAATATGAATCGGTTTGGAGGATGGATTTCTGTGGTTGAAAATTTTAAAAACGTTTGGCCGAGTGGAAAGCAATATCAATGTCTTTGGAGGGTCGTCTAAGTTTGGTTAAATCGGTTCTAGGGAGCTTACCATTGTATTATTTTTCGATATTTAGTGTGCCTTCGAGTGTGTTAAAGATTATTGATAGTGTTCGTAAAAAAATCTGATGAGGGGTAGGTGAGGGTAATGGTTTTTTTGTTTTTATTTCTTTATGAGAAGGTACCAAGATTGTAGAATTTTCTAAGTTAAATTTAGGTAACAGTAATTAAATAATATTATAACCCTAGCCTCACATTAATGAAATGGTGGTGGATGTTCAAAAAGGAGGTTGTCGTTGTGGGCTAGGGTTATAAAAAGTATTTATGGTCTTAGTGGTGAGCGGGTGATATTAGAGGTGTAGAGGGAGGGTCAGGGAATAACGGCGGGTGGTATAATATTATTATTTCGGGAAAGGAATTCGGTAGTTTGGCTATAGATTTTTCATCATCTTTTATTTGAAAGTTGGGGAATGGAAGTGATATTGTGTTGAAGGTTGATAGGTATGTTGGGGACATGAGATTGTGTGATAAGCTTCTTTGATTGTATCATTTACATAGGATAAAGGAGGGTAGAGTGGTGGATAAAGGGATATGGGTCAATAATGTTTGGGGTTGGGACTAGGATTGGGTTAGGAGTATTAAAGGTAGAGTACGTAACTGGGGAGCTCGATGATCTAATGGGTATTTTACAAAATTTTGTTATATCAAATGATTGTAGAGATTATTTGAGATGGACGCTTCAAGAGGACGAGATCTTCACAATCAAAGATTTATCGAAGATGGTGGAGGAAAAAATTTTGAAAGTGAAAAGCGGTGCTCAAGCTACTTTATGGAATAAATGGGTGCCAAAGAAGGTGAATGTGTTTATTTGGAGAGATTTAAAAGGAAGACTTCCAGTTTGTGTGGAGCTTGATTAAATAGGTATTGACTTGGATATGTTACTTTGTCCGTGTTGCGATAGTGTGGTGGAGTCATGTAATCATTGTTTGGTTCTATGCGACTTAATTTGCTATGAGTGTTTGGAAAAAGGTTTTTAATATGTGGAAGGTTGGGATTGTTAATTCTTTCTCCATTAAGGAATTATTTTTGTCAAGGGAAAATGTTGTCATTCTTAATAACATGCTTCGATTATGGCAAGTGGGGATCCGGACAACCAGATATTACATTTGGAAAGCAAGAAATGAGAGAGTTTTTAAAAGGAAAGTATCGAGTATAGATAAAAGAGTTCAAGACATTTAACTTAAAAGTTACAAATGGATTAAGAGAGGAGCTAAAAAGAATGGAGTTTTATATTGGCAACAATGGCTACGGGACCTCATCAAATGTCGATCGCAACAGTAATTTGTATATGGCGAATTACTATTAGCATATTGCGTATATTAGTCGATTATTATGTACATCATGTATATGAGGATTGTGTATCACACTTCCCATAATTCTATCTTAGTTAGTTAGTCTTGATATTTATCTACATTGTATAAATAGGGTCTTGTAGATCAATAATAAACACACGATTCAATTATCTTACAGGGTATTAGGCATTCCTGAAACCTAACCCCGAAAACACCGCCCTCCATTCTTTTCTTCGATTCCTAGCCCCTCAAATGACAGAACAAAAACTACATAGAGCCCTCACTGTCTCTAATATCAAAAATCACCTCGTTGCTGAAACATAGCTTGGATAATGGGTAATATATGTCTTGTTCCGAACTCTTCAAGATTCATTATCGGGCATACAAAGTCATTGATCACATTCTTCCCCCATCACCACCTGATGCCTCTCCCTCAAAAGGCACTACACCACCAAAAGTTTTTGATCCTGAAACATGGTTTACCATGGATGTCATTGTTCAATTCTTTAATGGATCTATGGTACCATATCTAATGACTTGATGCCCACCATTCTTAAACCCGACACGACGGCTGCCAAAGCATGGGCCCGTTTGAAAGACATCTTTCAAGACAACAAGAACTTGAGGGATGTTTACTTGGAACACCAGTTCACTAATGCACGTCTTGACAACTTCTCCTCTATTTCTGCCTACTGTCAAGAACTCAAGATGCTTTCAGATCAACTCTCCAAAAACACCCGAACCTGACCAGACTCGATTAAAACCCCTACCAAGTTGTATCCTTTGCCCAAAAAAATGTAGACAGACCAGATTGAATCAGAAAACAACATACCTTATCCAAGTGTGTCACGTCGCCTCCTCAACCAACCCATTATACTGATGTATCCCTATAACACCCAAATGTCTCGCGACTACACACTTCATACATTGTTGTGAAGACTCCTAATTACAAGAATTAAGAACATCACCCATCTTGATCTTCCTCCCTGTCTGAGATTCTCTTAACTGCTTCATACCCTTCAATGTCTTCGTGGTCACTGCCTGACCGTCCAGGGTATATACACAATTAACCCTTCTTGTTCCTGATAAAACCATCAATGAACCTGTTAATACAAATATCGTCTAAAAAATGTTATTTATATTTTACGATCTTTGCTATATTTTGTTAATGATAATTATAAACTTTATCTTTAGCAAAGCATAAATATAAGTTAAGTCTTTTACATATATAGTTACAAGCTTTTAAAACTCATAACATGCTAGATACATGATCACTTGTTCATACATGTTACATTCATTAGTTACATATATTTACATTTACATATTACATTTTATTTCTTAATATGGAATATGTACAATGACATCATTGCATACATCACATTCATATCTTTAGGATATCTTGAAGATCTTAAGAATATCATGGTTAGATCTTCACACAAAGAATTAGATATGGTAATATCTTGGCTAGATTTGGGAAAGATTTTGGAGATTTGCTGTCAGGAGGCCGCAGATCCAAAATGCATAACGGAAAGATCCCTTAAATTGGATCCGTCCCATCCGTGGTTTGTTTTTACAGTTTGCCTATAAATAGCAAGCCAATCATTCATGTTTTATCATCACTCTTAAGCATAAACAACATCATTCATTCTTTCATTCATTACTAACCCATTCATATTGCATATTACATTCTTAGTGATCTTTCTTTTGTAGCAAAGAGATCAAAGCATCACAAGCTTCAACAAAGCGTTGCAAGACTTGTTTGATTAGTCATAGTGTGAATTAGTTGTTTTTCACACATCATTGTTGTACCAATCATTCATATACCTCAGTAGTGATCGATTAATATTTTAGTCCTTAAAATACATAGAGTATCGGGAGTGGTTTTGCCCTTGCAAAAGAACTCGGTATTTAGCTTTGTACCGAAAAAAGTGTAAGGGACGTGTGTAAAGGTTTTCTCCGCCTAGAAGGGAGCTTGTTTCTTAGTGAAGAAAAACTCTCGAGTTAGAGGCTCGAGGAGTGGAGTAGGGCAAGGAAGAGAGTCCTTGTAGACCGAACCACTATAAACATCCGTGTTGTGGTTTGATTGTTTCTTTCTCTACTTACTTGTTATATATTGTTTATTGTGTGCATAACTTGAAATCACGTTAAGTATTCAAAGCAAAAGAATTTTAAAACGGTAAAACTATTCAACCCCCATTCTAGTTTTCCACAATTGGTATCAGAGCTACGTTACTCAAGATCTTTAAAATATATTGTATTTTAAAACTTGGAACGATCCATGGATTTTGAAAATTTCAAAGAAGGGCAATCTATGCAAAGACCACCATTATTTGAACAAAATAGTTTTATATATTGGAAAAACCGCTTTGAAACTAATGTGAAGTCAAAAGATATAGATCTATGGTACATTATTATAGAAGGTGACCATAAACCCATAATAAAAGATATATCAAGTGGTCGGGATGAGGATATTTCTCTTACTCGCCACAGTGATGAGCAAAAGAAGTTAATTGCCAAAAATAATGAAGCTAAAATGATGCTTTATAATGTTTTACCTAAGAAAGAATATGAAAGAGTCTTTATGTGTAAAACTGCTAAAGATATTTGGCAATCCTTAATTATCACTCATCAAGGGAACTCACAAGTCAAGGATAACAAAATTGATCTTCTTGTTCAACAATATGAACAATTTGTTATCCCTGAAGATGAGACCATTGATAGTGCATTTGCTAAGTTTAATACTATCATTACTTCTCTTAAAGCACTAGACGAATCTTTTTGTCGTAAGAACTTTGTCAAGAAATTTCTTAGTGCACTTCATCCGAAGTGGAGAGCAAAGGTGACGGCCATTGAAGAATCTAAGGATCTTTCAAGCATGTCACTTGACGAGCTTATAGGAAATCTCAAAGTTCATGAGATGGTGATGGAAAAAGATTCAGAGATAGTTAAGGGCAAAAAGGAAAAGATCAAGTCCATTGCCTTAAAAGCTAGGGTAGATTCAAGTGATGATGAAGAGTCTAGTTCAGGTAGCGAATATGAAGAGTTTGCCATGGCCGTAAGAGATTTCAAGAAGTTCTTTAGGAGACGAGGAAAGTTGTTGGGTCCTTCAGTACCCAAGGATCATTAAAACAGGATTTGAATACAAATTACGCTAAGTGTTAATCAACCAAAAACACAATTAAGTCACTGAGTGAACAGTCACTCAGTAAGTTACCTTCAAGATACTTAGGACGGGTCTAAGAAGAAAGACTCACCACACAGGGATGCGGATCTCCCTGAAGTGTTACTTGAGACGAAGAAGAAGGTAATGGGTTCAGTGAGCGTTAGACAAGAGCTCATTGAACCCCAGTCTCCTCAACAACAATAAGTGATTGAAAACTGAAGACTGAAGGCGGTGACTGAAGAACCTGAAGCCTGAAAGAAAGGCGGGATTGAGCGGAAAGGTTTGAAGAGATAAGAAAAAGTCTTATCGGGGTCAGACACAAACCATCCCCAAAGCGGCTAAAAGTCAAGAAGTGTCAGGACTGACACTCGAAGACTTTTTGGCACAATCCTATTGGTTCTTGGAAATGACAATTACTGTTTTAGTTGTCAGACACGCCTTCCTATTGTTTATGTATTTTTAATCTTCAGTACTCTTAACATGTTTGCCTATAAATAGCAAACAGATGGAGAAAAGTGGGTTAGGTATTTTGTACAATAAAAGTTTAGACATTCACAATACCCCTTTTCTCCTACAAAGAGTAACCAATCCCTGAGATAGCTCAGTGGGTCGATATTATTACCACTTAAGCATTGCTTGAGTTTAGATAGGAGACACCATACCTTGTCTATTCAATCCCAAGTGTTTGTTCCGCAAAACACTTGGGTAATAGATTCTTTGATTGATTTTTAATAAGAATTTAAACGTTGAAAAACATTGTGTTTTTATATTTATGTTTTACTTATAAGTTGTAATTAATGAAATACATCGTATCAGTTATAAACACAAATAGATTAACTTTTTAGTTAACTCTAAGCATGTTAAGGGAACAACAAGTGGTATCAGAGCCTCTGGTTTATAAAATCTTTTCAAAAACTAAGAGTGCTCAAGGTTTTTATAACCAAGATCCTACTATGGCTGATATTAATGTGCCCCAGCTAGTCGATAAAAAGGGTGGAAGCTTTTCAGCTGTTGCCCCCAGACTTGAAGCTGGTAAATTTAGCAAGTGGAAAAAGTGAATGCTTTGCTACTTGACTGGTATGGAACCATACTACATCACTTGTGTCAAAGATGGTCCCTATGTCCCAAAGACTGCTGAAGGGCTAAATAAGCCTGAAGCTCAATGGACCATTGATGAGAGAAGGGTGGTCAATCAAGACCAACGCCTGAAAAGCATCATTATACCTTGTCTTCCTGACGATATAATGGAATCAGTCATCAACTCTTCAACAGCCAAGCAAACTTGGGATGACTTGATCAATAGCTTTGAGGGTCCTTCAGATACCAAGGAAAACAGGATAATGGACCTGAAACTTGAGTACAATACTTTCAGGGCAAAGGATTCTGAAAGTCTCTCTCAGACTTATACCAGATACAAGACTTTGATAAACGAACTATCAAATGATGGTGTAGTTTTGCCTAAGCATGAGACAAATGTTGGCTTTGTCAACAGTCTCCCTGAGATGTGGGTAAACTTCTCACAAGGCCTCAGGAATGATAATCATATTCAGTCCCTTGAGCTCCCTGAGATCTATGGGAAGTTTGTCTATGAAGACAACTTAATCTCAAGGAGATACCAAGACTCAAAAGCTCTGGAGACCAAAAAGGCCTTGACCTCCACACCCATATCAACTGCCTTTTATTCTAATGGTGTTGTGCAGGATTTTCAAGAGGATTCTGAAGATGAGATTGATGAAAGAACTGGTGATGAGTACCTAAATGATTTAAACTTGGAATTCAATGAAAGGGCACTCCTTGCTAATTCAAAACGTTTCATCAAAAGAAATCAGTCAAACTTTTCAAAAGCCAAAGCAAATGAAACCACTGAATGTTTTAATTGTGGTAAAAAGGGTCATTTTGCTAGAGGCTGTTATTCTAAAACCATCTCAGAACCCTCTTATAAATTTTCCAGAAATAGTTCCTCAGGAACTTGCAAGTTTCAACTTAGAATGCTTCAGTTGACCCAAAACTTTCAAAACAATAATGTTCAAAAGGGTCAAAAAGACTTTGAAGAAAAATATAGGAAAGCTAAGGCTAAACTTGCACTTCTTGAAACTAATCCCTCAATGTCTCAGGCTGCTCAAATACCCAAACCTGTTCAGACAAAGAACAAGGTTCTTGTAGCAGAAGCTTATGACTGGGATGAAGAAGAGGTCTCCTCAGAAGATGAGGAAATTAGAGTGAGTGCACTGATGACACTCTCTGAAGGTGATCAGGTGGCTGTTGGGAAAAGCCATGCAAGGAATGGAGAGTGGGTGAACATAACCATGAAGAAGGTAAACACTTTACTTTCTATGGATGATAATTCTGATTGGCAGTCCTATATGAATTATATTTCTGTAGATCTTAAGTTTGTTGAAGAACAAAGGCTTAACTTGTTTTCAAAATATAACAATCTTGTGTCTGGATTGAATAAGTGTAGAGATGAATTGCTTGTACTAAAAAAAGCCAAGTTAGAAACTATTACTCTACAAATTCAAAACACAGAAATTTTGAAACAAAACCAAGCCCTACAAAATGAACTTAACAAAGAAAAGGCTGTCATGAAAGGCTGGACTAAAAAGAACCCCAAGGTCTTTGATACTATTGGTTTAATTCCTAAGAAAACAATAGGAATTGACCATCTCACTAAAACCTCCAGTGAGAGTCACAGTGAAATGACATTTATTCCAGCTGGCATATCTTCTGAGCAAGAAATGCAACCCAAGTCAAATGACTGGATTGTCAGGGACAACCCAGTCAGTAAGTTACCAAACTTTGAGACTGGAAAAATCTTGCTTCCTGAAAGTCAGGCTCTGAAAAATATGCTAGGACTCACTGACCAACCCAGTAGTACTGAGTCAGTCAATGAGTCTGAATCAGAATCATTCTCACCACTCCCACCTCTGAATATCCTTAAGGGTGCTGCACCAAGCTCAGACCTTCCACCATTGGTCTACTCTCAGTATTCTCCAAAGGAGAATCCAGGAATGGGAAAAACCATCCTAAAAAAGCAAATCCTTGAAGTCTCAGTAAATACTGATGACTCATCAACTTCAGTCCCTTCTAAAGTAAAAACTGAAAGCCCTGATTCAAAAATTGATCAGTTGGCTGAAATGGTCAGGAAGCTGAGTGAGAAGATTGAATCTTCTGAGAAACCTTCTCAATCCAAGAAGAAGGAACCAAAATCAGCTTGCTCAAGCACCAAAACAAAACCCTCCAAACCCCTGAAAAGATGTGAACTGTGTCACTTTACCAATAATTTCACTGATGATTGTTATAGAATCCTTTACTGCATGATTTGCAAAAAGGAAGATCACAGGACCTCTGATCACAAATCATACACAGCCACATCAAAGATGGCAGGCTTTAAAGCTCAGGCTTTAAAACACCCTTCTGATTCTAAACAGAAACAAAAACAAAAGGCCAAGCCTTTCGCACCTTGCCTTCACTGTGGATTCAATGACCACCTTCCTAAGGATTGTCTAATGGACAATAGTTGTGAAATTTGTGGAGATCCCACTCATGACACCTCAGGACATGATAAGGTCATTCAGACCAGAAGAGAGGTGACCATGTCATCCTCTCAGTCTACTGAGGCTACCTCTGCAATTAAATGCAAAACCTATGGTAGCTCAGTCCACTCAACCACTGACCATAAATCAATTGTCACTTTTAGAAAGACCACCAAAGTCAAGCCCTCCAAGATGTGGAGTCCTAGAAAGAACTAACTCAGTTTACCATTTGTGCAGAGGCATGTCAGGGATCCTGTTTGGCATCTAGATAGTGGATGTTCAAGGAGCATGACTGGTGTGAAAGAGTATCTGCACAAATATGTGGATGAATCAGGACCCAAAGTGATATTTGCTGACAATTCATCATGTCTCACTGAAGGTTATGGCTCAGTAAACTACAATGGTATAGTCTTTACTAGGATAGCTTATGTTAATGGTCTTAAATACAATTTGATCAGTGTCAGTCAACTATGTGATGCAAAATACATAGTTCAGTTTGATGACAAGCAAGGAACCATCTTCAATGCAAATAAGGAAGTTGTCCTTATTGCTCCAAGAAGACAAGATGTTTATGTGTTAGACATGTCCAGTATAACTAATAATGGAACTTGTCTCTTTACTAAGGCCACTGATACCCTCAACTGGCTTTGGCATAAGAGACTCTCCCACCTGAACTTTAAAAACATAAACAATCTTGTGAAACAAAACAAGGTCCTTGGCTTACCACCACTTGGGTTTTCAAAGGATAAACCATGCTCTGCCCTTGAAAAGGGTAAACATCATAGAGCATCCTTTAAAACCAAAACAAACTTTTCCATCAGGAACTGCCTTCATCTTCTCCATATGGATCTCTTTGGCCCATCAGTCCCAGATCCATTAACCATGAGAAGTATACTCTGGTCATTGTGGATGAATACTCAAGATACATTTGGGTTTACTTCCTGATAAAAAAGAGTTAGGCAGCTGAAACAATCATGTCCTTTGTCAGGAACATTGAAAATCAAAATGAAATCAAAGTCAAACAGATTAGGACTGACAATGGAACAGAGTTCAAAAACTATGAACTTGAATGTTACTGTGATGAGAAAGGAATTTCCCAAAAATTTTCCTCTCCTTACACACCTGAACAAAATGGTGTGGCTGAAAGGAAAAATAGAACACTCATTGAAGCAGCTAAGACAATGCTAAATGGATCTGTCCTTTCCAAACACTTCTGGACTGAAGCAGTAAAGACTGCCTGTTACACACAAAATAGATCCATCATTTTCAAGAGACATGGCAAAACCCCTTATGAGTTATTCAAAGGAAGGATCCCTGACATCAGCTACCTTCATGTCTTTGGGTGTCCTGTGTTTATTCATAATAACAAGGATCACTTAGGGAAATTTGATGCCAAAGCTGACGATGGATACTTCCTAGGATACTCACTTGTCTCAAAGGCCTTCAGGGTGTTCAACACTAGGAGACAGCAAACTGAGGAAACATTCCATGTTACCTTTGATGAGAGCACTGATGCAATCAGTGTGTCTAACACCTCAGTGGAAGAGATAGGCATTGATGATTCATCAAAATACCCTCCTGATGAAAATCATCTTGACAATGGTCCTTCCACTCAGTACCAACCAAATGCTGACATCTCCTATTACATCATCCCTCACAACCTTCCTTACCCAACCATCACTGAGTTTGTTGAAGCACAAAGAAGTACTGATGCAATCATTCAGTCTGAACAAAGTGCTCTGGAACCAAACAATCACAGTGATGAGTCAACCCACTCAGACACTCAAGATGCTGAAGATCATCATGTATCTGATCCTGACCCTACCCATCAGGCCTCCTCAAGTTCTAATCAGTTCCCAAGACCTCAGGACAGTTGGACTAGGTCTCAGGATATAGAACTTGTTAATATAATTGGAGAGCCTACTGAAGGCATGCTCACTAGAAGCATGGCTGCACAACTAAGAGCAGCCTCAGCCAATTAATGCCTATTTGTGGACTTCATTTCCACAATTGAACCCAAAAGTGTCAAGGAAGCACTTAATCATCCAAGTTGGGTTCAGGCCATGCATGATGAACTGGAACAATTTGACAGAAATAAGGTAATGACCTTGGTCAAATGTCCTGAAGATGTTTCAGTCATTGGCATGAAATGGGTATTCAAAAACAAATCTGATGAAAATGGCATAGTCATTAAAAACAAAGCCAGGCTTGTAGCCAAAGGCTATAACCAACAAGAAGGCATTGACTATGAAGAAACATTTGCACCAGTAGCAAGGATGAAATCCATCAGGATCTTGCTTGCTTTTGCAACCTACATGAACTTCAAGGTGTACCAAATGGATGTTAAAAGTGCATTCTTAAATGGGTCACTGAAAGAAGATTTATGTTCAGCAACCTCCTAGATTTGAAAGCCATGAGTTTCCTGACTATGTCTGCAAGCTTAACAAAGCCCTTTATGGACTGAAACAAGCTCCCAGGGCATGGTATAAAACTCTCTCAGCCTTCCTGATCCAAAATAAATTTGTCAGAGGCAAGATAGACAACACATTGTTTATCTACCGGACAAATAATGATGTCATACTTGTACAAGTATATGTTGATGACATCATCTTTGGCTCAACAAGTTATAAACTTTGCAAACAGTTTGAAAAACAAATGACAAAGAAATTTGAAATGAGCATGATGGGAGAACTGACTTACTTCCTTGGTCTGCAAATCAAGCAGACTGATAAAGAAACCTCTATCAGTCAAGAGAAGTATGTCAAAAGCCTACTGAAGAAGTATGAGCTCAGTGACTGTGCCTCAGTCAAAACTCCCATGGTTCCACCAAACAACCTTGGTCCTGACCTTATTGGAAAACCAGTGAATCAAACTCTTTTCCGAGGAATGATAGGATCACTGATGTATCTACTTACATCAAGGTCTGACATCCAATTCTCAGTCTGTTTGTGTGCCAGATATCAATCCGACCCAAGAGAATCTCATCTCACTGCTGTGAAAAGGATACTCAGGTACCTGAAAGGTACTCCAAACCTTGGATTATACTATCCAAAATGTTCAGGATTTGATCTCAAAGGATACTCAGAATCTGACTATGCTGGATGCAACATGGACAGAAAAAGTACCTTAGGCTCCTGCCAAATTCTTGGTGGAAAATTAGTCTGTTGGAGTGCTAAGAAGCAACAATCAGTTGCTATGTCCTCAGCTGAAGCTGAATATGTTGCAGCAGCAAGTTGTTGTGCAAATGTACTCTTGGATGAAAAGTCAACTCAGTGACTATGGAATTCAGTACAAGATGGTTCCCATCTTTTGTGATAACACAAGTGCAATTGCCATCTCAAACAACCCTGTTCTTCATTAGAGAACAAAACACATTGATATTAGATATCACTTCATCAAGGACCATGTCATGAATGGTGACATTGAATTACACTTCATTCCTACTGAATATCAGCTAGCTGATATATTCACCAAACTATTGGATGAACCAACTTTCACAAGACTGAAAGCTGAACTAGGAATGTTGGATATTGAGATTCAGTCCACTGATTGAATCCATCCAACTAAGTGTAAATTCTGAAAAACCCATGTCCCTGACTCAATGTGTTCCTACGTGAAAAGGATCACTGAACCTCAGAAACTAAACCCAAGTTCCTGAACCTTTATACCTCAGGAACTAAACCCAAGTTCCTGAACCCTTGAACCATCAGGAACTAAACACAAATCCTGAACAAGCAGGTTCACTGAATGAAGAGTCATTCAGGGCCCTCAGAAGACATTCAATGCTAACTTAAATGCTCTAAGTATCTAGTTAGTAAATGTCCGAGATTGGTAACTGGATTCTTATTTAATATAAGAATATTTGTTCTTTTGCTTTTCTGGCATGCACCTCATGGGCCACCACATTCCCACTTGGCATTTAATGCCTCTCCAATCACATAACAGATATGTGATGACTCAACCCTGCAAATTGCACTTTTTGTAGACGGCACAACTGTTCACCTCGACAGTTGCGCAAAACAGGGATAGTGGAGTGGTTATGAATTAAATGAGGATCTCAAATGTTTTATTCAAAACGGTTTTCAAAATAATATCTTTTGAAAAAAAAACCGCTTAATGCCTAAAATACCCTCCTCTTCACTTCCTTATAAATACCCCCCAAACAAAAAAAACACACACACGTTTTTTAGAAAAACTTAAGCAAATTCTTGGCTTTTTCTTTTAAAACAAAATTTTGTGTGTATGTTCTTAGTCTTTAGAAACCCAGACCATCTTTGTTATACCCAGACTTACCCAACAAAAATGGCTTCTTCTAATGCTATTACATACGCCCCAAATGTGGAATTCCTCATGGAGGGCGTAGACATGACCAAAAACAACGTGGTAGGAAACTTTGCCTACCCCCAAAAGTTTTGGGCGTACAAGAATGTGGTCAAGTATTTACAAAACTGCTTTCTTGCTACGACATTCACAAAGACCCTCTCAGTCATTTATAATGACTATCTGAGGGAATTTTGGTGTACAGCAGTGGCAACTAGCCCTGAGGACACTAAAGACTCTATTATCACTTTCTCAGTGATAAATGGGAGAAGGACCCTCTCCCTTGATTACTCAACCTTCATCAAGGCCACTGGTCTTGATTTCGCTGAGAATTTTGCGCCCAACCCCATTGACCAAGAAGTTAAGGCAGAATTGCTTTTTCTAGGGCCACATGACCCCAAACAACCTGATGTGGCCTCAGGATCCCTTTTGGCCAAAGCGCCCATTGTCAAAACCTGGTTCCATCCTGTCTAGAGGATCCTGATGACTTTTGTCATTCAGGTCCTTGGGGGAAATAAATCCTCCACGGAGCAATTGAACTCATCACAACAATTGATGGTGTTCAGTCTCCTGGAGGGTAGAAAAATTGACATCGGAGGAACAATCTTCCGTGACCTCGTTGCCAAGCTCTCAGGAAAATCTAGGCAAAAACACTTGTCTTACCCTAGGTTCATTTCCTGTGTGCTTCAAGATTTACTTGGCTCAGATTATATTAGGCCTGACGTTCAAGGATCTAAACCTGACATCCTACACAAGGCCAATTATACGAGTGGCATTACTGAGGTACAACCAGTCGCCCTGACCGACTACATGTTGGTAATCATTCAGGGTGCAAACGCTATCTCACCCATTCCTTCTCCTACAAAGGAGAAAAAAAAGAAGGCAGGGTCCAAGAAGGTGGTTAAACCCAAATCAATCGTCCTTGAGACCTCTGCCTCAGAACCCAAAGAAGGGGAAACAATGGCCAAGACCTCAGAGACATCCATCATTGAGACCCTATTGACCTTAAAACAAAGGCCAACGGAGGTCACTGAGAAATAATCCTTAGTGTCCTCGGGAAAACCCCAGTTTCTTCATGGCTCTACTGACATACACAAGTTGGTAGGGTCAGGAACCTTCACCCTCTCACATCCCGATGAAGGCATTAGTCAATCACAACCTATGCCTGAGGGAGTACAGGGTCCTGAATCCTTGGTAGAGCAGCACTACTCTACTGAGAAGGGGACCCACACCCAATTACATCTCGTTCACGGCTCTGAGAAATCACACTCAGAGTCTCAGGGAGTCAAGGACCCTAAATCTCCAAAAAGGCAGTACAACCCTGATGGGAAGGGGGTCCACCAACAATCACAAACTGTGCCTCATGATAGTACTGGAGAACACCCACCAGTCCTTGAAGGCGCACATGGGGACAAAGACTCAGGGGGCATGCGACCACCCACTGATATGGAACCACAACCCCCTCATGGTGGATCTAGTCTCTCAGGAACTGACTCCAAACGCCAGGCTGAGCAAACCCACTCAGTTATTATGACGGGGTCTAGACCTGGCCAAACCCAGTTGCAGATTCAGTCAATGGCGGATTTTCAGGCTGCTCTCTTGTCTGATGAGGAGCTCAGTATTGATAGTGAGGAAGAAGTGTTTGAGGCAGGTGATGATATGGATACTGATGCTCAACCCACTGAACAACCGCATCAGTTTTCTCCACTTCAGGGTGAAGAATCAGAATCTCAGGCTGATCATTCATCGGACTCTGAATCATCCTGCCCAGCCAATCTCAGGAAGTATGACAACATTCTTCCTCTCACTGAAAGACAATTGGTCAAGTTCTTGCAGAAGGCCAACAATGCTCTCTTTCAAGGGCTCACTGAAGAGATTTTTGAACAACATTGTGAAGCTGCAGTTCATTATGCCAACCTGAAGGACTCTATTGAATCTTATCATGATGACATTAATGAGCAACAATCAGGGATTTCCTACTCCTTGACAACTCTTGATCAGAATCTTAAAATGTTCAACGCTACTCTTTCCAACATCTCGAAGAGGGTTGCAACTATTCAAGAGTCAGTGAAAGATGACCCTGAGCTCAACAAGAAGATTCTTCAGGCTTATGAGACCTATCTGCAACAGACAATTCAGTTCACTGAGCTTGTCAAAATGCTGACAACCTCCAACCTTCAGGGTCTCAGCTCTTCAGTGGACTCCATCAAGTCTTCCCTGGTTCTTATGGAGGCACATTTGGCATCTTGGGCCAAGTCTTCGAATTCCTTGGCCTGGAATCTTGGACCTAGGATGACTGCTATCGAGGCTTCTCAGGCATCTCTTGAAGCCAAGGTATCCACACTTCAGTAAGACACCTTAGACATCAAGTCCATGATGACTGAGATATATCAGGCTTTCAAAGGTCAGGCTGCTCCCTCAACTTCAGTGAGCGCTCCAACTCTTTCTCTAACAATGGCTCAAGCAACAGTTGAGGGGGATAAAGTCACTGAAGCTTCTTCCAGCCAACAACCTCCTTCTCACACTGAGGGGGAGATTCCTGAAACAACCCCATCATCAACTCAAGATAAAGGCAAAGGCATTCTTACTATTACTGAGTCTGAGACTACAATATTGGTGCCTGCTTCCTCAGAGAGAAGGCCTAACCCTGATGAACCAATGAAGGTCCCTTATGAGATCAATGGAGTGATGCACCTTCTCACTGAGTCTAAAATTCAGGCTCATATGGAGAAGGAAGAAGGGTTGAAGAAAGCAGCTGAAGAAGAGAGGCTGAACAAGTCTGCCCTCATCCAGGTGGTCAGTGAAGAGGCCGAAAAGATTGGACTTGAACCAAAAGCCGTTGCTGGAAGGAAAGGTGGTCAGAGTTTTGTGAAAGCTCAGGATGCTGAGATGACTGCTCTCAGGAAGAAAAGAGAAGAAAGGTTGAAAAAGGCTGAGGAGATAAGGAAAAAGAGGATTGAGAAGTACCAAGGGGTTATGACAAGCAGACTGAGACCTGAACCAATCACTGATGTAAAGATTCATCAAAACATCAAGCCTGCTGTCATCTGTGTCTTCAGAGGTCCTAACAAGAGGAACTTTGAAATTCATGATCCCTTTAGACTCTCTGACTTTGGGATCACTGAATTGGATTAATTGGGTCCAATCATATTCAAAAAGTCAAACGTTGTTGTCAAAGAACTGATGAAATCCCTGAAGCTAAGATATGAAAAACTTACAGCAACACCTGAGGAACTTGGTATTCCCTCACTTCTCCCAGCTCCAACCAGTTAACCTGCTCCCTATCAGTCCTCTAGAAGAAAGAGGAAACAAATTAAGTCTGAGCCTGAGATCAAAGTTCCTGGCCTTGAATGCAACAGAGCCCTCCCTGAATGAGTTACATTTGTGAACAACTTGGTCATTGAACAACCTGAGAGAGGTCTCTTCTTCACTGATGTATTTGGTGATAAAGCCTTCCAAAAATGGAGTGACATTGATAAGGAAGGAATTAAAACTATGCTTGGTTATCTCATTATGGCCTCCCCAATACAGAGTCCTAAAAATGTGAGGTTCTGTCAGGACCTGAGAATCAAGATCCAAGAACATCCTGACCAACATGAGCTGGAATCCAAAAGACCTAAGCTTGAAGCCCTTGGTTTCAAACTTAACTGAATGAATCTGCAACACCACTATCCTGTACTTATTAGTTGTTAGGACTTACGTAATTAAATTAATAAAATGATGGCCCTTTGTTTTGTTATTTCAGTGTCCTTAATTACTTTCTAGTACATTCAGTATGAGAAGAAGTCATTAGCTCACTCATAACTGATCAAAACACTTATGCATAATTTATATCCAAATAGGGGGAGATTGTTGGGTCCTTCAGTACCCAAGGATCATTAAAACAGGATTTGAATACAAATTACGCTAAGTGTTAATCAACCGAAAACACAATTAAGTCACTGAGTGAACAGTCACGCAGTGAGTTACCTTCAAGATACTCAGGACGAGTCTAAGAAGAAAGACTCGCCACACAGGGAGGCGGATCTCCCTGAAGTGTTACTTGAGACGAAGAAGAAGGTAATGGGTTCAGTGAGCATTAGACAAGAGCTCACTGGACCCCAGTCTCCTCAACAACAATAAGTGATTGAAAACTGAAGACTGGAGACGATGACTGAAGAGCCTGAAGCCTGAAAGAAAGACGGGATTGAGCGGGAAGGTTTGAAGAGATAAGAAAAAGTCTTATCGGGGTCAGACACATACCATCCCCAAAGCGGCTAAAAGTCAAGAAGTGTCAGGACTGACACTCGAAGACTTTTTGGCGCAATCCTATTCTTTCTTGGAAATGACAATTATTGTTGTAGTTGTCAGACACGTCTTCCTATTGTTTATGTATTTTTAATCTTCAGTACTCTTAACATGTTTTCCTATAAATAGCAAACAGATGGAGAAAAGTAGGTTAGGTATTTTGTGCAATAGAAGCTTAGACTTTCACAATACCCCTTTTCCCCTACAAAGAGTAACCAGTCCCTGAGATAGCTCAGTGGGTCGATATTGTTACTACTTAAGCATTGCTTGAGTTTAGTAGGAGACACCATACCTTGTCTATTCAATCCCAAGTGTTTGTTCCGCAAAACACTTGGGTAATAGATTCTTTGATTGATTTCTAATAAGAATTTAAACATTGAAAAACATTATGTTTTTATATTTACGTTTTACTTATAAGTTGTAATTAATCAAATACATCGTATCAGTCATAAACACAAATAGATTAACTTTTTAGTTAACTCTAAGCGTGTTAAGGGAACAGCAAAAGTTCGTAAGACAACCTCGAGAAGAAAAGAAATCCTTCCGGAAAGACCGTGATGAAAAGAAAGGTAAAGGAGAAAGAAAGTGTTTTAGGTGTGCAGATACAAGTCATCTAATAGGAGAGTGTCCTAAGCCGCCCAAGAACAAAACTCAAATAGCTTTTGTAAGTGGGGCTTGGAGTGACAGTGAAGATGATGACGAAGAGCCAAAGAACGACGAAGTTGCTCTCATGGCTCATGACTCAATAGAATTAGAAAAGCTTAAAATCACACATGATGCACTCATAAAACAAAACTCTAAGTTTAAAAGGCTTGATAAAAATATCAGTTGTGTAGATGAGATAATGAAAATTCAAAAATTACCTCATGATAAAACTGGATTAAGCTTTATGAAACTAGGAGACTTAAGTAGTTTTAAGAAACAAGCCGTTAAAGTACAAGAAACTGTTCCAACAGTTTCAGAAACCCACGGATCCGACGGAACCAAATCTTTGGTTCCGCCAGTAGTGGAGAAGGGATCTGTGGGAGCTGTTGCTGAACAGAAAGCTAGTATATCGGCTCGTACAAAGTTTGTTAAAGTCACTAGGAAATCTAACACTAGTTCAACTATAAACAAACAGAAACCAGCTGTTACTATAGGAATAGGACAAGCTAAAAATGAGTTTAGAACTAAAACTGTTCAACAAAGACCTCGGATTACTATTCCCAAATGCCCCTTTCCAAAAAGTAACTACAACACATAACATCATTATCAAAATAGTTGGAACCCAAACTTTCCTAGGAATTATCAAAGTCCCAACTACATGCCATGGAACCCATATCCACCATTTCCATTCATAAATCAAGATAATGGGATGTTTAACCCAAATGGACCCATGAGATATTGGGGACCAAATGCTTGAGTTTTTCTATAACTTAGGTATGCTTGAAAGTTGGATTGGAACCAGACGAGTGGATAAAAGACAACGGGTGTTCAAGGCACATGACGGGAAACAAAAGCCTTTTCTCAACCTACCAAGCAAGCTTAAAAGCAAAATCATCGGAAAAGGTACTATCTCTCATGACTCTCTCTCTCTATTGATGATGTTGCTCATGTAGATAACTTAGGTTTTAACTTACTTAGTATTAGTCAACTATGCCATAAAAAGTATGACGTCCATTTCAGTGAAAATGAAAGTAAAATACTTAAAGACAGTATAACCGTAGGAAAAGGTGTTTTGAAAAAAAACATATACGTTATGAAATTCGATAAAACATCTAAAGACAAACTTTGTCTTACCTCTCTAGATGACAACTCAACCCTTTGGCATAGACGCTTAGGCCACGCAACTATGAGACTAATCCAATCTCTATCATCTAAGGAACTAGTTAGGAACCTACCCAAGTTGAAATACGACCAACACTTTTGTGATGCTTGCAAAATTGGAAAACAAGTTCATAATAGCCATAAGGCTAAAAACATGGTGTCCACATCTAGGTGTTTAGAACTATTGCATATGGATTTGTTTGGTTCAACCGTTATACAAAGTTATGGAGGAAACTTCTACACTTTGGTCATAGTAGATGATTATTCAAGGTATACTTGGACTAAATTTTTGAAAACTAAAAATGAAGCATTTGATAAATTTAAAATTCTAAGTAAGAAAATTCAAAATCAAATAGGAAACAGCATTGTGTCAATTAGAACCGACCACGGTCGTGAATTTGATAATTAAACTCAATTTGGAGCTTTTTGTGATGCTAATGGCATAATACATAATTTCTCGGCTCCTCGAACTCCTCAATCAAACGGTATAGTAGAACGTAAAAACCGAACACTTCAAGAAATGAGTAGAACAATGCTAAATGAACAAAACATACCACAAAAGTTTTGGTGTAACGCCGTTGACACATCCACCTATATCTTAAATAGAGTTTTGATAAGACCATTTTTGAATAAAACACCATATGAACTTTATAGAGGCAAAAAGCCTACATTAAGATACTTTAGAGTGTTTGGAACCAAGTGCTTCATTTTAAACACTAAGGATTATCTCACCAAATTTGACCCAAAGTCTTATGAAGATGTGTTCCTTGGATACTCGCAAAATAGTAAAGCCTATATCGTTTTGAACAAAGAAGCCTTAAGAGTCGAGGAATCGTTGAACGTAACATTTGACGAAAGTCCACCTACCTCTAAGACATCACCTTTGGTAGATGATGACTTAGTTGAAAGTCAAATTGTTGAAAACCAAGAGAATTTAGATAATGACAAAGAAGATGAACCTTTAAATAGAGAAATAGTCAATGTCAAAGAATCTAAAAGTCATCCATTAGATAATGTCATAGGAGAAATTAATGAAAGAACCTTAAGATCAAAAGTTCAAAATCAAAGTAATTTCTTTTGTTTCATTTCAACCATTGAGCCCAAAAATATAAATGAGGCTATAAAAGATGAATCTTGGGTTATTGCAATGCAAGAAGAACTAAACCATAATTGGAACAAAATGGGTTTTTAAAAATAAAATGGATGAAAATGGTGTAGTGTCTAGAAACAAAGCTAGGCTAGTAGCTCAAGGCTATAATCAACAAGAAGGTATTGACTACGGCGAAACATTCACTCCGGTTGCTAGGCTCGAGTCAATTAGAATACTACTTGCATATGCATGTGCACATGACTTTAAACTTTTTCAAATGGATGTCAAAAGTGCATTTCTTAATGGTTTCATAAATGAGGAAGTGTATGTTGCACAACCTCCCGGCTTTTTCCGATTTTGAAAAACCAAATCATGTCTACAAACTTAAAAAAGCTTTATACGGACTTAAGCAAGCACCAAAAGCTTGGTATGATCGACTTAAGACTTTCCTAGTTGAACATAAGTATACCATGAGACTAGTAGACAACACTCTTTTCACTAAGAAAAAGGGATCACATATTATCATAGTTCAAATATATGTGGATGACATCATATTCGGATCAACTTGTCAAGAGTTATGCGACGATTTCTCAAAAATCATGCATGATGAGTTTGAAATGAGTATCATGGGAGAACTAAACTTTTTCTTATGACTCCAAATAAAACAATTAGAAGATGGGATATTCTTCAACCAATCTAAGTACATCAAAGATATGCTTAAGAAATTTGGTCTTGAAGATTCCAAACCTATGAAAACACCTATGTCTTCGGAAACTAAACTCACCAAGGATGAAGAAGGTGAATCCGTAGATAGCACTAAATATAGAGGAATGATTGGTAGTCTACTCTATCTCACGGCTAGTAGACCCGACATTATGTTTAGTGTTTGTCTATGTACTCGCTTTCAAGAAGATCCTAAAACATCTCATCTTGAAGCCATTAAACGAATATTTAGATACATTAAAGGCACTACACACTTAGGATTATGGTATCCCAAAGGAACGGGTGTTGAAACCATAGTGTACACCGACTCAGACCATGCCGGTGACTATGTCGATAGAAAAAGTACAAGTGGTATTTGTACTTTTGTTGGGCATTGTCTTACATCATGGTTTGCAAAGAAACAAACGGCTCTAGCAATATCAACAACCAAAGCCGAGGAAGTGTCAGCAGGAAAAGCATGTCAACAAGCTCTCTGGATGAAACAAGCTCTCGTCGACTATGGAATTCAACTCAACGACGTTCCTATTCTTTGCGACAACAAAGGAGCTATCGACCTTAGCAAGAATCCAGTTCAATATGATAGAACCAAACACATAGAAATTCGTCATCACCTTCTACGCGACAATGTTCAAAAAGGAAACATCTCAATCGAGAAAGTATCCTCAGAAGACAACATTGCCGATATCCTCACGAAACCTCTTAAGAGAGAACCCTTTAACCTTCTTATACTTGGTTTAGGATTAATGGAACCAAATGTGTAGTTAAAACTTTAGCTTAACCAAACACGACAAAAATAACCAAAAACCAAAACTGTTCCCGCGAAACCCTTCGACAACAAGGGCGGATCCCAGTTTTTGGTTCCGCCCTATCCGTAGGTTGCTGGGCCAGTTTTTAAGTATATTAAACAAACACTCCTTTTCTCCTTCTCACAACACACAAGCAACACAAACTCGACCCATAGCAAACCGTTCTCAAAATTTAGGTCATCTCCTTCAACTAATTTGTGCTCTAACTCACACTGTAAGTATCCAAACTATATTTACACTTCTGATCTGAGTCTAGGATTTCTATTTCTTGCACAAAACCAAAACTTGGGGATTATGCATATTTTTTATTAATCATGAAGCATATTCACTAAATTACATAACAAATCATATTTTTCATAGTTAGGAATTGCATCTTGTAGGACATTATCATCATTCACTAAAAACCCCCATGATAAATATTTTATAAAAATCTTCTCACTATTAGGAAAAATGATTTTTCACATTTTTCATACAAATAAAAACGCTATCTTTAAAACATTATTTGCATAATGTCTCTTGAATGCTAAAGGAAATACATAACTAATATGTATTTTCTGGTACATTCAATCGAAGCTACATTGAATTAGGAGCGTTTGGGTTATCTCTTATTTTTGTGATAAAATTTGCTAAATAAAATTTTCATGCATTAAAAGGAATCGAGATAACCGCACCTCCACATTGTCCCCATGTAGGCTAGGGCTGGCATAACAGGTCACACGAACCTGTTAAGGTCAAACACGAACACGACCTGTTAACTAATCGTGTCATTTTTCTCAAACACGAACACGACACGAAAATTAACAGGTGCACCTGTTAAGAAACCGGTTAACATGCATATTATAAAAGTCATGACTAAAACTTAAAAAAAAAATCCTTAACAATACAAAAGCTCTTACAAATCTTAACTAATCCATAATGATAATAACCCTTAACATTACAAAAGTTCATAAAACTCTTAATTAATACAAATATATATCAATCAAAATATCAATTCCGACGCCTTTACTCGTATCTTCCATTTTAAACCTGAAAAGTCAAAAGAGTAAATATTAGAAAATGGTTTTTGGAACAATTCATCAGGTTATATATAATATATTACAGATTATAAATTTAATATGAGGAAAACGGAAAAAAAAAAAAAAAAAAAAAAAAAAAAAAAAGAAAAAAAAAAGAAGGAATTACCAGAGTCACGAAGTGGATGAAGTCACGAAGTCGAGAATCGGGAATTCGGGATGAATCAGTCAATGGATGAAGTCAGGAATCGGGATGAATCACTGAATCAGTCGATGGATGTTGGATGAAGTCGGGTTATTGGGTTTGGGTGATTGGGTCTGTGAGTGACGATGAGAGATGAGAGGGAAGGGGGAGGCGGTAGTGGGGAACCGAAGGATAGGATAAAAGAGATTTAGGATTTTAGGGTTTCTAATTTTAAGGATTATATATATATATTATAATATTAACAGGTCATAACAGGTTTTAACAGGTCTGATCTGTTAAGACACGAATATTAATAGGTTTTAACAGGTCCAAACCTGTTAAGACACGAAACCTGTTAAGGTCAAACACGAAACCTGTTAAGAATAGATCGTGTCGTGTCGTGTTAACAGGTTTCGTGTCAAAATTGCCAGCCCTAATGTAGGCACACACTAGAACATCATATCTAAACTTTCGTTAATTTTAACTAAAGTATGTAATTTTTGTATTTAGGATCAAACATGCCTCCCGCAACTTTCTACAATCATAAGGACACCCTTAAGTATCTCCTAAAACACCATAAGACTAAGGGTCTTTCAACTGACCAAGTGAAAATATTTAAGGCCTTAGAAAAGAGATATGTCCACGAGGGTAGAACCATAGACCTTTCCTTTCTTGAAGGAACAAACATTCGCCAAGAACTAGCCGCCATTCAATTTGATTGCCTCTTGGACATTGACGAACAAATATGTCCTAGATTTATACTAGAGTTTTATGCTAGTGTTGTTCTTAGCACAAATGATTATGGTCTCATCTCCATTCATTTCAATCAATCAATCCTAATTCAACATTCCCTTAAACCAATTTGCGGAAGTCCTAGGAATTCCGAGTGAAGGTACTTGCATTTACATCGACAAATGGTCTTTGTCAACCCTAGACTCTATTGTTGATTGTATGCCTCCATACGACACTCCTTTGACACCAAAAGAGATTATCCGTGATCATCTCTTCCTCCTTAGAACTTCTCACACTAGGACTACCCGACAAGGGAATGAGGTAAATCGAGACCCGTTTGGCATGGAGCTAAACGAACTTAGGCCACAATTTAAGAAATGGGAAGAAATTCTTAGGGCCAACGTCTTGTGCACCAAAGGGAATAGAGACCACATCAATGCTAGTCTTTGCTACATGCTTTATTGCATGTCAACTCATCAACCTTTCAATCTTGCTTACTATGTGGCCAAAAGGATGGCCGACATACCCGTGTTAGGAACGACCGCTATGCTATACGGGATGCTTCTCACCCATCTTCTTAGAGCATTTGCACCTATCCCTCCTAATGCTAGAGGTTTCTTACCTGACTACTCCCTCATTCCTCACACATTTGTACCCTTGAGTGACAAGAGAGTAGCCAAATTGAAAGGAAAACGTCCTCATCCACCAACCTCCTCATCATCATCATCCATGAGCGAGGATGACGGACTACCAAACTCTAGGATTCCACCTCCGGAATATATGAACCAACTTCCACCAATTGAACAACAATCTGAAGATTTCAAACAAACAAGAGGGATGTTCAAGAACATCGGGCGTTGGCTAATGAAGATCAACAAGAAACTTGACAGGCAGTGAGAGGTTAATGAGTGTTTGGTACAATCGGTTTTAAACAATGATTTGATGAATTTTTATGATTGTAGGATATTAACTTATCGTTGAGCAACTATTTGAACTAACGTGATCATGCAAGGCGATAACACTTTGATGTTATCAATTTTCTACTTTTAAGCCACTGTTTGGCTTAACTTCTATTAATAGTAAGTTCATTAGACTTGATTTGATCTATATGATTACATGTGTTATTACCTATGTTTTTGTTATTAATCAATCACAACTAATTAATTACACATTTTTAGGAAAATTTACGGGATTTGAACGGGTTTCGGGCTTTCAAAAATGCCCACTGTCTCTATTTTTTGATCGGCGGATATGGCGGAACCAAAAATATGGTTTCGTCTGTCCAATATTTTGGTGCCGCCAAAATTCACCCAACGGATCAGGCGGAACCAAAAACAGGGATCCGCCTGTGTAGTCGTTTGGTTCTATCGTCCAACAGTTATTTTTTTTTTAATTTCTCGTTTAATCCCGCACTTTAGATCATTGATTCTTATTATTAGAATACCTTTACTGATATTCCAACACATTAGGATCACCTTAGCAACCTTAGACAAATAGGAACACAATTTCCCACCAAAACTTGAAAATTCAAAAATTCACTCAAGTTGCCTTTCTCCAACAAGCAAGGATCCCTCAAAATGGTTCCTTGCAATCCGTGGATCAATCACATCACTAGATTTCCCACTCACTACTATGCATTAACTGCATATCTTCTTCATCTCACTCAACTCCGTCTCATTGGATTGACTTTGATGATTTGATATGCTTCCCTTCTACTTCCAAATCATTGTAAACCACCATTTTTTTATGGTTCACCATGAAATCCAAACACACTCTTCCATAAACCTTGGAGTCTATAAATTGGGAGCTTTTAGATGATCATTTCTCACATCTTTACCATCATTTCTAATAGCATTTTCTGCATATCTCAACCTTTCTCTCCAAAATGCCTAATTTAAACAACTCCTCAACATCTAGACCACACAGAAGAACAGCTAGAATGAGTGTTAGACCTTGTTGTTTTGTAAATCTCAACTCCTCATCCTTCGAATCATCACCCCTAAACATATCATCCCCAATTGCTAATGAGAACTTCCTTACTTTATCAACTCCAACACCATCACATATCATCATCACCACTCCACCACATACCAAAACACCTATGGCTACCACACCACCACCCGCACCATCTTAATTAACAAGATCACCATCACCTCCTCATTCACCTAAACTACAACTAATTGAGTTGTTTGCCACTCCACCAACCTCACCACACCCATACTTAGAAACCTTGGAAGTCCTTCCACCAAGGTCCACCAATCCACCACCAATGCCTTTTGAGGTAGAACCTTCACAACAAGAACCACTTCTCTTTCACCCCATCTATAGGGACATCCATGGTCCTCTCTACCGTAAACAAGCTCCACCACAACAACCTCAACCTCAACCTCAACCTTTCTCAACAACTTCCACCCTCCAAGCCATTGATGAGTCAATGTGGATCAACCATCCACAAACTCAAGGCGAAATAAATGAGGAACTTGATCGCCTCTATGCCTTTTCAAACATTGTGGATTCCCACCTAAATGAAGCAATAGATTTACAATCCACTTTGCATGCATCCATCATGTCTCCTACTTATGTTCCACCACCTCCACCAACAAACCATCAACCAACACCACCACCTCCACCATCAAACTACCAACCAACACCACCACCACCAACAAACGAACCAAACCTTCCACCCAACCACCCATCTCACTTAAAGAAAAAACATTTTGGTTCATGAGGTACAAAATGAAATGAGGTTCATCTTGAACCATATCCTTGAGTGACTCAACGCTCTTTTACACCCACCACAATAGATGCTCACTAGGAGCTTTTCTTAGAATTTTTTCTTTTCTAGGATTTTTATATTTAGGACTCTTTTTCTTTATAAGTTATTTTTTATTTCCTTTGTAAGCATCTTCATTTGTGGCCTTTATCACAAATAATTTTCAATTGAAAGGTGTTTGTTGATGTTCATGTGTTGATTGTGATCACTAATTATGCATTATATGGTTGGTTCCAACTACTATACTTGGTTTGAATTATTATGCTTGGTTTGAACTATTATACTTGGTTTGACCTATTATACTTGGT
This sequence comes from Artemisia tridentata subsp. tridentata, assembly GCA_021014915.2. Lineage (NCBI taxonomy): Eukaryota > Viridiplantae > Streptophyta > Magnoliopsida > Asterales > Asteraceae > Artemisia > Artemisia tridentata. The sequence goes on along the minus strand of CP139502.1, from coordinate 90,981,086 downwards.
TGAATGGGTTGAACTATTATTCTTGGTTGAACCTTTGTAGATCTCATTGCTCATGCATCATATTACTTGGTTAGTTTATCTACAACTAACCTTTGTTTTGTAGAATTCCTCATCCTTGCATCATATACGTTGGTACCCTAGCAACGGGGAGTATTGATCAAGGGGGAGCTAATCATGTACTAACCTTTGTTTTGTAGAATTCTCATTTCATGCATCATAAACTTGGTACTCCAACTAGGGGGAGTATTGTCCAAAGGGGAGCTATTAAGCACTCAAAATCCATGTATCATCATACTTGGCACTCCAATTAGGGGGAGTAATCACCAAGGGCCATTCACCACATTCCGCTATGCATTTCTTCTTTTTGTTTCGACAAAAAGGGGGAGATTATATTAAACTCATACATCATACATTTCATACATTTTAAAATGGAAAAATTGATTTTAAATTGCATAAAACTAGTTTAATCTATATTTTTAAAAGACTTGCACTCTATTTATTTCATTGCTTAAAAATAAACTTTATGTTTTGTCAACAACAAAAAGGGGGAGATTGTTAATACAAATATCTTTTAAAAAACGTTATTTATATTTTACGATCTTTGCTATATTTTGTTAATGACAATTATAAACTTTATCTTTAGCAAAGCATAAATATAAGTTAAGTCTTTTACATATATAGTTACAAGCTTTTAAAACTCATAACATGCTACATACATGATCACTAGTTCATACATGTTACATTCATTAGTTACACATATTTACATTTACATATTACATTTTATTTCTTAATATTGAATATGTACAATGACATCATTGCATACATCACATTGATATCTTTAGGATATCTTGAAGATCTTAATAATATCATGTTTAGATCTTCACACAAAGAATTAGATATGGTAATATCTTGGCCACGGATCCAAAATGCATAATGCATGGATCCCTTAAATTGGATCCGTCCCATCCATGGTTTGTTTTTACAGTTTGCCTGTAAAACCCGAAATAATTGAACCATATATTTTACCCCATTTTGAATTTTAACCTAAGTATGGATTTTTAATTTGTGTCATTTAAACTTTACATTATAATTAAAATACATAATATGAATTAATCCTAAAACAAAATAAATAAATCCTAAACTAAGTATAACCTAAAGTTACCTAATAATCTAAATGTTGTCCTAATATATCTAGTGCCTAAACCGAAATTCCAGCCCATTCAATTATTGGGTCGTGTGTTTCACCATAAGGGTAAGAACAACCATCAAATCTTCCCGTAATATTAAAAAGATTACATGCTCCTTTGACCCTATCAAAAAAATACGGTTTTCCCTCATATATTGTATGCTCCTCCCTTATTCTTCTCATCCATATTATACGGCCCATATTTTCCCTCTTCAACCGAAACCCTAAACCTGCCATTGTCACCTCTCGTTTAGCTCTCAAACATCAAGGAAGAAGAAGGTTAAAGGTGGTTTTGATCGTGGTATTCTTGGTGTGTTTGTGTCCTTGATTCGTGGGTTGTGTTTTACTCTTTTGTTCTCGTTAAAATCTGCCTCCAAGGTACCATCAGCACCTTTATTTTCCATCCATTCGACATAGGCTCATGTGTATAATCTGATGTTAAAACCATGCTATATAACCTGTAAAAATCATGCTTGAATAAGTATTATTTGTCTCGTTAACTTGTACCTAGAAAACTGCATAAAATCATAAAAACTATACACCTATAAAACTGTTTTGGTGTCATGTGTATGGACTGTTTTTTATATCGTGTTTAACAGCCCTATGTCGAACCTTATACAAGCCCAAAAATCAGTAATAAAGGATCATTAATGTGGCTAATAACTTCTGGAAACCCTAGGAAACTAATATGGGTCGATTTGAGTTTAAGAGGGTTAAGTTCGTGTTGTTTCTGTCTCAACTGCATGCTGTTCAGAATTTGGGTCGGATTTAAAGGGGTCTAATTTGATGATGCCAACGTGTTTTTGCAATATTTTTGAGTCTAAAACTAAGTTCAGCTTGTGTGCTATTTGTATATAAAATTTCATAATTTTTGGAGGTCGGTAAGGTGACTTTTTGATTTTTAGAACATTAGATGTCAATCCTGAGTTTAGGAGTCTCAAAATTCAACTAGTGTTTTTGAATCCTAGTTTCCAAACAGTGAGGAATTAGGTGGTCTCATTTGACAGGGAGAATACTTATGATGTATAGGACTTTCTGTAATTTTTGTAGATTTTTCTGAAGGATTCTAATGGGTTAAGCAAATGCAAACTTTCGGGGTATACCCGCGGTGCACTTTCTGGGCAGGTTTGGGAAAAAACAATTTTTGAAATGGTACTATCACTTTGAAATAAAATCTGGAAAAATTACTGTAAGTTTCCAACATGTATTAGTATTCATAATAAATATTTGAGATCCTAATTAAACACTTAAGTATGGTATAAAATTCATAAATATCAGGACCAGAATATGATAAAATCTGAACTATGTTATAAGTTAGGGTTTTGGTTTAACTTAACCCCATTTAATGTGTTTTGACCTAAATTACATTTGTAACGTTAATACGGATACTCTTAAACATATGTTAACCTAATTCCAGTAATGAAACTCTAATCACAATTAATGAATAACTATAAGTATTTAAGAATCAGTTATGACAATTAATGACATTTAAAACAGACTCCTAAATAATAATAATTGATCCATAATTCATGTAGATTCTCTGAAGAAGGAGTGATTCCCATCCCTGTGTTCATTTCATTTCGTTTCCATTTCATTGCTTGCTAAGGTATAGATATTCCGCCCTTTTTCAGTAAGGGTTTTCTCTCGTGACTTGTTTTCCTTATTTCTGTTATTCTACTTTGCTCCTTATCCGTTTTGTTGTGCTTATACTATTCAGTTAATTAGATTTCCCTTTTAGTTATATGATTAATGATTACGTTTACATTTTGTTCATATCATTTTTCTAACTTTGTTGCTCGAGCTATTTGAACTAGTCATGGAGGTACCATGACTATGTCATAGAGGCACCTATGGCATGACACTGTTCTGTGGAGGTGTGATTAGTCCACAGCGTTCCCACTCATGCTATATAACAACCATGGCTGCCATATTTATTATTATTATACTAACATACGTATGCACAGTCTCGAACTTGTATATGTATATCTGTTTTGCAGGGAGTGCATGGATGCATCCTAGGTACTTTATTCAGTTCAGGTATTTAGTGAATGGATGGTGTGTGCCATACACCCCATATCACATTTGGTACATCATGAGATGCATATCATGTGTACATTATATTATGCTTTGCTATGATTATGGTTATCTGTTTTGGGTCTATTCATGTACCATGTTTAGACATTTTGTTTAGGGCTCGTGGGCATTCCTTGTTATTTCTAATTTCCTATTCATTCATTTATTTCTCATGACGTATGATACATCATTCAGCAGATTCCCTTGACTTCATTTTGTATACTTATTCATATTCAGTTTATTACTTTATTCATTCGTTTGCTTATTACCTTTCATTATTTATATCTGTTCACTGAGCGTTAGCTCAGCCGCATTTTCTTTTCCCTGCGGCAGGTAATAAGCGGGATGTTGGGCATGAGTGATGAGAGTAGGAGCTTAGAAGACCTACCTTGCTTAGTTTCCCATTGTTGAACTTATGATTATTAGACATATGTTTTGGATATTTTCCTTTGGTTTAGACATCGTTTGGATTTAGTACTTTGGAAGTCTTTGGTTTTTATGGCTTTGTGATGCGTGGTTTTGCGACCTTACAACAGGTTTTACCTCTCGAGGGATCTCAAGAGGCTTCCAATCCCCACCAGGCAGTGTACCTGACCGATGTAGTATAGTGTAGTGGCAAGTACCGGGGGATTGATCGTTCTCTAGGGGAATAGTGTCGTTAGGATTGAAAAACTACTCTAATAGGTCTAAGGGTGAGGGAAGATTCTTTTTGTATTTTTATATTTTTTATGAAAGCAAGTAAAATCTCGGGTTTGAAAGAGTGGGCGGAATTAGTTGCTAGTCAACTAACCCAAATGACTACAAATGCAAATAAAATAAAATAACTGAAAATGAAAAGGTTGTGGAACTTATATGGGGAGAAATGTGTTTACTTAGATTTCCTTACTCCCTAACTATCTTTTACCGGTTGATTAGTATGTATTAATTGCGTGGATGACGGGTGTATTCCTTAATACCAATCGTGGGGTGGCGTACGTACTTCCCCAACTCTACAAGCTCCTACTTCACTCCTATGTCGAGCCGGCTAAGAAGCTCCTAACATGGGATCACTAGAATTCGCTCATGCATTAAATACAACCATATAAACCTAGTACGCATTGGTTCATGTTTCTTAAGACGTTCAAGCAAGTTACCTTATAGGAGGTTAGCCAGTTTTCTTAAGCCTAACATCGATAAACAATCATCCAATACAATTAATAACACACTAATAACCAATAATCAATAGTTAGGTTTCATTAGATCTAAGCAAACACAAGATAAATCTAGCCTAGCATGTTAATTAAAAGACAAGAACAAGATATAATCAAACAACACATAGACATATTGATTGATTAAGTGATTACTTATCTTCAATTAAACATGGGAGATCCAAGGGTATAAAAACCCTTAAAAATGGCAGAAATTCGTCTTAGGGTTTCTCCTCACAAAGTTGCACACTCTGAATAAAAATTGCAAAACTATATATAGAGTTTAGTGGCTGACAGCGTCACGTTGTAGGACTTGACGCCGTCACCTCGCCGTGGCTAGGGTTCCCGGATGGTCTTCCTGACGCCGTCCCTTTTTAGTCCTCCAAAATCCGCTCTGGCCTATCAAGGGTTGACGCCGTCAGAATAGGGCTTGACGCCGTCTCTCTTTAGCTTAAACCGTGATGGCCTTGATCACCTTAAAGGGTGACGCCGTCATACTTTCTTTTGTAAAACTCTCTGGCGCGTCACGTGTATTTGTCATATCCACCTCTTTTGCCAAGCCGTGACGCCGTCAGGAGCAATTCTTGACGCCGTCATGTGTACTTTTCCAGCAGCCTTGGAGACTTTGTCGTTTTCTTCACTTTTATGCTCCAAAAACGTCCAAAATGCTTCCTTTTCCAGATTTCTTCTCCAAAGTACCTAAAATGACAAAAGGAACGATTTAGGGCAATATTTGATCAAATAAATACGATTTAGGACTTAAATGACCCCCTAAAAGCGGTACACTTTTCGCTTCATCAAATACCCTTACACTTCAGATTTGCTTGTCCTCAAGCAAATGCGCTTTTATTCTAATCAAAATACAAGTTAGGGGTCATTTAATGCTAATATAAAAGTAATTACAACAAATAGTCGTTCCACTTTAATCATAATAAGCACGGAGATTACAAACTAGCACCTCACAAGTAGTGTTTAGATACTCACATCTCTCAAGTGTCATAAAAGTATATCTCATAAATGAAAACGGATAATATCTCTCACTACCTGTCATAGCAAATAGATTACCATAGGCTTGGGAAAGGATCAAAAACCTTCTCCACTAGGCGTAAGCACCTAAGATAAACTATCAAAGAGGGCTTTTACATGGGTTATAACGTGAGGTGTAGGGATATGATAAACACGGATTTGTTGGATAAGGGATATTTTACTGGTGGCGAGTTAAAGATCTTGATTAATTACATGTACAATATGGCGTTGCTAAGCCAAAACTCGACTTAAGCTAAAAACAAAATAACAAAAACATAAAATAAACATAAAATGAAACAGGATGGTAGTCCGTATGTTTTTTTTTTTCTACTTTTTTTTTTTTTTTTTTTTTTTTCATACACTCTTGCCCTACCATCTAAAATAATACATCATAGGGGCGTTGCATTCCCCTTACACTTGAACTTTTACATAACTTTACAAATAACTATTCTAATGACTCGAATTAAGATAATCGAAAAACTTGGAGTACTTTTAAAATATTTAGCACATATGGGGGTAATAATGTTGTTCTTCCCCATTACTCCATTACACTAGTACTTTACCCATGAGTCCCAATCGTCCCAAAACAATATGTACAAGGATATGACTTGACTTAGCAACCATGTAATCAATTAGATAATTAACTAAGGGTTTAAACAAATGTTGTCACAATAATGCACTAAAGATGAGTGCACACAAGGTAGGCTAAGGCGATTTGGGTGTACATTTAAGTGGGGTGTAAACAAATTCTTCCTTTAAGTAAAATGCTTAAAGGTCGAAATGAAAAGATAGGCTCTGAGGGGTGTACTAGGGGTATCGTGTACTAAAAATGAGTACAAGGCAAAGGGTGTGGGAGAATTACTTGACCAATGTAGCCAATGTAATTATAACAAAAACACAAGTGTAAAACAATGGGTTAATCCTAATGCCTCTTATCATGTAGTAAATCTAACTACACGAATGTAGTCTCACTTGTGGCCTCGGAATGGTCCTAACGCAAGTTCTAGAATCTAAGTGCTACCGGTACACACATCATAGCATAAATGTTTTTCCTACCAATTCTAGGGGCGATCCTCACATATTTGGGGGTGGAAAATTTTTTATTGGTACGGTTTTTTGTGCTAGTCATATAACTCCTATCCATGAGACGCTCATTAAGATCAAAGTTTCACTCCTAAATGTTGTAAAAATTTTTAAATTTGGCACTAAAATTGCCCTAACAGGTATTTCTCTCAGTTTTATTACACATCTACCATTAAACAAACAAAAATCAAGCGTAATAACATTCTCTAAAGTATCGTATTTTACCCCCCTTACACTTAAGATGAACATTGTCCCCAATGTTCAAATAACAAGATGTAAAAGAAAATAAGGTAAAAGAATGAAATCAAATACTCCCCTGATTCGCTCGGTGGATAAAGAGGTAACATGGTTAGATCTTCTTCCAAGAGAATGTAGAAGCTTCAAGACTAAAGCATCGCCAAAAGCTTGATTCCACATACATTTCCTTGTCCAAAATAACCTGTTAAACCTGAGAAAACAAACACGAAAACCTGCATAACATCGGCGGGATAAATCTATATAAGGATATAATGCTTGTGGAATGATTATTTTGCAGATTCCTAGAGTTTATAAGTTATAGATTTAATAAAAACTTTTTATGATTCCGGTAGAAAAACAAAACTTTCAAAAATTTCAGAAAATTAAAAACTGACGCCGTCAGGTTGTAAGGCCTGACGCCATCAGAAATGATCTGACAGAATTCTCATGTTAAGTTTCCGGAAAATTTCTGGAAAAACTTATACCTTACTTCCTGGAATACCTGCAAAACATCATTATGACTCGATACAAGCATTTGACTCAAACAATTACTAATATGTATGTTAATTTATTATTATCATGATTCATGTTCATTTTTGTTCTTATAAACCGATTTGGATTTCCCTTACACTTATCTTTTGCAAAATACCTTTATATGTAGTTAAGACGAAGTTAAAAATAAGATAAAGCATTTTCACAATTTAGTTTTGAACATGAATCTATAATAATAAAAAATTAAACATACATACGGAAGCAAATAAAATCAAACAAACAACTAAATAAACACACAAAGCAAATAAAGCTTGGGTTGCCTCCCAAGAAGCGCTTTTCTTTATGAAGGAGTCTTGTAGCTAGACTCAACGGCGCCATACATTACGTGACTCCATCATTGGTCACGGTTTCTAGGTTCCCCTTTGATTCTCTATCAGAGTCACTTTCATAGTAAAGGTATTTCGGGTCCTCAAGATCAAAATGATTGTTTTGGTATTTAGAACTAAGCTCCTTAACATGCTTGAAGAATCCACTCGACAGGTCAAAAGTGTCTTTACATCCTCTTCTCACATCATCATCACATAACACAAGTTGGGAACTTAACCCATCGAGCCGTCCATGATCGATCTCCTTGAATTCTCTCATCTTGTAAGGCGTTTGGTATGAGATTTCCCTAATCCCATCGGTGAAAGTCATGATCCCATTGAGCTCGTCCACAACCAAGCTTGTGGCCTTGCAAAAAGGTGCCCCAAAAACAACTTGTGATAACCTGGGATCGATGTACTTCTCGATATTATCGACGATTGCGAAGCTCATAGTGAATGTCATATTTCCTACAAACACCTGTACATCATCATCTATGCCAATGTCATCCTTCCCTTTATGAATCATTCCCCATCTGCAAAAGTTGTTATAATGAAACAAGGACATCACATTTTTGGGTAAACATGTGTCAATGTAAACATTATAAAAATGCTTGCGACCAATCATGCAAGGTATTTTAAGATTATTCGGATCATGTTGCTTAATTCGGCCAGGCCTTCTACCGTGTAGCCCCCGTGTGTTGCAAATTGCTGATGGTTGATACTCATACACTTCTTCACTGCCATCCCGAAAAATCACTTTCCTGACACCATCGGTAAATAATGCACTACTATCATCCTCATCGAGTATCACTCCCATTGCTTTTATGAATGGTTTGCCTAGAACAAGGCTAGTTAAGGATGGGCTGATGATAGAGTTCATGTTATTAAATACAGTTAGCTCAATATGAAAGAGGAACTTTTCTATCACAATTGGTACCCTTCTTATTACCCCGATGATATTAAACCCTTCATATTTGACCTGTTTGGTGAAGGCTTCGTTATATAGAGAAAGGGATATTGCATTCATAGAAGAGTTGGGGTTTATGTAGGCATCTTTTATAAACTTTTTCCTAGTGGTGCAAGATATCTTAAAGACCCTGGGAGCGCCATCCTCTATTCTCTCTCCAAATCCCATAGGCAACTTTGTTGTGCCCCTCTCAAGTTCCTCCACCAGGGGGCGGTCTAGCAGTCCTGGGAGCCCATGAGGCATTTCGGATTTCTCTTCCGAGCCCTCCTCATCACTCACCTCTCTTGTACTCGAGTTCTTTGGTGAGTCTAGATAGTCGCCGGGCGCCTCGGGGTTCTTTTCGGGAACTTCACCCTCCATTTCATTGTCCACGTTCACGGTTGATTGTTGGTCCAGATTGGGTTTAGGAATAGGTATTGTTGTAATGGTGTTCACGAAGTGGAGTGGTTTTGAAGGGGTATGAGTATCTCTAGTTTCTTTTCCGTTTTGTGATATGTGTTTGAAGAGTTTACTAGGGTGCTTGATTTTTACAGGAGGGGGTGTTTGGTGATTCACCGTGACAGATTTGATCTCATTAACTCGTGCCAATTCGCAAGTTGACCTGCCAGCAATGCGATCATTGATAACCTTTAACAGGTTATCAACCTTGTTGTTCATATCAACTTGCTGTTGTCTGAATTGATTCTCAAGTTTGGAGAGCTGTGTTTCTTGAGAGAGAATGAATTTTTGCAGTGATTCCACGCGATTTTGTTGTTTATGCGTATGCTGATGAGGATAATGTTCAGACCAGGTGAGTGGGGGAGAGTCATTGAATGATACGCTTCGAGTTTGGTTCCAACTAAAATTTGGCTTACTCTTCCATGCCTCATACCTATCTTCGGAATTCTTGGGTCCATAATTAGTGGTGAGCCACTTATCTCCCGCCTTATCGATTCGCGAGGATGCGAATTCTTTGAAAGCCTGTTCGGGGAGTTCCATGCAATCATGAGTGTCGTGGGGACCACTACATAATTTACATGAAGAAGTGATTTTGTTCACTTGGCTTGAAGGTTTAGGAGCCTCATAGGATTTCATAAGAAACTTGACTTGGTCTTCAAGTTCTATGATCCTACGGTCGGAAGTGCTTGAATTGTTCGAAGGCAAAGATATTGCCTTGACCATTTTATTCAAATCACGGGGATCACTCCAACTTTCGTTGTCATAAAGAGCAAGATCTTCCAGGAGAGCCCATGATTGTTCCGCACTTAGATCACATAGCTTACCACCAGCCGATTGGTCAATGGTTTGCCACGTGGAGAGATTGATATGGTCATAGAAGATTTGGACTTGGAGCCAAAGTTCTATGTCATGGTGAGGGACTTTTTGGAGTAAGTCCTTGAATCGAGTCCATGCCTCGTAGAGGGTTTCGCCTTGACGTTGTTGGAACATCAAGATATCATTCCTTAGCTTGGTAGTTCTTCCTGGTGGAAAAACTGAGCGAGGAAACGAGTGGTGAGATCATCCCAAGAGGTGATGGATCCTGCGGGTAGACGCTCTAGCCATTGACTAGCTTGATCCCGCAGAGAGAATTGAAAGAGACGCAGTCGGGTCGTCTCTCGAGTGGCAACATCAAAGTCTATGGAATCAACGATTTTGAGAAAGTCCTTGAGATGTTGATTAGGATCTTCGGAACGAAGTCCATGGAATGCGCATCCGCTTTGCACCAACCGGATGGTGTCGGATCGCAAGGGAGTGACATTGGCTCCTTGAGTGAGCTCAATGGTGTTTCGATAGCCATGGTGGCTAGGACGGGAGTAGTCTCCTAAGGTACGGGCTCTAGGAGGTGGGTGTTGTTGTGGTGGTGGGTTGTTGGGATCGAGGATATTACCACCTTCCATGATGTCGGATGGTAATGGTTACGAACAAAAAACCGAAGAAAAAAGATAGACTAAAGAAAAACCTGGAAAAATAAAATAAAAATCTTACTAGAAAGGAATCTAGTGAGTAGACCTAATAAAATAAAAATTCAACCTAAACAATAACTATTCCCCGGCAGCGGCGCCAAAAACTTGATGCGTGGTTTTGCGACCTTACAACAGGTTTTACCTCTCGAGGGATCTCAAGAGGCTTGCAATCCCCACCAGGCAGTGTACCTGACCGATGTAGTATAGTGTAGTGGCAAGTACCGGGGGATTGATCGTTCTCTAGGGGAATAGTGTCGTTAGGATTGAAAAACTACTCTAATAGGTCTAAGGGTGAGGGAAGATTCTTTTTGTATTTTTATATTTTTTATGAAAGCAAGTAAAATCTCGGGTTTGAAAGAGTGGGCGGAATTAGTTGCTAGTCAACTAACCCAAATGACTACAAATACAAATAAAATAAAATAACTGAAAATGAAAAGGTTGTGGAACTTATATGGGGAGAAATGTGTTTACTTAGATTTCCTTACTCCCTAACTATCTTTTACCAATTGAATAGTGTGTATTAATTGCGTGGATGACGGGTGTATTCCTTAATACCAATCGTGGGGTGGCGTACGTACTTCCCCAACTCTACAAGCTCCTACTTCACTCCTATGTCGAGCCGGCTAAGAAGCTCCTAACATGGGATCACTAGAATTCGCTCATGCATTAAATACAACCATATAAACCTAGTACGCATTAGTTCATGTTTCTTAAGACGTTCAAGCAAGTTACCTTATAGGAGGTTAGCCAGTTTTCTTAAGCCTAACATCGATAAACAATCATCCAATACAATTAATAACACACTAATAACCAATAATCAATAGTTAGGTTTCATTAGATCTAAGCAAACACAAGATAAATCTAGCCTTGCATGTTAATAAAAGACAAGAACAAGATATAATCAAACAACACATAGACATATTGATTGATTAAGTGATTACTTATCTTCAATTAAACATGGGAGATCCAAGGGTATAAAAACCCTTAAAAATGGCAGAAATTCGTCTTAGGGTTTCTCCTCACAAAGTTGCACACTCTGAATAAAAATTGCAAAACTATATATAGAGTTTAGTGGCTGACGGCGTCACGTTGTAGGACTTGACGCAGTCACCTCGCCGTGGCTAGGGTTCCCGGATGGTCTTCCTGACGCCGTCCCTTTTTAGTCCTCCAAAATCCGCTCTGGCCTATCAAGGGTTGACGCCGTCAGAATAGGGCTTGACGCCGTCTCTCTTTAGCTTAAACCGTGATGGCCTTGATCACCTTAAAGGGTGACGCCGTCAGACTTTCTTTTGTAAAACTCTCTAGCGCGTCACGTGTATTTGTCATATCCACCTCTTTTGCCAAGCCGTGACGCCGTCAGGAGCAATTCTTAACGCCGTCATGTGTACTTTTCCAGCAGCCTTGGAGACTTTGTCGTTTTCTTCACTTTTATGCTCCAAAAACGTCCAAAATGCTTCCTTTTCTAGATTTCTTCTCCAAAGTACCTAAAATGACAAAAGGAACGATTTAGGGCAATATTTGATCAAATAAATACGATTTAGGGCTTAAATGACCCCCTAAAAGCGGTACACTTTTCGCTTCATCACTTTGGTATTTATTTAATAAATCTTCCGCTTTCGTTATTTATTATGTTCTGATGTGACACCATAATGTGGCATTTCGACCCTTTTCGGGTTGGGGTGTTACAATTATGGCATCAGAGTGCCAGGTTTTGCCCTGTAGAACTTAAGATATGACCTGTGAGGATTTGGGTAGACATTAGGCTTCCTTTGCTATGCTCTTTCCATTTGATATTTTCCATCCATATTTTGATATTATGCACTTTTATCTTACTAATCCGTTTGTGGACCGTTCAGATGGTGAACACCCGTGCTACCGAAGACTTTAGCTCAAACCCTGCATTTGCAGCAGCAGTTCAAGATGCTGTAAATGCTTTGTTACCGAATCTTACCGCCCAAATTGCTGAGGAGGTCCGTCAGGGACAGGCATCTGGTAGTGGCGGTTCTGCTGGTGGTCAACCCACCAACATCCACACTTGGTTAGAGAAATTTGTGAAGCAGAAGCGGCGATCCTTTAGCTCGGTTGTTACTCCTGTGGATGCCGAGAATTGGATTGCCCATATAGAGATGATTTTTGACGTTTTGGGCTGTGCAGATGAATTTAAAGCTAGGCTAGCCAGCTATAAGCTGGAAGGCAATGCTCTGAGTTGGTGGAAGGCTCATAAGCAGGCAAAGGGTGGTGAGTCGTATGTGGCTGCTTTGTCATGGAATGATTTCCGTGACCTTTTCTTTCTACAGTTTTTCCCGCTATCCGAATAGCAGAAGTATGAGTGTGAGTATCATACTATTCGTCAGGGTGAGGATGAGCTGAGTACTGAATTCATAAAGCGTTTCCTTAGGTTGGCTGGTTTTCTGGGGTCTAAGGCAGGTACACAGGCTGAGCAGGCTAAACATTTTAAGTGGGCTGTTAATGATGGGATTTTGGATGGGATGGTTAATATGGAGTTCATGGATGTAGCCCAGGTAGGCAACGCTGCTCGAAATATTGAGATACTACGAGAGAGAGCTAGGCAGAACAACAAGAGAGATCGTAATGGGGACCGAATTAGGCCAGAAGTTCAGAGCAACAATCAGAGGGGTTATAAGCAACGGCCCTATGATCAGAAGGGGTTTAATAGACGAGTTCTTGCCAGGTAGGGTAACAACAGTGGTCAGAGGTATGGACATGATCATGGTCAGCACTCCAACCATGCTTCGGGTTCCTCTAACCAGAAGAGATTTCCAGATCTGGCTTCGTCTCAACCCTGTGAGACGCGTGGAAAGTTGCATCCGGGGAAACCTTGTCATCGTGTTACTGGAGCGTGCTTTATTTGTGGGTTAACTACGCATATGGCTAGGGATTGCCCTAAGAACGGTGGAAACGATGGTAGGGGTAATAAGAACGATAAACCACCTGCTACGAAGGGTCGAGTGTTCTCCTTGACCAAAGATCAGGCAGCAAACTCTTCAGGTACCGTTTCAGGAATTCTTTTGATGTATGATCGTGCTGTATTTGTCTTATTTGATACTAGTGCAACTCACTCTGTGGTTTCCGTTAAATTTGCTAAACACATAACTGTTTCCCCCATACAACTTGATTATGCTTTATCGATCTCTACTCCTATGAACGATCTTGTGATCATTCGTCATGAGTATCTGAACTGTCCTCTTCGATTTGACGATAGAATTCGTTCTGCTAATCTGTATCCGTTAGAAATGTGTGATTTTGATATCATTTTGGGCTTGGATTGGTTGACTACATATCGAGCTGATGCGTGGGTTTTGCAACCTTACAACAGGTTTTACCTCTCGAGGGATCTCAAGAGGCTTACAACCCCACCAGGCAGTGTACCTGACCGATGTAGTATAGTGTAGTGGTAAGTACGGGGGATTGATCGTTCTCCACAGGGAATAGTGTTCGTTAGGTGTGAAAGGCTACTCTATTTAGGTCTAAGGGTTGAGGAAGATTCTTTTTATGTTTTTATAATTTTTATAAAAGCAAGTAAAATCTCGGGTTTTGAAGGAGTGGGCGGAATTAGTTGCTAGTCAACTAACCCAAATTACTACAAATGCAAATAAAATAAAATAACAAAAATGAAAAGTGGTGAGAAACTTATGTGTAGAGAAATGTGTTTACTTAGATTTCCTTACTCCCTAACTATCTTTTACCGGTTAATTAGTGTGTATTAGTCGCGTGGATGACGGGTGTATTCCTTAATACCATTCGTGGGGTGGCGTACTTACTTCCCCAAACTCTACAAGCTCCTACTTCACTCCTATGTCGAGCCGGCTAGGAAGCTCCTAACATGGGATCACTAGAATTCGCTTGTGCATTAAATACAACCATAAAAACCTTTAGTACGCGTTTGGTTCATGTTTCTTAAGACGTTCAAGCAAGTTACCGAATAGGAAGTTAGCCAGTTTTCTTAAGCCTAACATAGATAAACAATCATCCAATACAACTAATAACACACTAACAACCAATAATCAATAGCTAGGTTTCATTAGATCTAAGCAAACACAAGATAAAATTAGCCTAACATGTTAAACAAAAGACAAGCATAAGATAGAATCAAACAACACATAGACATATTGAATGATTAATTGATAACTTATCTTTCAATGAAACATGGAAGATCTCAAGGCAAAAAGCCCTGAAAAAGTAGCTAAAATCGTCTTAGGGTTTTATCCCAAAATTCCACACACTAAGCTCTCCTCTAATGACAAAAAATTAGAAAACTATATATAGACTTTGACATCTGACGGCGTCACCTTATGCATTGTGACGCCGTCACCTCGCCGCTTTTAGGGTTCCCGGATGACCATCTTGACGCCGTCCCTCTTTAGCTCTTCAAAAATCCATTCTGGCTTATCAAGGCTTGACGCCGTCGGATCCTAAACGTGACGCCGTCCCCTTATGATTTAAGCCGTGACGCCCTTGATTTAGTTAAAGCGTGACGCCGTCAGAATTCTCATGCAAACTCACTGGCCCGTCATGAGTAAATTTCACATCCAACTTTTCTTGCCAAGGCATGACGCCGTCTGGAGTTAATGTTGACGCCGTCAAAGGTGACTTTCAGCACAATTTTGAGACTTTGCCGTTTTCTTCACTTTTATGCTCCAAAAACGTCCAAAATGCCTCCTTTTCCAGATTTCTCCTCAAAAGTACCTAAAATGACAAAAGGAACGATTTAGGGCAATATTTGATCAAATAAATACGATTTCGAGCTTAAATGACCCCTTAAAAGCGGTACACTTTTCGCCTCATCAAATACCCTTACACTTGAGATTTGCTTGTCCTCAAGCAAATGCGCTTTTATTCTAATCAAAATACAAGTTAGGGGTCATTTAATGCTAACATAAAAGTAATTACAACAATTATTCGTTCCACTTTAATCATAATAAGCACGGAGATTACAAACTAGCACCTCACAAGTAGTGTTTAGATACTCACATCTCTCAAGTGTCATCAAAATAAATCTCATAAATGAAAACGGATAATATCTCTCACTACCTGTCATAGCAAATAGATTACCATAGGCTTGGGAAAGGATCGAAAACCTCCTCCACTAGGCGTAAGCACCTAAGATAAACTATCAAAGAGGGCTTTTAAATGGGTTATAACGTTAGGTGTAGGGAAAAGGAAAACACGGTTTGGTTGGATAAAGGATATTTTACTGGTGGCGAGTTAAAAATCTTGATCAATTACATGTACTATACAACGTTGCTAAGCCAAGACTAGACTCGATCTTAAGCTAATGAAAGAAAATAACAAAACATAAACATAAAATAAACATAAAATGAAACGGGATGGTAGTCCGTATGTTTTTTTTCTACTTTTCTTTTTCTCATTTTTTTGTATTTTTCTTGATTTTTTCGATTTTTTTTTTTTTTTTTTTTTTTTTTTTTTTTTTTTTTTTTTTTTTTTTTTTTTGCATACACTTTTACCCTACCATCCAAAATAATACATCATAGGGGCGTTGCATCCCCTTACACTTGAACTTTTACATAACTTTACAAATACTAATCTAATGACTCGAATTAAGATAATTGAAAAACTTGGAGTACTTTTAAAACATTTAGCACATATGGGGGTAATAATGTTGTTCTTCCCCATTACTCCATTACACTAGTACTTTACCCATGAGTCCCAATCGTCCCAAAACAATATGTACAAGGATATGACTCGACTTAGCAACCATGTAATCAACTAGATAATTAACTTGGGTTTAAACAAATGTTGTCACAATAATGCACTAAAAATGAGTGCATACAAGGTAGGCTAAGGCGATTTGGGTGTACATTTTAGTGGGGTGTAACAAATTCTTCCTTTAAGTAAAATGCTTAAAGGTTGAAACGAAAAGATAGGCTCTGAGGGGTGTACTAGGGGTATCGTGTACTAAAAATGAGTACAACGCAAAGGGTGTGGGAGAATTACTTGACCAATGTAGCCAACGTAATTATAACAAAAACACAGGTGTAAAACAATTGGTTAATCCTAATGCCTCTTATCATGTAGTAAATCTAACTACACGAATGTAGTCTCACTTGTGGCCTCGGAATGGTCCTAACGCAAGTTCTAGAATCTAAGTGCTACCGGTACACACATCATAGCATAAATGCTTTTCCTACCAATTCTAGGGGCGAACCTCACATATTTGGGGGTGGAAAATTTTTTAGTGGTACGGCTTTTGTGCTAGTCATATAACTCCTATCCGTGAGACGCTCATTAAGATCAAAGTTTCACTCCTATATGTTGTAAAAAATTTTAAATTTGGCACTAAAATTACCTTAACAAGTATTTCTCTCAGTTTTATTACACATCTACTATTAAACAAACAAAAATCAAGCGCAATTGTATTCTCTAAAATCGTACTTTTACCCTCCCCTTACACTTAAGATGAACATTGTCCCCAATGTTCAAATAACAAGATGTAAAAGAATAAAGTAAAAGAATGAAATCAAATACTCCCCTGATTCGCTCGTTGGATAATGAAATTACACGGTTAAATCTTCCTCTAAAGAGAATGTTGAAGCTCCATGACTAATGCATCGCCATAAGCTTGATTCAAAACATTTCCTTGTCCAAAATAACCTGTTGAACCTGAGAAAACAAACACGAAAACCTGCATAACATCGGCGGGATAAAATCTATATATAAGGATATAATGCTTGTGGAATGATAACTTTGCAGATTCCTGGAGATTATAAGTTGGAGATTTTAATAAAAACTTTTTATGAAAACAAAATTTTCAAAAATTTCTGGAAATTAAATCTGACGCCGTCAGGTTATAACCCCTGACGCCGTCAGAAATGACCTGACAAAAATTTTCGTTTTAAGTTTCCGGAAAATTTCTGGAAAAACCTTTAACTTACTTCCTGGAAATCCTGCAAAACATCATTATGACTCGATACAAGCATTTGACTCAAACAAACACGAATATGTATGTTAATTTATTATTATTACGATTCATGTTAATTTGTGTTCTAATAAACCGATTTAGATTTCCCTTACACTTATCTTTTGCAAAATACCTTTATATGTAGTTAAGACGAAGTTAAAAACAACATAAAGCATTTTCACAATTTTAGTCTTGAACATGAATCAATAATGATAAAAATTAAACACACATACGGAAACAAATAAAACAAACAAACAAATAAATAAACACACAAAGCAAATAAAGCAAATAAAGCTTGGGTTGCCTCCCAAGAAGCGCCTTTCTTTATTAACGAGTCTTGTAGCTAGACTCAAAGTCACGTACATTACGTGATTCCATCATTCATAATGACGTATCCCTGATAGATATGATCCTTGTTATCAGGGTGGTGGTGTCTCAATCGCTCGACATTCGCGGTCACTTCACCTCCTCCTTTGCTGGTCAAGCTTACTATCCCATCTTGGTGTAAACTTTTAATTATGAATGGTCCGTACCACCAGGGACTTGGTTCATTAGTAGGTGCTTCAGTTGCTGAATGCCTTAGGAGCACTAAGTCCCCTTTTGTAAATTCAACGGGGTTATTGGTTTGCTCATCAGCCTCAATGTAATTGTTATTTCCACCTTTACATTCTCTAATCTCATTTTCCATATAACTCTTAATCCTCGCCTCCCATGCAAGAATTTTCTCTCGAACATTACCACGGATTATATTGGGGTTAGCCTCCATCTTCTTCTGCAGAGCAACATCTCGTATATGTCGTGGGATCGTTGGGAAGTTTATTGTTTTCTTCCCCTTCTTCATTTGGATGGTGCTATTTTCGTAATTGATTTGTGCTCTAGTGGTAGCGAGAAAGGGTGCCCCAAGGATTATTGGCATATTCATATCATTTCTCTCAATGATCATGAAGTCGACCGGATACAGGAATCCGGCAACGTTGACCAATACATCTTCTGCAATTCCTAACGGGTACTCATAAGAATGTTTCGCAAAGGAGAGTTTAGTATGGGTGATGGATGGCAACTCATCGGTTAACTGGACATAAACGGATAAAGGCATCAAATTTACGTCGGAACCTTGGTCAGCTATCGCATCCAGATACTTATGTTTTCCAATGCTGCATGGTATTTCAAAGACCCCGTAGAATTTCTGCTTTTCCACTAACTTTTGTCCTATGAGGCATTCATACAATTGCCCACCGGGTAATGTGTCAGATTTGTCATCCGGTTCCACCTTCTTGGACTCCTTGTTGGGTAGATGAGTACGTCGATAGTTTCTCACCCAATCGTTTATGGTCTCCTTGTTTATTTCGTGCTTCAAGTAATGCTTCACTTGTTGTGATACTGGCGGTTCAACCAATTGGCGCTCCTCAGAGGGCGCCTCCTCTCCCTTGTCGGAATCGCATTTGTAAGCATTGGTGTTTCCCTTATTAAGTGGGATGAGGTCAATTTTGTTAACTTCCATAGTTATGGATTTTCCTCTTCCATCATTTCCGCCCTCTTGGACGACGGAGGTGGCCTTGACAAATTCAGTGTTAGGAACATCAGCGTCATTCCTCACCAACACTTTTTCAGGGACTTTAGTATTTGTGTATTCTTTCAAAAGATTCATCATCTCCGCCATTTTCTCTTCCATTTCCTCCTTTTGTTTGTAGACGGCTTCCTCAAATTTAGCCAACCGTTCGGAGTGTTTCGACATGTACTCTCTCATTCGAGCTTCGAATGTTGGACTGAGTTCCTGAGGTGGTGAGTTGGGTGGAGCGTGCTTATGGAAGGGTTTAGTATTTTCCCTACGGGGTGATTCGGACAATGGTATTTGCTTAACGCTTAAGACTGAGTTAATTGTTGCTTTTTGTGGACTTAAGGGTCTCTTTTGCTTTTCCATAAGATATGCAACCCTTTTCTCAAGTTCACTAAGGCTTTCCTCAGTGATTTGATTGGCTGTATCGGGCGAAGAATATGTCATGACTGCCGAGCGCACGTCGTGGGAGACTTGCCACAGTTCATCATCGTCGGATGCAAGCTCATCAATGATCTCCCATGATTCCTCGGCGCTTTTGTCGCGCAATCTGCCCCCGGCGGCTCGATCGATGGCACGCTTGGTGTGGTAATCAACATGGTCATAGAAGATTTGGATTTGAAGCCATAGATTTATGCCATGATGAGGGACTTTTTGAAGTAAGTCCTTGAATCGAATCCATGCCCCGTAGAGGGTTTCGCCTCGACGTTGTTCAAACATCAAGATATCCTTCCTTAGCTTGGTAGTTCTCCCCGGTGGGAAAAACTGAGCAAGGAAGCGAGTGGTGAGATCATCCCAAGAGGTGATGGATCCTGCGGGTTGACGTTCTAGCCACTGACTAGCTTGGTCCCGCAGAGAGAATTGGAAGAGACGCAATCGGGTCGTCTCTCGAGTGGCAACATCAAGGTCTATAGAATCAACAATTTTAAGAAAGTCCTTGAGATGTTGATTAGGATCTTCAGAACGAAGTCCATGGAATGCGCATCCGCTTTGCACCAACCGGATGGTGTCGGATCGCAAGGGTGTGATATTGGCTCCTTGAGTGAGCTCAATGGTGTTTCGATAGCCGTGGGGGCTAGGACGGGAATACTCTCCTAAAGTACGGGCTCTAGGAGGTGGTGGTGGTTGTTGTGGTGGTGGGTTGTGTGGGTTAAGGATATTACCATCTTCCATGATGTCGGACGGTAATGGTTACGAACAAAGACACGAAGAAAATAGATAGACTAAAGAAAACCTAGAAAAATAAAATAAAAATCTCACTAGAAAGGAATCTAGTGAGTAGACCTAATAGAAATAAAAATTCAACCTAAACAATAACTATTCCCCGGCAGCGGCGCCAAAAACTTGATGCGTGGGTTTTGCAACCTTACAACAGGTTTTACCTCTCGAGGGATCTCAAGAGGCTTACAACCCCACCAGGCAGTGTACCTGACCGATGTAGTATAGTGTAGTGGTAAGTACGGGGGATTGATCGTTCTCCACAGGGAATAGTGTTCGTTAGGTGTGAAAGGCTACTCTATTTAGGTCTAAGGGTTGAGGAAGATTCTTTTTATGTTTTTATAATTTTTATAAAAGCAAGTAAAATCTCGGGTTTTGAAGGAGTGGGCGGAATTAGTTGCTAGTCAACTAACCCAAATTACTACAAATGCAAATAAAATAAAATAACAAAAATGAAAAGTGGTGAGAAACTTATGTGTAGAGAAATGTGTTTACTTAGATTTCCTTACTCCCTAACTATCTTTTACCGGTTAATTAGTGTGTATTAGTCGCGTGGATGACGGGTGTATTCCTTAATACCATTCGTGGGGTGGCGTACTTACTTCCCCAAACTCTACAAGCTCCTACTTCACTCCTATGTCGAGCCGGCTAGGAAGCTCCTAACATGGGATCACTAGAATTCGCTTGTGCATTAAATACAACCATAAAAACCTTTAGTACGCGTTTGGTTCATGTTTCTTAAGACGTTCAAGCAAGTTACCGAATAGGAAGTTAGCCAGTTTTCTTAAGCCTAACATAGATAAACAATCATCCAATACAACTAATAACACACTAACAACCAATAATCAATAGCTAGGTTTCATTAGATCTAAGCAAACACAAGATAAAATTAGCCTAACATGTTAAACAAAAGACAAGCATAAGATAGAATCAAACAACACATAGACATATTGAATGATTAATTGATAACTTATCTTTCAATGAAACATGGAAGATCTCAAGGCAAAAAGCCCTGAAAAAGTAGCTAAAATCGTCTTAGGGTTTTATCCCAAAATTCCACACACTAAGCTCTCCTCTAATGACAAAAAATTAGAAAACTATATATAGACTTTGACATCTGACGGCGTCACCTTATGCATTGTGACGCCGTCACCTCGCCGCTTTTAGGGTTCCCGGATGACCATCTTGACGCCGTCCCTCTTTAGCTCTTCAAAAATCCATTCTGGCTTATCAAGGCTTGACGCCGTCGGATCCTAAACGTGACGCCGTCCCCTTATGATTTAAGCCGTGACGCCCTTGATTTAGTTAAAGCGTGACGCCGTCAGAATTCTCATGCAAACTCACTGGCCCGTCATGAGTAAATTTCACATCCAACTTTTCTTGCCAAGGCATGACGCCGTCTGGAGTTAATGTTGACGCCGTCAAAGGTGACTTTCAGCACAATTTTGAGACTTTGCCGTTTTCTTCACTTTTATGCTCCAAAAACGTCCAAAATGCCTCCTTTTCCAGATTTCTCCTCAAAAGTACCTAAAATGACAAAAGGAACGATTTAGGGCAATATTTGATCAAATAAATACGATTTCGGGCTTAAATGACCCCTTAAAAGCGGTACACTTTTCGCCTCATCACGAGCCACTATCGATTGTCATACCAAGCGTGTTATATTTGGTGATTTAAATAATCCGGAATTTGTCTACCATGGTTCACCATCTAGTAAACCCACTAAGATCATTTCCGCTCTGAAGGCTCGTACCTTAATCTCCCATGGTTGTGAAGGTTAATTGGCCTCTATCAAGGATAATTCATTGGATGGTCCTCACCTCGAGAGTCATCCGGTTGTTTGGGATTTTCCTGATGTATTTCCAGAAGAGCTTCCTGGAATACCACCTGAACGTGAAGTAGAATTCGGCATTGAACTTATTCCTGGGGTTGAACCCATTTCTAAAGCTCCATACCGTATGGCTCCGATTGAATTGAAGGAATTGAAGGAGCAGTTGCAAGAACTTCTAAAGCGTGGTTTCATTCGTCCAAGTGTTTCTCCTTGGGGTGCTCCCATTTTGTTTGTGAATGAAAAAGAAGGACGGTAGTATGAGATTGTGCATTGACTACCGAGAGTTGAACCGTATTGCTATTCATAACCGTTATCCTTTACCTCGCATCGACGATTTGTTCGACCAACTTCAGGGTGCAAGGTTCTTTTCTAAGATTGATTTGAGGTCCGGCTACCATCAGTTACGGGTAAAAGAGCAGGATGTTCCTAAGACTGCCTTCCGTACACGTTATGGTCATTATGAATTCTTGGTGATGCCGTTTGGTTTGACCAATGCTCCAGCTGTGTTCATGGACCTGATGAATCGTGTTTTCCATGAATTTCTGAACAAATTCATTATCGTGTTCATTGACGACATTCTTGTATATTCGAAGACGAAGAAGGAACATGAAGAGCATTTTCGTATTGTTTTAGAGATTTTACATCAGAAGAAGTTGTATGCTAAATTTTCGAAGTGTGAATTGTGGTTGGAGCAGGTGGCTTTCTTAGGCCATATTGTATCGGCGGATGGTATTATCATGGATCCTGCGAAGGTTGAGGCTATCACTAAATGGCCAAGACCGAAGACAGTGATCGAGGTTAGGAGTTTCTTGGGTCTTGCTAGTTATTACAGGGGGTTTGTGGAAGGATTCTCAGGATTAGCTTTACCATTGACGAAGCTTATGCGAAAAGGTGAGAAGTTTGTTTGGGATGAAGAACGGGAAAAGAGTTTTGAAGAGTTGAAGAAGAGATTGGTGTCTGCTCCTATACTTACTCTTCCTTCAGGAACTGGTAGTTTTCAGATTTACAGTGATGCTTCAAAGAAAGGTCTGGGATGTGTCCTTATGCAAC
This sequence comes from Artemisia tridentata subsp. tridentata, assembly GCA_021014915.2. Lineage (NCBI taxonomy): Eukaryota > Viridiplantae > Streptophyta > Magnoliopsida > Asterales > Asteraceae > Artemisia > Artemisia tridentata. The sequence goes on along the minus strand of CP139502.1, from coordinate 90,957,933 downwards.
ACGGTAAAGTTATTGCTTATGCATCTAGGCAGCTGAAACCGTATGAGGCAAATTATTCTACACATGACTTGGAGTTGGCAGCAGTCATGTTTGCCCTTAAGATATGGCGACATTATTTGTATGGCGAAACTTGTGACATCCTTACCGATCATAAAAGTCTCAAGTATATCTTTACTCAAAAGGAGTTGAATATGAGATAGAGGCGTTGGTTGGAACTCCTTAAGGATTATGATGCAAACATTCAGTATCATCTAGGCAAGGCGAATGTGGTTGCAGATGCTCTTAGTAGGAAGACTGGGATCTTGGCTAGTCTTGATATTGCACCAAAGATTCTCAACGACTTGGAACTTATGGAGGTTGAACTATGTATTCGGGGGTTAGATGGTTATTGGGCGAGTTTGAAGGTTGAGCCTAACCTTATACTTCGGGTTAAGGAAGCGCAGAAAGACGATGGCGAATTGTGGTCTATAATTCAGAACCTGGAAGAGAGTAAACAGACGGAGTTTTGTGTTAACGGTGATGGGATTGTATGGTACGGTGATCGTTTGTGTGTTCCTGGTGATCCTTCTATTCAAGAAGTTGTGTTGTCTGAAGCACACAGTTCTCCTTTAACTATCCATCCTGGTTCTACCAAGATGTATAGAGATTTGAAGCAACATTTCTGGTGGAATGGGATGAAGCGGGACGTGGCTACGTTGGTGGCCAAGTGTTTGACATGTCAGCAAGTGAAGATTGAGCATCAACGTGCTAGCGGTCTTTTACAGCCTTTGGATATTCCTACTTGGAAGTGGGATCAGATTTCCATGGACTTTGTGACGGGATTACCTTGCACACAAAAGAGGAATGATGCTATCTGGGTTGTGGTTGATCGTTTAACCAAGCTCACTTTTTACCCATTCGAAAAGACTTTTCGGTTGGTAGGTTGGCAGAAATATTTTGGCAGGAGATTGTTCGACTACATGATACTCCAGCAGCGATCGTGTCTGATAGAGATCCACATTTTACTTCTCGTTTTTGGAAGGGTTTACAAAAATCTTGGGGTACTAGACTCAAGTTTAGTACAGCATTCCATCCTCAGACTGATGGACAGACGGAACGGACTATTCAGAATTTGGAGAATATGTTGAGGTCTTTTGCTCTTGAATGGACCGGTAATTGGGATGAGTATTTGTGCTTGGTGGAATTTGCTTACAACAACAGTTGGCATGCAGCGGCTCCCTTTGAATTGTTGTATGGACGGAAATGTAGAGCTCCTATCTGTTGGAATGAAGTTGGGGAACGACTTATTGAAGGACCGAAGTTGATTGAGGTGACAAATGAGAAGGTTGCCATTGCTAAGGAGAAGCTCAAAGAAGCAAAGGCACGACAAAAGAGTTATGCTGATCGTCATAGAAGGGATTTGGAATTCAATGTCGGTGATCGTGTATTTCTTTAGGTGTCTCCGTGCAGAGGTGTTACACATTTTGGTATTAAAGGGAAGCTGAGTCCACGTTTCATTGGTCCTTTTGAAATCTTAGAGTGTATTGGTGACGTCTCTTATCATTTAGCGTTACCTCCGCAATTGTCTCATGTGCATAATGTGTTCCATGTGTCCCTGTTGAGAGGATACAATTATTATCCGTTGCATGTGGTTTCGTATCCATTTGATCAGATTCGGGAAGATTTGTCTTTTGTTGAGGAGCCTGAGGCCATTTTGGACCGTCAGGAGCGAGTCATGAGAAATAAAACGATTCCGTTCGTTAAGATCCTTTGGAAGAATCATCCCGAGCATGAAGCTACTTGGGAGACCGAAGAATCTATGCGAGCTATTTATCCGCATTTCTTTCCATGATTGGTACATATTCGTTTTGACTTTCCTATTTCAATTTCGCGGATGAAATTTTCTATTTAGAGGGGAAGAGTTGTAAAACCCGAAATAATTGAACCATATATTTTGCCCCATTTTGAATTTTAACCTAAGTATGGATTTTTAATTTTGTGTCATTTAAACTTTACATTATAACTAAAATACATAATATGAATTAATCCTAAAACAAAATAAATAAATCCTAAACTAAGTATAACCTAAAGTTACCTAATAATCAAAATGTTGTCCTAATGTATCTAGTGCCTAAACCGAAATTCCAGCCCATTCAATTGTTGGGTCGTATGTTTCACCATAAGGATAAAAACAACTATCAAATCTTCCCATAATATTAAAAAGATTACATGCTCCTTTGACCCTATCAATAAATTAAAAAAAAAAAAAAAAAAAAAAAAAAAAAAAAAAAAAAAAAAAAGACGGCTTTCCCTCATATATTGTATGCTCCTCCCTTATTCTTTTCATCCACATTATACGACCCATATTTTCCCTCTTCAACCGAAACCCTAAACCTGCCATTTTCACCTCTCGTTTAGCTCTCAAACATCTAGGAAGAAGAAGGTTAAAGGTGGTTTTGATCGTGGTATTCTTGGTGTGTTTGTGTCCTTGATTCGTGGGTCGTGTTTTGCTCTTTTGTTCTCGTTAAAATCTGCCTCCAAGGTACCATCATAACCTTTATTTTCCATCCATTCGACATAGGCTCATGTGTATAATCTGATGTTAAAACCATGCTATATAACCTGTAAAAATCATGCTTGAATAAGTATTATTTGTCTCGTTAACATGTACCTAAAAAACTGCATAAAATCATAAAAACTATACGCCTATAAAACTGTTTTGGTGTCATGTGTATGGACTGTTTTTTATGTCGTGTTTAACAGCTCTATGTCGAACCTTATACAAGCCCTAGAATCTGTAATAAAGGATCATTAATGTGGCTAATAACTTTTGGAAACCCTAGGAAATTAATATGGGTCTATTAGAGTTTAAGAGGGTTAAGTTTGTGTTGTTTCTGTCTCAACTGCATGTTGTTCAGAATTTGGGTCGGGTTTAAAGGGATCTAATTTGATGATGTCAACGTGTTTTTGCAAGATTTTTTAGTCTAAAACTAAGTTCAGGTTGTGTGTTATCTGTATATAAATTTCATAATTTTTTGGAGGTCGGGTAGGTGACTTTTTGATTTTTAGAACATTAGATGTCAATCCTGAGTTTAGGAGTCTGGAAATTTAGCGGGTGTTTTTGAATTTTAATTTCCAAACAGTGAGAAATTAGGAGGTCTCATTTGACAGGGAGAATATTTAAGATGCATAAGACTTACTGGAATTTTTGTAGATTTTTCTAAAGGGTTCTAATGGGTTAAGTAAATGCAAACTTTCGGGGTATACCTGCAATGCACTTTCTGGACAGGTTTGGGAAAAACGATTTTTGAAATGGTACTATTACTTTGAAATAAAATCTGGGAAAATTACTGTAAGTTCCCAACATGTATTAGTATTCATGAAAATATTTTAGCTCCTCAGTAAACACTTAAGTATGGTATAAATTTCATAAATATCGGGACCAGAATATGAAAAAATCTGAACTATATTATAAGTTAGAGTTTTAGTTTAACCTAACCCCATTTAATTTGTTTTGACCTAAATTACATTTATAACGTTAATACGGATACTCTTAAACATATGTTAACCTAATTCAAGTAATGAAACCCTAATCACAATTAATGAATAACTATAAGTATTTAAGAATCAATTATGACAATTAATGGCATTTAAAACGGACTCCTAAAAAGAAAGGCAAAATGGACAAAAACGAGCACGAGATTGGAAAGAGCATGGAATTGCGAGACTATCGTTAATTTTTTTTGGAGCATCGAGGCAAAACAAGAGAAATTTAAAGATTATTTATTTCAAGGCCAATGAATTAAACATAAAGAACGATGAGGGAACAAAGGTGTTTAATTCATATGAAGTTTAAAGAAGATAAGGACTAGATGTGCAGCAGAGGGGTGTAAAATATCAAATTGCACCAAAATTAAAATAAATTCATTCTTCTAGAATGTGGTCCCACAAATATTGGAGCTAGTAAGAGTATTTCACGTGAAGTTGTTATCTTGATCAGGAAAGGTGTAAATGAGATACACGTCGAAGCATTTGTGACCAATCAATCAATCATTTTGGCTATAAATAGCATTTGATCCGAGCTCAGCATAGTTAGCTTTTTTTTCTCTGCAATTTTTTCTTTCCTCTCGTTATTTTTACACACAGTTCAGTTTACTTATGAATTAGAATAACAGCAATCACTCTTCAGTTTAATTTTCTGCAACAGTATTTCTTTCGATTTATATTATATTTTAACTTTATGTTTAGTATTTAATTTTTGTCTTCTTTAGCATTTAATTTCTGTCTTCTTAAGCATTTAATTTCTGTCTTGCAATCTTTCTCCTTACATTTTTTTTACACACTCAATTTAGTTTATGTATTTTGTTAAATATTAATGCTATGATGTTTCATTTAAGAGTTTAATTTTATTGCTTTGTTAATCTTTAGTTATTATTATTATTTTTTTTATTTTTATTATTCTTCTTTATTTCTCATATATCTCTTTGTTTTATTTTATTTTTAGTTTATAAAGATTATAAATTTTTATATAAAGTCTTGTGATAAAAGAGCTTTTATGATGGTGTAGGTGTAAAATCTTGTTTTACACGTTGGTCACACACACTCTTTTACACTTTTACTTTTCATAAAAGTGTATACATTTTTCTTGTTTTTTATATAGTATTGCTTATTATTGCTAACCTTTAATAAAGTTCTTGTTTTTCTTTAATCTCTTATCTTTCGCGACTTAAGGCGTGGAGCTTAAGGGTCTTATAAGCTTAAAAATCATTAAAGTTTACAACTTTAATAATTTATTTAGTTTATAAGATCGGGTGGTAATTCTCTCTTATAAATCACCGGGTCTTATTCACTTACCTTTTTATCATTTTTAACTTAAATACTTAGTTTAATATTATGTTTACTATTTTAGAATTAATTTTTATTAGTTTAATTATTATGCGTAGCGAGTAGATCTATTATATATTTGTTAAGTTAAGGTGGTTTGTGAAATTAAGTGTGAAACATTAGAAATTAGTAATTTTTATCCTTTTTGATACTTGGATTAATTTTCACCTTGTTAAAGAATTGTTTTTCAAAATAAACCAACGTTGTGACAAAAATAGTTTTTAAACAGGTATAAGTTAATCACATGCTTTAAAAGAAATTCACACTTAATGAAGTTTCCACCTTACTTAGCAAGCATATCTTTTTATTATTTTATTTTCTAGAGCTCATTATTATCTTCATAGTTTTGCTTAATTAATCTAGTTTTTTATCACTTTAAATAGTCTTTAATCTTTTACTTTAAAACCAATCAAAACAAAAAGCAAAAATCATTCCTTCAAGTATTTTAATAACAAACCTCAAACGACATCCTCAATTCACACCTCGCTGGGAAACGACCCAGGTATCACTTGCCCGGTATCACTTATAACCAATGTGTGAGTGTTTCATGTTGACCTTTCCACAAAAAGGTTGACCTGTGGACTCGCACGTATCGTGTATATTTGATATATACTTTACAACCGATCAATTTTTGTCACCGATGCCGGGGAGGTTGTGTTACGACTATATCGTTAAGGTTTAAACGATTAGTGACTTGAAGATCCTTCGTCGTGAAGTTATCGCTTTCATAAAAAATAAAAAATAAACAAAAATATATATATATTTTTTCTTTTTCTTTGTATATATATATATATATATATAAGATAAAAAAAATACAAAAACATTTTTCGTTTTATTGTGTTAAATAAAAAAATACAAAAACGTTTTTTTAGTGCATGCGCACTCGTTCTTCTACGTCGTCAAGTCCTTTACTTGAACTCGTCAAAATTCCAAGAAGACGTAATCGAAGGCGGTCCACCCAAATAGTCGAACCCAAGATTCGTACTATTTCCAATCCTCCTATTGCCAAAATGGCGGATGATCGTACGATTTCTGAGCTTCTCCAAGCACCCACCGAGGGTTACGGAGATGCTATCGTTGTTCCGGCAATCGTTGCCGATAGGTTTGAGCTTAAGACCGGGTTGCTATCCTTAGTAATTTCAAGTCAATATTTTGGATTTGAGAGGGACGATCCTCATTCCCACATTCAATGGTTTAACAAGATCACCTCTACCATCGAATACCGAAATGTTCCTCAAGAAGCTATCAAACTACTTCTTTTTCCTTTTTCTCTCGAAGGGGCCGCCCGAATTTGGCTCGAAAAAACCCCCCTCGTTCGATCAAAACATGGGAAGATTTAGTATCGAAGTTTGTGAATGAATTCTTTCCTCCGTCTAAAACCATAAGCCTTAAAAATGAAATCACTAAATTCACTCAAAAATTTGATGAATCCTTTGGTGAAGCGTGGGACCGTTTTAAAGAATTACTTCGCAAATGTCCTCATCATGGTTTTTCCGAGTTGCATCAACTCGATACTTTTTACAATGGTTTGAACCAAACCGATCAAGACTCTCTTAATGCCGCCGCCGGTGGTAATCTTTTGAATCGGACTCCGAAAGATGCTTTAGCTATCATCGAGAACAATTCTAAGGTTCGCACTACACGAAGCAAGCCGGTTGTTTCCCAAGTGAGTGCTTCTCCTTCTACTTCATCTCCGGTGAATTCTTCTAGTATGGATGCTAGGATAGACAAACTTACGGAGGCTATCCAAGCTTTGGTTCTTTCCAAACAAAATAAATTTTCTTCCCCACAAATTTCTTCTCCCACTCAAGTCAAAGCGGTGGAAGAAACTTGTGTCACTTGTGGTGGACCTCATGCATACTACGATTGTACTACCACCGATGGTAGTCGATTTGAAGTTAATGCGGTAGCCGGATCTTACAACCAAGGAGGTAACCAATACCGTCCTCAAGTTGACCCGAACTATCGTGCTAGCAATCAAAGTGAACCACCCGGATTTTCTCAACCAAACAATCCAAATAGATTCAATCAAAATCAACCAAGAGGGCAAAATGTTCAAAACCAATTTCAAGCTCCGATCAATCAATACCCAACCCAAGGGAGTAATTTCAATCAAGGCTTTCAAGTTTCTAATTACCAAGCCCCTATTGTTCCCTCCAATGAACTCACTGATTACATCAAGTCAAATGAGGCTAACATAACGGCAATGCAAAGCCAAATCACCACCTTGAAAAATGACTTTCAAACTTCAATGTCAAAACAAGGTCATGAGCTTAAAAGTGAACTTAGTACCACAAATCATAAAATTGATCAATCTTAAAGTAAAATTGAGAACATGTTTGCTAGTCTCATGAATCAAATGAATCAAGCTTCAACTTCTGGAACTCTCTCGGGAAATACCATTCCCAACCCAAAGGGTGAGTTGAAAGCTATCACCACTCGTAGTGGTAAGGCATATGATGGACCCTCGATTCCTACTCCTTCTCCGGTGAGGGAAGTGGAATGAGAGACCAAGGTGACAAAGGACAACGTGCACTCTTCAAACCCACAAAGTACCGCACCCGTCCCACCTTCGGTAGTCCAAACTTCAATTCCGAAATCCAATGTTCCGAAGACCAATCCTAAGCCGTCAATTCCTTATCCTTCGAGGCTTAATGTAGAAGCAAACTTTCCTCTCGTTATTATTTTACACACAGTTCAATTTACTTATGAATTAGAATAACAGCAGTCACTCTTCAGTTTAATTTTCTGCAACAATATTTCTTTCAATTTATATTATGTTTTAACTTTAGCATTTAATTTTTGTCATCTTTAGCATTTAATTTCTGTCTTCTTAAGCATTTAATTTCTGTCTTGCAATCTTTCTCTTTACATTTTTTTACACACTCAATTTAGTTTATGTATTTTGTTAAATATCAATGCTATGATGTTTCATTCAAGAGTTTAATTTTATTGCTTTGTTTATCTATAGTTATTATTATTTTTATTTATTTTTTTATTATTCTTCTTTATTTCTCATATATCTCTTTGTTTTATTTTATTTTTAGTTTATAAAGATTATAAATTTTTATATAAAGTCTTGTGATAAAAGAGCTTTTATGATGATGTAGGTGTAAAATCTTGTTTTACACATTGGTCACACACACTCTTTTACACTTTTACTTTTTATAAAATTTTATACATTTTTCTTGTTTTTTATATAGTATTGCTTATTATTGCTAACCTTTAATAAAGTTCTTGTTTTTCTTTGATCTCATATCTTTCGCGACTTAAGGCGTGGAGCTTAAGGGTCTTATAAGCTTAAAAATCATTAAAGTTTACAACTTTAATAATTTATTTAGTTTATAAGATCGGCTGGTAATTCTCTCATATAGATCACCGGGTCTTATTCTCTTACATTTTTATCATTTTTAGCTTAAATACTTAGTTTAATATTATGTTTACTATTGTAGAATTAATTTTTATTAGTTTAATTATTATGCGTAGCGAGTAGATCTATTATATGTTTGTTAAGTTAAGGTGGTTTGTGAAATTAAGTGTGAAACATTAGAAATTAGTAATTTTTATCCTTTTTGATACTTGGATTAATTTTCACCTTGTTAAAGAATTGTTTTTCAAAATAAACCAACGTTGTGAAAAAAATAGTTTTTAAACAGGTATATATTAATCACACGCCTTAAAAGAAATTCACACTTAATGAACTTTCCACCTTACTTAGCAAGCATATCTTTTTATTATTTTATTTTCTAGAGCTCATTATTATCTTCGTAGTTTTGCTTAATTAATCTAGTTTTTTATCACTTAAAATAGTCTTTAATCTTTTACTTTAAAACCAAACAAAACAAAAAGGAAAAATCATTCCTTCAAGCATTTTAATAACAAACCTCAAACGACATCCTCAATTCACACCTCGCTGGGAAATGACCCGGGTATCACTTGCCCGATATCACTTATAACCAATGTGTGAGTGTTTCATGTTGACCTTTCCACAACAAGGTTGACCTGTGGACTCGCACGTATCGTGTATATTTGATATATACTTTACAACCGATCAATTTTTGGCGCCGCTGCCGGGAAGGTTGTGTTGCGACTATATCGTTAAGGTTTAAACGATTAGTGACTTGAAGATCCTTCGTCATGAAGTTATCGCTTTCATAAAAAAAACAAAAAAAAAACAAAAAAAAAAAAAAAAAAAAAAAAAAAAAAAAACAAACAAACAAACAAAAATATATATATTTTTTTTTCTTTTTCTTTTGTGTGTATATATATATAAGATAAAAAAAATACAAAAACATTTTTCATTTTATTGTGTTAAATAAAAAAATACAAAAACATTTTTTTAGTGCATGCGCACTCGTTCTTCTACGTCGTCAAGTCCTTTACTTGAACTCGTCAAAATTCCAAGAAGACGTAATCGATGGCGTTCCACCCAAATAGTCGAACCCAAGATTCGTACTATTCCCAATCCTCCTATTGTCAAAATGGCGGATGATCGTACGATGTCTGAGCTTCTCCAAGCACCCACCGAGGGTTACGGAGACGCTATCGTTGTTCCGAAAATCATTGCCGATAGCTTTGAGCTTAAGACCGGGTTGCTATCCTTAGTAACTTCAAGTCAATATTTTGGATTTGAGAGGGACGATCCTCATTCCACATTCGATGGTTTAACAAGATCACCTCTACCATCAAATACCGAAATGTTCCTCAAGAAGCTATCAAACTACTTCTTTTTCCTTTTTCTCTCGAGGGGGCCGCCCGAATTTGGCTTGAAAAAAAACCCCCTCGTTCGATCGAAACATGGGAAGATTTAGTATCGAAGTTTGTGAATGAATTCTTTCCTCCGTCTAAAACCACAAGCCTTAAAAATGAAATCACCAAATTCACTCAAAAATTTGATGAATCCTTTGGTGAAGCGTGGGACCGTTTTAAAGAATTACTTCGCAAATGTCCTCATCATGGTTTTTCCGAGTTGCATCAACTCGATACTTTTTACAATGGTTTAAACCAAACCGATCAAGACTCTCTAAATGCCGCCGCCGGTGGTAATATTTTGAATCGAACTCCGAAAGATGCTTTAGCAGTCATCAAGAACAAGTCTAAGGTTCGCACTACACGAAGCAAGCCGGTTGTTTCCCAAGTGAGTGCTTCTCCTTCTACTTCATCTTCGGTGAATTCTTCTAGTATGGATGCTAGGATAGAAAAACTTACGGAGGCTATCCAAGCTTTGGTTCTTTCCAAACAAAAGAAATTTTATTCCCCACAAACTTCTTCTCCCGCTCAAGTCAAAGCGGTGGAAGAAACTTGTGTCACTTGTGGTGGACCTCATGCATACTACAATTGTACTACCAACGATGGTAGTCGATTTGAAGTTAATGCGGTAGCCGGATCTTACAACCAAGGAGGTAACCAATACCGTCCTCAAGTTGGCCCGAACTATCGTGCTAGCAATCAAAGTGGACCACTCGGATTTTCTCAACCCAACAATCCAAATAGATTCAATCAAAATCAACCCAGAGGGCAAAATCTTGAAAACCAATTTCAAGCCCCGATCAATCAATACCCAACCCAAGGGAGTAATTTCAATCAAGGCTTTCAAGCTTCTAATTACCAAGCCCCTGTTGTTCCTTCCAATGAACTCGCTAATTACATCAAGTCAAATGAGGCTAACATAAGGGCAATGCAAAGCCAAATCACCACCTTGAAAAATGATTTTCAAACTTCAATGTCAAAACAATGTCATGAGCTTAAAAGTGAACTTGGGACCACAAATCATAAAATTGATCAATCTCAACGTAAAATTGAGAACATGTTTGCTAGTCTCATGAATCAAATGAATCAAGCTTCAACTTCTGGAACTCTCCTGGGAAATACCATTCCCAACCCAAAGGGTGAGTTGAAAGCTATCACCACTCGTAGTCGTAAGGCATATGATGGACCCTCGATTCCTACTCCTTCTCCGGTGAGGGAAGTGGAATGAGAGACCAAGATGACAAAGGACAAAGTGCACTCTTCAAACCCATATAGTACCGCACCCGTCCAACCTTCGGTAGTCCAAACTTCAATTCCGGAATCCGATGTTCTGAAGACCAATCCTAAGCCGTCAATTCCTTATCCTTCGAGGCTTAATGTAGAAGCAAACTTTCCTCTCGTTATTATTTTACACACAGTTCAGTTTACTTATGAATAAGAATAACAGCAGTCACTCTTCAGTTTAATATTCTGCAACAGTATTTCTTTCAATTTATATTATGTTTTAACTTTATGTTTAGTATTTAATTTTTATCTTCTTTAGCATTTAATTTCTGTCTTCTTAAGTATTTAATTTTTGTTGCAATCTTTCTCTTTACATTTTTTTACACACTCAATTTAGTTTATGTATTTTGTTAAATATTAATGCTATGATGTTTCATTTAAGAGTTTAATTTTATTGCTTTGTTTATCTTTAGTTATTATTATTTTTATTTTTTTATTATTCTTCTTTATTTCTCATATATCTCTTTGTTTTATTTTATTTTTAGTTTATAAAGATTATAAATTTTTATATAAAGTCTTGTGATAATAGAGCTTTTATGATGGTGTAGGTGTAAAATCTTGTTTTACACATTGGTCACACACACTCTTTTACACTTTTACTTTTTATAAAAGTTTATACATTTTTCTTGTTTTTTATATAGTATTGCTTATTATTGCTTGTTATTGCTAACCTTTAATAAAGTTCTTGTTTTTCTTTGATCTCTTATCTTTCGCGACAACTTCAATTCCGGAATCCGATGTTCCGAAGACCAATCCTATGCCATCAATTCCTTATCCTCCGTGACAAAACTAATAGCCAAATGATGAAGTTTCTTGAAATCTTTCAAAAATTACACTTCCGATATTAGTTTCGCGGATGCTCTTCTCTATATGCCAAAGTTTGCTTCTACATTCAAGAGTCTCCTTAGTAATAAGGAAAAATTGTTTGAATTAACCAAGACTCCATTAAATGAGAATTGTTCGGCGATGCTTCTTAAGAAGTTGCCCGAAAAACTAGGAGACCCCGGAAAATTTATTATTCCTTGTGATTTTCAGAAGCTAGATGAATGCTTAGCCTTGGCCGATCTCGGCGCAAGCATCAATCTAATGCCTCTCACCATTTGGAAAAAGCTTTCTCTTCCGGAACTTACCCCTACACAAATGACTCTCGAACTTGCAAACCGATCGGTTACTATTCCGAAAGGTATTGCCGAAGATGTCTTCGTTAAGGTAGGAAAGTTTCATTTTCCTGCTGACTTCGTAGTGGTCGATTTTGATGTCGATCCCCATGTCCCCCTTATCTTGGGAAGACCATTCTTGAAAATGGCTCGTGCATTAATCGATGTCTACGAAGGTGAGATGACTCTTAGGGTCAGAGATGAAAAATTGGTCATAAATATTGAGAGCACTTCAAAAGATCCTCTCGAGCATGAAAGCGAGTCAATTAACCAAATTGATATCCTTGATTCTATATGCGAGGAATACTTCTATGAAGTGCTAAGTGGCAATCCCACTTCATTAGATCCTACCGTTGCTCTCTCTTCCCCCTCTCTCACTCTGTTTGAGGGAGGTGACTTCATTTTGGAAGAGATTGAAGCTTGTTTATCTTGTGATTCAATTCCATCTGGAATTGATGATGGTGTATTTGACCCGGCGGGAGACATTCTTCTTATTGAGAAGTTGCTTAATGATGATCCATCATCTCTCCCTCCGAAAGAACTTCGTAATGAGGAAATCAAACCTATTGAAAAATCTAATGATCCTCCGGAGGTCGAACTTAAGGACTTACCGCCTCATCTTGAATATGTATTTTTGGAGGGTACCGATAAATTACCCATCATAATTGCTAAAGATTTGAATGATGAGGAGAAAGCCGCTCTCATAAAGGTTTTAAAGTCACACAAGCGAGCCATCGCTTGGAAACTTTCCGACATTAAGGGTATTAACCCGGAATTTTGTACACACAAGATTTTAATGGAGGATGACTTTAAACCAGCGGTTCAACATCAAAGAAGGGTTAATCCTAAAATCCATGAGGATCTCAAACTCCTTGATACCGGCTTGATTTACCCTATCTCGGATAGTCCTTGGGTGAGCCCCGTGCATTGTGTGCCTAAAAAGGGTGGCATTACCGTTGTTAAAAATGATGAAAACGAGTTGATTCCTACTCGATTGGTAACTGGATGGCGTGTATGCATTGACTACCGAAAGTTAAATGACGCCACCCGTAAAGACCACTTTCCTTTACCCTTCATGGACCAAATGCTCGAAAGACTAGCGGGAAACGAGTACTATTTTTTTCTCGACGGTTTCTCGGGTTACTTCCAAATTCCCATTGATCCGCAAGATCAATAAAAGACCACTTTCACATGCCCTTACGGAACATTTGCCTACCGACGCATGCCTTTTGGCTTATGTAATGCTCCGGGCACGTTCTAAAGGTGTATGATGGCCATATTCCACGATATGATCAAAAAAACTATGGAGGTCTTTATGGACGATTTCTCGGTCTTTGGGGATTCTTTCAAAACATGTCTCTCCCATTTGGACAATATGCTTAAACGTTGTGAAGACACTAATCTTTGTCTAAATTGGGAGAACATTCATTTCATGGTCAAAGAGAGCATTGTCCTCGGCCATAAGATTTCTAAGAACGGGATTGAGGTCGATAAAGCTAAAGTTGAAGTTATTGCTAAGCTACCTAATCCCACCACCGTCAAAGTGGTTCGGAGTTTTCTTGGTCACGCCGGTTTCTATCGTAGATTCATTCAAGATTTTTCAAAAATCGCCCGGCCGATGACTTGTCTCCTTGAGAAAGAAACTTCATTCATCTTTTCTAAAGAGTGAATTGAAGCTTTTCAAACTCTTAAGAAGAAACTTAGAGAAGCACCAATCTTAGTTGCCCCCGATTGGGACCTACCTTTTGAGCTCATGTGTAATGCTAGTGATTTTGCCATAGGTGCGGTCTTGGGGCAACGAAAAACAAAACATTTTCAGCCTATACACTATGCAAGCAAAACTATGACCAATGCTCAAGCTCATTACACCACAACGGAGAAAGAATTATTAGCCGTGGTGTATGCTTTCGAAAAATTCCGGCCATACTTAATCTTGTCAAAAAGCATAGTGTATACGGATCACTTGGCTCTTAAATATCTTTTTGCAAAACAAGATGCAAAGCCAAGATTGCTCCGATGGGTTCTCCTCCTTCAAGAATTTGATATCATCATCCGTGATAAAAAAAAAAAAAAAAAAAAAAAAAAAAAAAAAAAAAAAAGGAGCCAAGAACCTCGCGGCTGATCATCTGTCCCGATTAGAGAATCCTCATCAAAGTGTGCTCGAGAAAAAGGAAATAAATGAAACATTTCCTCTCGAGACCCTTAACATGGTATCCTTTCGTGGTGATTCTAGTACCCCATGGTTTGCCGATTTTGCAAATTACCATGCAGGGAACTTTGTTGTTAAAGGGATGTCATCCCAACAAAAGAACAAATTCTTCAAAGACGTGAAGCATTACTTTTGGGATGACCCCTACTTGTTTAAAGTGTGTGCGGATCAAGTCATCCGGCGGTGTGTTCACGGCCAAGAAGCCATGGATATTCTTAAGGCTTGCCACAATGGACCCACTGGGGGACATCATGGTGCTAGCTACACAGCTAAGAAAGTCTTTGATTCTGGCTTCTTCTGGCCTACAATCTACCGTGACGCCCATGACTTGGTTAAGTCATTTGATTCCTGCCAACGTCAAGGAAAAATTTCGCAAAAAGACGAAATGCCACAAAATGCTATACAAGTTTGCGAGATTTTTGACGTCTGGGGCATAGATTTTATGGGCCCGTTCCCGTCTTCACGAGGGAATAAGTATATACTCGTGGCAGTTGACTACTTGTCTAAATGGGTTGAAGCGAAAGCGCTCCCCACCAAAGACGCCCGAGTAGTTGTTAAATTTTTGAAATCTCTCTTTGCTCGGTTTGGAACTCCCCGTACTATCATTAGTAATCGCGGTACGCACTTTTGCAATGACCAATTTGCAAAGGTCATGCTTAAGTACAGTGTCACTCACCGTCTGGCTACCGCGTATCACCCACAAACCAGTGGACAAGTGGAAGTTTCCAACCGTGGTTTAAAAAGAATTTTGGAAAGGACCGTAGGTGATAACCGTGCCTCTTGGTCGGATAAATTAGATGATGCACTTTGGGCCTTCCGTACCGTTTACAAAACACCCATCGGGTGCACTCCTTACAAGCTTGTGTAAGGAAAGGCGTGTCATCTACCGATCGAGCTCGAGTACAAATCCTATTGGGCCTTGAAGCATGCTAACTTTGACCTTAAGTCCGCGGGTGATCACCGGAAAGTTCAACTCAATGAATTAAATGAACTTCGTGACCAAGCCTACGAGAACTTTGATCTACAAAGAGAAGACAAAGAAGATCCACGACTCAAAGATCAAGAACCGCGTTTTCAACGTTGGTGACCGAGTCCTTCTTTTCAATTCTCGATTAAAGATTTTCTCGAGGAAACTTAAAACCCGTTGGACGGGGCCATTTACCGTTGCCAAAGTTTTTTCTTATGGTACCGTCGAGTTATCTCAGACCGACGGACCAAACTTCAAAGTGAATGGTCACAGGTTGAAACATTATTTTGGAGGGGACATACCACCCATGGTTGTCCCAGATCTCCAAACTTTCCCCATGGACCAATGAATTCGGGGCGAGTCAAGCTAACGACTCGATCATAAATAAGCGCATCGCGGGAGGCAACCCATGTGTTTTGTATTTTCTATTTGTGTGCTAATAAGTGTAACGTGAGGAGGTCTATCTCTTCCATTTCTTGTGTTTGGTGTCTGTTGTCTTGTGCAGGGTTTGCCCGACATGTAAAGACTCTCGTGCTCATGGTTTTGTCTATCTCCACTCAAGTCTCATCCTACGGTGCTGAATGGGAAATCCAGTATCCTTAATCATATCGACTAACGTTATCTATTTGGCATAATTCATAAACGGCCTTAGATTTGCGTAAGACGACCCTTATTTTTAAAACATTGGGGACAATGTTTCGTTTTAGTCTGGGGGGTGATCTTTCGATTTGATTTTACCTTGCATTTTGTCGTATACCCTCGCAACCCCGTTTTTCCACCAAAAATACCAAAAAATGAGAAAATTTAAAAAATTTGAAAAAAAAAATGATTGAGAAAATATAAAAATATAATAAGTGTTTTGACACATTGTTGACATTCGCGGATCTTTTTATTAAAGATTTTAAATTTGCGAAGAACGAGAAATGATAGAGTTGATTATAAGTTGTGATGCTAAGCAAGGATTAGTTGGTTATCTTAAAGGCTCATTAGTGTAATTTGTGGTTTTTCCTCCCAGAAGCTAAAAAGTGTTGTTTTCAAACTTTTGAACATTAGAAATCGTTTTGTTACAAACTTTTATACAACTTTGATATAGAGTACGAGTTCAACTTTTTATTTAAATTTTTGAACAAGCATACTTTCTTAAAATTGGAATAATACTGCAAAAGAAAATGAGTTAAATCACAAGCATGATGCAAGTATATATACATGTGTAAAAAAAAAAAAAAAAAAAAAAAAAAAAAAAAAAAAGAAAGTGTTGCGTGAATCAAAATGTTGCTTTTGAATAAATGTATGAAACTTGTATTTTCTTAAAATTAAATCGGAAGTTGAACTAGTATTCGTCAATTTTGTGTTAAAGTTTAACGGGAATTTGGTAGATTGTTGATTTCAAAGACCCCGAAAGCTCCGATACTATTCTCTGTGGGGTGTCAAAAGTCTGTTCACCTAAAACCAACTGGTTTGGGATATGCCGAGAAGAAAGTCGCTACATGGAGTGATCTCACCTTTGAGTCTCTAATCTCCAAATGATCGTCGGTTGTTGACTGTTTAAGTATTTAATATTAACTTAGCAGGAATCTTAGAAAATTTTAAAATCAAAATCCCGCTGATTCCGGTACTATTCTCTGTGGGGTGTCAAAAGCCTGGTCACCTAAAACCAACTGGTTTGGGATGTGCCGAGAAAAAAGCCGTTACATGAAAAATGCCCTTTTTGATCCTTAGATTTCAAGATTCCCGGTGAATTAATATTTGACTTAAACAAGTAACAACTATAATAATGTCGATTTCTGTGATCAAACTTTTGAAAATGAGCGCACTTACCGAACTTATAGAATAATTAGAGAGTGAAAAGTTTACAAGTTACATTCATGAGTAGCATCAGCATCTTAACTTGTATTTAACAATGATTTCGTTTCTAAGCTTGGTTTGGGGACTTGTGAAAAATTAGGGACGATGAATTTTATCCGTATGGTCGCTTTTTCATGAGTTGTGCTTCCTACTCCGTGATCCTAAAAGTTATTGTGAAATAATGAAGGTCAACATCCCGTCATAAAAAGAGAAAAGTACAAAAACAGTATAAGTGTGAATAAATTGGAAAAACAGGGCGATTTTAGAACTAATGACTTCTTAATCTCTTTTGAAAAATATTTTGCTACTTTTCAAAATCTTTAGTAGAAAGAGGTTGAAATCTTTGGTTTTAAAAGCGTGAGTTGATAACATTGCGTGAGGACACGGCAATACCTTAGTCTGGGGGATTTTGATATGTGTTTAACTACACATACCTTTTACCTAATAAAACAGGCCTAAATAACCAAAAAACTGATCAAAAATGCCAAATATATGTTTGTTTTTGTGTTTGTGCATGTGCAGGTAACGGATATGAGAAAAAGACAAAAAAAAAAAGGCAAAATGGACAAAAACGAGTACGAGATTGGAAAGAGCACGGAATTGCGAGACTATCGTTAATTTTATTTGGAGCATCGAGGCAAAAGAAGAGAAATTTAAAGATTATTTATTTCAAGGACCAATGAATTAAACATAAAGAACGATGAGGGACTAAAGGTGTTTAATTCATATGAAGTTTAAAGAAGATATGGACTAGAAGTGCAGCAGAGTGGTGTAAAGTATCAAATTGCACCAAAGTTGAAATAAATTCATTCTTCTAGAATGTGGTCCCACAAATGTTGGAGCTAGTAAGAGTATTTCACGTAAAGTTGTTACCTTGATTAGGAAAGGTGTAAATGAGATACACGTCGAAGCATTTATGACCAATCAATCAATCATTTTGGCTATAAATATCATTTGATCCGAGCTCAGCATAGTTAGCTTTTTTTTCTCTGCAATTTTTTCTTTACTCTCGTTATTATTTTACACACAGTTCAGTTTACTTATGAATTAGAATAACAGCAGTCACTCTTCAATTTAATTTTCTACAACAGTAGTGGTAAGGCATATGATGGACCCTCGATTCCCACTCGTAGTGGTAAGGCATATGATGGACCCTCGATTCCTACACCTTCTCCGGTGAGGGAAATGGAATGAGTGACCAAGGTGACAAAGGACAACGTGCACTCTTCAAACCCACAAAGTACTGCACACGTCCAACCTTCGGTAGTCCAAACTTCAATTCCGGAATCTGATGTTCCGAAGACCAATCCTAAGTCGTCAATTCCTTATCCTTCGAGGCTTAATGTAGAAGCAAACTTTCCTCTCGTTATTATTTTACACACAGTTCAGTTTACTTATGAATTAGAATAACTGCAGTCACTCCTCAGTTTAATTTTCTGCAATAGTATTGCTTTCAATTTATATTATGTTTTAACTTTATGTTTAGTATTTAATTTTTGTCTTCTTTAGCATTTAATTTCTGTCTTGCAATCTTTCTCTTTACATTTTTTTTACACACTCAATTTAGTTTATGTATTTTGTTAAATATTAATGCTATGATGTTTCATTTAAGAGTTTAATTTTATTGCTTTGTTTATCTTTAGTTATTATTATTATTTTTTATTTTTATTATTCTTCTTTATTTCTCATATATCTCTTTGTTTTATTTTATTTTTAGTTTATAAAGATTATAAATTTTTATATAAAGTCTTGTGATAAAAGAGCTTTTATGATGGTGTAGGTGTAAAATCTTGTTTTACACATTGGTCACACACACTCTTTTACACTTTTACTTTTTATAAAATTTTATATTTTTTTCTTGTTTTTTATATAATATTGCTTATTATTGCTAACCTTTAATAAAGTTCTTGTTTTTCTTTGATCTCATATCATTCGCGACTTAAGGCGTGGAGCTTAAGGGTCTTATAAGCTTAAAAAGCATTAAAGTTTACAACTTTAATAATTTATTTAGTTTATAAGATCAGCTGGTAATTCTCTCATATAAATCACCGGGTCTTATTCTCTTACCTTTTTATCATTTTTAGCTTAAATACTTAGTTTAATATTATGTTTACTATTGTAGAATTAATTTTTATTAGTTTAATTATTATGCGTAGCGAGTAGATCTATTATATGTTTGTTAAGTTAAGGTGGTTTGTGAAATTAAGTGTGAAACATTAGAAATTAGTAATTTTTATCCACTTTGATACTTGGATTAATTTTCACCTTGTTAAAGAATTGTTTTTCAAAATAAACCAACGTTGTGAGAAAAATAGTTTTTAAACAGGTATAAGTTAATCACATGCTTTAAAAGAAATTCACACTTAATGAACTTTTCACCTTACTTCGCAAGCATATCTTTTTATTATTTTATTTTCTAGAGCTCATTATTATCTTCGTAGTTTTGCTTAAGGGGCAATTCTACAAATAGCCCGGTCTAGTAAAGTGTTGGGCTTTTGAGGACCCAAAAAAGTTGCTTTCTAAAAATGGCCCAAGCAAAAGTCGCTTAAAACGTGAGAGTGACATGTGGCTGAGATTAAACGACTTTTTGTGAATTAAGCGACTTTTTGTCAATTAAGCGACTTTTCTATTAAACCCAGCAGTAGAATGAAATACACTAGCAGTAGTATCATTAAGCCCAGCAGTAGAATGAAATAAAAAGTCGCTTAATTCACAAAAGTCGCTTAATTTCAGCCACATGTCACTCCCACGTTTTAAGCGACTTTTGCTTGAGCCATTTTTGGAAAGCAACTTTTTTGGGTCCTCAAAAACCCAACACTTTACTAGACCGGGCCATGTCTATATTTGCCCCTTTGCTTAATTAATCTAGTTTTTTATCACTTAAAATAGTCTTTAATCTTTTGGTGGAATGGGCAAAAGCCTGGCAGGATTGTCAATCTCGATGATCTCAAGGCTAAGTTCCGATCACACTTCAGTCAGCAAAAGAAGTTTACTAGGACCCATCTTACGGTGCACAACATTAAACAAAAGGAAAACAAAAGCACAAGGGCCTTCGTTACTAGGTACACCGATGAAACTTTGCAGATTCTGGGTCTCCATGAAGATCAGCGCATTTCGGGTTTCGTACATGGTCTTCGAAATCGGAGCTTGGTGGAGTTCTTATCCACTGAACTTCCGACAACTTACAAAGGCTTAATAGAAAAGACATACACTTGGATTGAAGCAAAGGAGGTATCTACTAATGGTGCTCTGATCGATAGCGACAACAACAAGTTCTCAAAGTGGGAAGGGTCAAAGAACAGGAACAAAAACAGAGACAGGTTTTCTTCGTATAAAGGCCCTAACCACGGTTTGCTAGGAAGTCTAAGTAAGTCTCCGAAGGAAATACTTGCAACGGAGAGGGCTGCTAAGGCCTTCGAAGCACCCCCTCGCATGACAAGCAAGGGTAAAAACAGGGATACGAGCAAATATTGTCACTTCCATGAAGATTATGGCCATGATACGAACAGTTGCAGGGAGCTAAAAAAACAGATTGAAGAAGCCGTAAGGTCTGGGCAATTGGCACATTTGGTGAAGGGCATCAAGAAAGGCAAGGAAAAAATGACCGACACTCAGTCGGCCAAGGATACTACTCCTCTAGAAGCCCCAATACTAATGGTATATTGGGGCGAAACCGGCTTGAAAAGAAAGGCGACAGAGAAGGAAATGAATGAGGTAAGAGAAGTAACTTTTTCCCCCATAACAGGCCAAGCTCCTTCGAATGATCCAGTGGTCATCAAAGTCCTCATTTCGAACCAAGAAGTAAACAGAGCTTACATGGACTGCGGAAGCCCTTGTGAAATCATATATGAGCATTGTTTTCTAAAGCTCAAGCCTTCGATCAGGTCACGAAGGGTCGATTTGAAGATACCTTTGGTAGGGTTTTCAGGTGAACATTCATGGCCTCTGGGAGAGGTACCACTGGATATAACAATTGGAGAAGGAAGGCTCGCAAGGACAGAAACACTCAGTTTTGCGATCGTAAGGTCCGATTCTCCCTACAACTTGCTGATAGGAAGGACCGCTATGAAAAAGATGGGTATTGTAGTCTCCACCATACACGCAGCAGTAAAATTCCATACACCTTACGGAATAGGAACCGTATTTTCTAGTTACGGTCAAGGAAAGGCGAAAGAAGTTGATAAAAGGATCAAGGAAAGTCCTCAGGAGCCTCCGAAGGCTACTCTAAGTCGTACGGACGCCAAAAAGCACGTTGTGATACATGAGTCCTATCCGGAGCAAGCGGTGGTGATCGGAAAGCAACCCCCTGCTAATTTCAAAGCAGACTTGGAGAAGCTATACAAAACCAACAAGGAAAAGCCCCCAAATACGAAGGAAGAATGGAAATTGTACATAGATGGGGTCTCAAGTTCCGATGGTTCGGGAGCAAGTCTAATTCTAATCAATTCGGAAGGAAAAGAGTACGCTTATGCATTACGTTTTGAGTTCAAGGCTACAAACAATGAAGCAGAGTATGAAGCTTTGTTAGCTGGCCTCCGACTCGCAAAGGGCATGGAAGCTAGTGACCTCTCCGCTTTTGTAAGCTCGCAACCAATTACCAACCAAATCAAGGGCTCCTACGTGGTAGAACAGCCCAACATCAAAAAATATTTAGATGTAGCTAAAGAGCTTCTTCAGGGATTCGAACCATATGAGATAACACATGTTCGCAGAAACCAAAACAAGAGGGTAGGTGCCCTAAGCAAGCTATCTTCGACGACCATCAGTCATCTGCCCGAAGAGGTTTTGGTGGAAGTATTGGCCCATAGGTCAATTACACAAGACGAAGCATCTGACAAAGGCTCCAACTGGATGGCTCCAATAAAGACGTACTTGATAAGTGGCATTCTGCCTGATAGTCGAAAGTCAGCACAAAAGGTCAAAGTTAAAGCTCCCCAATATAGGCTTATGGGGGAAAATCTCTACAAAAGATCTTTCTCGTCCCCGTGGCTTCGTTGTGTGGGACCAAAGCAGGCTTCAAGCATTCTTTATAATGTTCATAAAGAGTCTTGTGGAAAGCACGCAGGTCCTCGATCCATGGCCTCAAAAGTGACGAAGGGGGGATATTACTGGCCATCCATACTAAAAGACGTAACAGAAATGATAAAAGCATGTGTGGCATGTCAGATACACGTAAAAGCTCAGAAACCATTAGAGTATGACGTAACTCCTACCACATCGGCAAGGCCTTTCGGTCAATGGGGATTCAGCATGATCGGACCCCTAACAATGGCTCCCAGAGGGGTACAATTCTTGGTCATAGCCATAGACTACTTCACCAAATGGGTCGAAGCCAAGCCTTTGACGTCAACAACAGGAAAGCATGTGGAAAAGTTTGCGTGGGAACACATAATTTGCAGATTTGGAGTTCCACAGGTCATCACCTCTTACAGAGGAAAGCATTTTGCTGAAGGGGTATTCCCATCTTTCTGCGAAATCTTGAACGTGAAGCAAATGTTCACTTGTGTTGAACAGGACATTGTCATTGAAATCGAGACAAAGTTAGGGCAATACCTGCATAAGTGGGTAGATGAGTTACCCCAAGTCCTGAGGGCATATAAGAACATGTCCTTCGAATAAATGTGAACAAAGCCAAGTCGAAGGGTCCAATGTCAAATCAGAAGGCTGCGGTAACAAAGCATACCAGCTCGAAAACACAGAATGTCATGGACAAGACCGGACCTGATACTAGCTTTCGTAAGTTTTACACATAAGACTTACTCCTTTAACACACTTAGTTGTTTTTCAATTTCATGTAACGCATTCTTCTCACTTGGGAAAGAAGCATTAATGGTAGGTGTCTTAGTGTTCATTTCTTAAAATGATGTAATCCTCCCTACCCACTTAATGATATAACGCATTTCCCTCAAAATCTCTTGTTTCGTTTTATACAACAAAGATTTGCTCAGCCAAGTACTTTACAAGTTTCAATGTCGAAGGATGAAGCAAGACACATGTCTTGTACACAAAAGACATCCATTTCAATTCACATTAACTTTCCTATAAAGTCTTAGGGTATTATAAGCCCTCTGCAACTTAAGGATAAAGACGGAGTGGGTCGCGACCCTCTGTCGCAGTCAAATTATATGATTGCTAAAAATCTTGGTCCAAAATACACTCAATAAGGTACTAACCTTAGGTTGTATGTTTACGTTTGTAAATAAACGTAAGAGAAGACAAACTTGATATCAAAAGTGGGACTCAGTCCCATGGGTTGGTATTTATACGGCTACTTATAGTCATAGCTAAAATTAACATCGAAATAATTGTCTAAATTCTGGGACGAAGCCCAGAAACGCAAAGGATAAATTGTTCAAATAGTAAGGCACACGCCTAACAAAGCATCATAAATTGTTTAAAAGGGTACATGCCACCCTTAGAGACCAAATTATTGCCAACAGGGCAACCTTCAAGCATTTTTAGAGGACTTTGGGTCCTCTGGGTTAGATGCAGATGGAGGCTTCGCAGACACGGTCCTCTTGGACGGAGAGGGAGGCTGGATTTTCTTTGGCTTCATGGATAAGAGGGCTTTGATTGTTGCTGAAGGGTCCCTGGTTGCTTCGGCAAGGAAAGGATACTCTGCTATGGTATATGCATTGCCTGCCTCGTTGTATTCTTGCTCGGAGGTCGGGCGGTAGTAGGGTACCTCCGACAGAACCACCGGCTTCTTAGTTTCGGCAATTTCTTCGAGCGTTGTACACATGCCGTAGAATATGGCTGCGTTCAACAGAGATCCCACTATTGCCCCCACCTCATCGCTATGGTATAGCTCCATTGCAATATAGGGGACAACCTTGGATACCACCTCAATCCTATCCTTTCTTAAATTTCTGCATTCAAGCTTCAACCCATCCATCTCTTGGAAAAGCTTGATCTATTTTTCATTCAACATAGCCCTCTCAGTTTCCAGACCAGTGCACTTCGATTCCAGAGCCGAAATTTGGGCCTTATATCCAATAATCTGGGACTCCTCCATCCTCAGCTTACCATGCGACTCTTTTAGCTGTCCTTCGAGACTATCAATTTTAGCCTGAAGGACCGCATACCTGGGATGTTTCTCCAAATCATACATGGCTGCATCACACTTGGCCTCTAACTCTGCATACTGTTCCTCCCTTTTCTTCTCCCTAGCAACAATAACGGCCACCTCTTCTTTAGCATCTTGCACCATACGAACCAACTCCCTTGTCCGGGTGTTCAAGTGGTTATCCATCATGGCTTGTCTGGTGTAGCTTTTGTCGTGCAGGTCAACAACCTTTCGATTGACATATCTTTCAGGGATTCCCTCCAGCTAGCAGGAGTGACATTTTCCACCAGCAGATGACACTTGAGAGCATTTGGTAACTCCTTAGTGCTAGGCATCCCTGCATTCGCAATATCCATCAAATAGGGAAGGGTTTAAGCAAAGGAAATTAGGGATGTTTTTACTTACCATGAAGATCATCATCCTCACCAACATCTTCAGCAGAGTACAAGACTGCTTTCCCTCGAGATTTCTCTGTTTTTTGCTTGACGGTCCTTGATGTGGGAGTAGGAATGTTCAGTTTCCTCTTTGTAGCAGGCTTTGCAGCCTTCGCACTTGTTCCTTTCCTGGATCGTACCCTATCAGCAATGCCGGAAGAGCCTACGATCTGCAACTGGTCACTCTCGGAAGGCGGATCATCGGAATCAGCTATATTCTCAACAAACTGAGGAGTTTCCTCAATGTTCACAGGATTGATGGGAGGCAGTACGGCAAGAGGTTTAGCAGGAGAAACATCAACATCATTATTATTCACAGAAATAGAGGGGGAGCCGACTCCATAGCTTACATCTTTGGGGTCTTTTGGGATAAAGCTTACTTCCTTGGCACCTCCAGATACGACGAAATTCCTGAAAGCCATTTCTGCATCAAAAATAGAAAAAAGAGATGAATATCAGCAGATAAGTTATTTATTTTATTTAAATAGGAAATGTGCATACTCTTTCCCTCACAAACAATTTTAGGCTGTAACGGAGACCCTTCTCAATTGTCAGTTATGCCCGCCATGAATAAGATGGGCTCCGGGAAGGTCTGAACATCAGCTGGATGGCGTGCAAGACGCTGGTACAAAGGATCACTCCTTATCACATATGGCAAAGGGTCATTGAATCTTTTCTCATCAAACATGTGGGCTTCGTCTAATAAGGCGGGATACTCAGACGGTATGATTGTATTTTCGATATAGAAAAATTGCCCTTTCCAATTCCTAATGTTTGAAAAGGGTTTCGTCAACAAAATGGGCACATCATGCTCGCCTCTTTTTGCAATGGTTATCCAATCCCCACCGGGATACAGATTCACAAAGCCCCTAAACACGTCTAATGTAGGCTCATACCCATATACTTTACACATTACGATGTAGGTGGTTAACTTGGCTAGACCAAAGGGGTTTAATCTAGAAATATGAACCTTATAGTATTGCAAAAATTCCAAAATTAGAGGATGAATGGGACTCCTAAGGTTTGACTGAGTGAATGCAAGCACATACAAACCCACATACCCTAAAGGAGCATAAAAAATATTTTGTCTTTTGCTCGGAAGTATTATTTTGAGTCCCGAAGGTAAGGGGTAATCATGGGGAAAATCAGATAATGCTACTTTTGTTAAAGTACATGTTTTTTCCCTAATTATTCTTTTTGCCGCCATGCTCATGTCACAACAACAAGAAAGATCAAAGATAAGTGATAGAGTTTTTACCTTTTTCGTTCCAACGGAAGCACAATAACACAGAGTAGTGTGTATATTTTGGGCGGAAGGTAAAAGTAACCCAGGGTTTACCATCCTATGGGTTTAAATACCCATCATGTCTTTGATCCTGGCCATACACGTGGCTACTTATCTTTGCTACACAGGCGGATTTCAAACGGATATATAATTTGAAATGACATTTTACTATCACCAAGATAGTAGGGGGATTAAGTGCATGGCAAGTGGATGGATAATGATTAGTATGCATTAAATGCGTGGGTTGTTAGCCCTTTATTTTTAATTGCGTGAAACGAGGAACATAAGGCAGGTTGTTTTTTTGAGTCGAAAAGCAATATATACTCGTACGTATATATCACTTTCGACTGGGGGGCTTGATGATGTACCCTCCGAACGGGTCGAAGGACTCGCCTTCGAGCCTGTGCGAAGCCCTCTCTTTGGAGGCCCAGGTTAACCTCCTAACACGTTTCATTGGCGTAAAACCATTCATCTACGAAGTGGTTACCATATGGGAACCTACCAATCGAAGCCCTAAACCCTTCGGGGTATTCCTCTCGAAGGGACTACAACAGAGAACCCTCTTGACCTGGTCATACCCACGTTCCCTCTTACCTTAGGCTTTCCCGCCAAGGAAGAGATCGTGGGCTACAAAGCCCTAGCGGTTACCACAAATCATGGGACGCCCCCATGATCTCCGAAACAAGTGCAACCGCCCACTAAGGCCTATTTCTCCCCTATAAATAGCTTGGGTGGGCAAGAACCAAAGTAAGTTAACTTCATCTTCTCAATTTACAACCTACTTATCATTGCACATACTTACTCGCACGCCGGAGGTGGTTCGCAGGGTCCAACCCCTGCGCAATCACTTAATAGTGTTTTGGTATTTCTTATTTCAGGTTAAGAACAAGCTTGGCGCAACCTCAACACCCCATAATTCCTTTGATCACCATCGAAGGCCAGGTAGTGCATCTTTTTGTACAATCAATACGTATCTTGAACATTACTTTAGGACTTCCTGTCTAATTTTGAAGTTTTAATGCTGATTCAATAGCCTGTATTTTTATTAAGAGAAACACAAGTGTTCATGGACTCTCGTAGAGTAGTATTGTAAAATGGAGATTGTTGAACTAGAAGCATGTATCAGTTGATCTTGACTAGATGCCATAGGTTCCCGTCTGTTGCTGTTTTTAAAGAGTATCAGAATGCTGCTATGGCGGTCTGTATACATATTTTTGGTTCCGTTTTGTTTTATCGTTAATTGGCTTATATATGTGTCTATTGATGAATGATGAGTACTCCATAGGATCCAAATTGATGATTTAACGGCTCGGTGTTTATTTAGGATGAAGTGATGAACTAATTTTATGTTTCGTATAGTAATAATACGTGTGAAAAGGAAAAAAGTAGGAGTATAGTTTCTTATAGTAATAATACGTGTGAACTAATTTTATGAGTCTTGAGCTTGGTTTGGCTTGGAATATTAGTCATCAGAGTCCGAGCTACTAGTCCAATACCAAACATGATTATAGTGAATATATGCAGATCTGTGAGTCAGAGTATGATTATAATTAAGGCTTTGCTAATTATAAATATCTCGGTTGATGCCTAATCTTTTGATTAAGTACGAGTTTCAATACTGAGCTCTTAAGTAACATTTTGCAGGCACTGCTTTACAGGCTCTCTGGTGATTACAACCCTTTACATTCAGATCCTAAGCTTGCTGAAGTGGCAGGGTATGTGCATTGCCTCTTGATATGTTGCATATTTCATTTATTATAAAATAATTTACGTATTAAAGATGGAGAATGGGCATGTGGCGTAACAGGCTGAAACGGGTTATTCTGCTTTATTTAGTGATATTTGTATCCTTAAAAAGTTTACCCAAGTAAAAAGATATAAACATATTACTGAACTATCCTATTATTGTGTTTCTGGTTTTGCAATTATCTGATTGCTATGGTGGTGTTATTCTACTTTATTTAGTGATATTTGTATCCTTAATCAGTTAGTACTACTTGTACGCTAAAGTAGAATGTTTTTGCAATTATCCGGTCTTGTTTTCTAGTTCTCGAATTTTATTGTTTGATATCTTGTGTACTTTTGAGTATTTAGAATAGTTGTTTCTGTAGTGAAAGAGGTAGAGGTTGGATGTGTGTCTGCATTTTGAAGTTAGGATATTCACAGTAGGCATGGATCATTTTATGACCTGTAGGCATTATGCAGTAACCCTCTAGTTCAAGACTCGGTTAAAGTGGGTTGTATCTGCACTTCCATTTTCTTTCTTCGCTACCTTGCATTAAATAATGATCTCCTTATGTCTATTTGTTATAGTTACAATGGAAGGTCCCAAGCCACGTAAAAATTGGTCCAATGAAATGATCAAAGTCTTACTAGACACGTGCATTGAAGAGATGAATACGACCGGTAGAAATGGCGTTAGCTTGTATAGGTCGTCTTGGGTTAGGTTAGGCCGGGTGCTCAAAGACAAGTTTGGCATGGAATTCACACAAAAAGAAATGAAAAACGGATTTGATAATTTAAAAGCGAAATATATTAGATGGCTTTACTTGAAGAACAAAACAGGGAACATCTATAACCCGCATGGATCTTTGCAGTCGAATCCATTACCTTACCAAGAACTATGTGAAATTATGTTTCAAAGTATTTCCCCCAATGGTGATGGTCAATGGACCAATTCAGAAGGGTCTGGGGCGTCGGGGTATGCCACATCGGCATCTGGGGCATCGGCTATGAGGGAACGTGTTGGGGCAATTGATATCAACGATGACCCTTTGGTTGACGTGGATATTGATGATGAAGATGATGGGAACTCTCGTAACCAAAGGCTACATGATGAAGTTAGGCCTAAGAAAAAGGCAAAGACTTCTCGTGTTACTTTTGATGACCTGGCGGTGGATATGCAGTGTGCCTTGAGACATATGGTCAAAACAAAGGATGGGCCAACAGCAAGTGAATGTTCTGAAAAGTTGAAACTAGTTGAATTACCACACTTTGATCCTTTATTTTTAGCGGCATTTAATATTTTTGGTCAATCAAGAGACATGAGAGAGGCCTGGATGGCTTTGCCATCGGACCCAGACATCTTAAAGGGCTGGATTGAGATGACGGCCAAAACATTGGGAATTTTCAAGTAGGGAGATCGTAAAAGGGTTGTAACGTGGTTTAGTTGTTTCCTATTCCGTACCTTATGTGTTCGATATTTTGAACCTTTATGTGGTTTATGTATTCGGTATTTTGAACCTTTATGTGGTTTGTATATTCGGTATTTTGAACCTTTTATGTGGTTTATGTATTCGGTATTTAGAACCTTTTATGTGGTTTATGTATTCGGTATTTAGAACCTTTTATATGGTTTATGTATTCAACTACTCGCATGCAAAACTTAGAAACGTGATTGAACGTACTTTTGGTGTCTTGAAAGCACATTTTCCAATATAAAAGAAGATGACACCCTTTCCACTTATGGTACAACGAAATATCACGATTGCATGTTTTGCACTTCATAATTTTATTCGCAAAGAGGGTTTAGATGATGAACTCTTTTCAAGATATGAGCAATCAGATGTGCAACTTGAGAATGGCAACGTATTAGTTGAAGTTGATGATGGAGTTGATGATGAAGATCAAGTTATTCAACCACAAGGGAATGCATCGGATCGACAATATATGGCTAATTTAAGAGATCAAATCGCGCAACAATTAATGCAAGTGATTTAACTTGGGTCCTAATTTGATACATGTTTGTAGTATTTTTATAATTTATGTGTTTTGCAATTTTTATGTTTTGACCAATTATGTATTGGTATATTTTGAACCATATGTATTGTCTTTAATACTCCGTCTTTTAAGCGATATTGGTATATTTTGAACCATTATGTATTGTCTTTAATACTCCGTATTTTAAGTGATTGCTTGTTTTGCACTCAATAGCACAAAAAACTAGTGAAAAAGAAAAAGGAAATGAAAAAAGAAAAAAAGTACTTCAATTGCACAAAAAATACTAGTGAAAAAAAAAAAAAAAAAAAAAAAAAAAAAAAAAAAAAGTACTTCAATAGCACAAAAAATACTAGTAAAAAAGAAAAACAAAAAGAAGAAAAGGAAAGAAGTACTTCAATAGCACAAAAAACAAATGGTCTTCTTCTTGCAGATGAAGAGCTTTAGATGTACCTCTTCTTCTGCAGATATGGTTTGCAGATGAAGAGGTAAAAGCTCTGAAAAAACAAACGACACCTTAGAAAACTCACAAGTGTAGAGCATCTGGTACCCTTGGAGCCATAGACTCATCTTATTTCAAAAAAGTAATGTCAACTCAGCATTTTTTCCCTACAACACTAAAACCTATAAATCAACACAAAACACATCTCTTCAAAAGTTGGCGTTTTAGGACACCTCTGGCCCACATATAACCAATAAAACACAAATACGACACAAAAAATTAATAATAATAAATAAAATAATTATAATAATAAAATAATAAAATAAAATAAATTACCTATCGCTAGGTTGTTGGGTACGACGGCAGACCCCATGGCACGAGGTCTGGTGTCCTTGTCGCGTTATATGCTTGGCTATTGGGTTGGCGCGAGGGCCAACGACACCATGAGCTTAACCCAAATCAAATACTTAGTTTAGTTTAGGCTTGCTAATAAGCTTTGCAAAATACCTCGGAGAAATAATAGGGGGAATTGCATATATATCCCTCCAAAGCCTTATAATTGCATATATATCCAACCAAAACTTATAATTGTCAAATATATTCAAATGATTATTTTAAATATGTTTAATAGAAAAAAAATGTCAAAAAATTATAATTGATATATAAAATGACGATTATACACATATTTTTATTAAAAAAATTTACAATTACTAAATATCCATTTACTGGTTTGAAATTTATTATATCATTTGATCTCTATATATAGGAGTTTACGTTTATATGGAACGATGAATGGTGTTGTTGATATTTTATTCAAGATTCGTCCATACCGAACACGGTTGAGTCGTCGAACATGGTTGCTTTTTCTTTTCTTAAAAAATGGTTAAAGGATATTTTGTAATTGTAAAAAAAAAATTTAATAAGAATCAGGGTTTAATCATCATTTTATATATCAATTATAATTATTAGACATTTTTTTCTATTAAATATATATTTAAAATAATAATTTGGATATATTTGAAAATGTTAAGGATTTGAAAGGATATATATGTAATTATTAGTTTTGGTTGGATATATATACGATCATGATGTTTTAGAGGGATATATATATATATATATATGCAATTTCCCAAATAATATAATATAACAAATGAAAAGAAAAACTGATGTGTCTCATCCTCCTTATAGTTTATACTCAGTGAATTTTGGATACATTTTATAGAATTTTAACCGAGAGAAGATACATTTTATACAAACACTAACAACTTTACCCGCCAGAAATTTAATCATGTCTTGTATGTAACTAATAATATATTAAACAACTATTGCTCATTACTAAACACCGCTGTGAAACCCATAATCCTTTTCAAATAAATATGTTATTGCTTCATACTCAAACTGGGCAAGATTACTTATGCACACAAGGTGTTCGATGAAATTCCTCAACTAAGTGAAACTTTTAAAATGTAAGATGTTTTATATGACGAGATGAGGTGTTGTGAAGTACGGTTATTCTAGTTATGGTGGCGTTGGATGTAAGAGATTCTGTTTGGTTTTATTTGTTTACAGAGGAAAGTGTTGTTGTGGTGATTTTTGGTGAGCAGAAGATGTAAGTCCGTGTCTCAATGGATGTAAGTTTGCTCATTTTACTACTTACTCATGGCTTTGCATACATTTAGGTATAAAAATTTATATTTTTTATTGTTTTCGCCTTTAATTGCAGAGTTGGAATATGGGAAGCTGCCAAATATGCTCAATTAGCACTAGTTCATTACAACAACAAAAGCAAAGGTTAGTCATATTCATGATGAGCTGATTAGATAAAACATAGTATATTTAGAAGAAATTAACAAGTTTCATTCATTGGTTTTTAAAAGAATAGGTAAATCATTATTTTCCAAGTGAAAATAATCTCAAATGTAAGTTGTTGGACCAATAATGTTATAGAAGCAAAGTTAAGGGTACTTTAGTATATAAATTTAGTTAGTGTCGGTTATTGTTAGTTAGTAAGTTGGTTATATGGTAGTTATATGTGAAGGGACACAATGGTTCATAGAAACCTGTTAGTTTGAACCAACACAACCCTTCATAAGTGTCTATTCATCTAGTATAAATAGGAACATTAGTTTCAGTTTAGTAAATAAGTTTTCATTATAGTAATTGTAAACATATATTCTGATTCAATATAATTGAGTGATTCAATTACATAATTCGTTCTTCATTTATAATCATACCTGGGCAACATTGGTAGCAGAGTAGGTTGAGAAATCGAAGAAGGAAGGTCGAGAGGGCTGATTGTTTGTGATAAACAACAACCAGAAATCTGTTAAAGATTGGATTAAAGATCGAGTGAGTCGATTATAACAACCCAGAAATCGAGTGATTCGAAGAAGTAAAAGGATAAACATACCTTGAAAACCGCATAGAAATCCATATTAGAACCGGTACGAAGAATCCCCAAATCAGTGAAAAACCCTAATTTTCGCACAAGAGGAAAGGCAGAGGGATTCCAACGGTTCGAGAAGAACTACCACCAGAAAAAGGAGAGAATTGAGAAATGGTTACACCAGCCAATAATAATCGGCGGTTAACCCCAGAGAAGAGAGAACGGGAGGAACGTGAGATCAGAAGGAAGAGGAAGAAGGAGGAGTTGTGTTGGGTCGATTAGTGATTTGGACCTAATAACACACGCACTACAAAGGATAAAAAAAAGGATTTATATTAGTTTTAGAAGAAAACCAAATCAAAAGGAATGTCGGGAGACAAAAACGAAAACAAAAAAGTTGTTTATAGAGAAGTCGCCACACTGTTATCATCATATCAATGCCCAGTTCTAAACAATACGAACTATACATTATGGGCATTAAGAATAAAGAAGATGTTAGACCCGTTTCCCGTATACTACTAGAC
Source organism: Artemisia tridentata subsp. tridentata (assembly GCA_021014915.2). Taxonomy (NCBI): domain Eukaryota; kingdom Viridiplantae; phylum Streptophyta; class Magnoliopsida; order Asterales; family Asteraceae; genus Artemisia; species Artemisia tridentata. The sequence goes on along the minus strand of CP139502.1, from coordinate 90,925,005 downwards.
CCCACTCTTTATGAGTTGAATAAGGTTTATTGTGATTGGTTAGTCAATGAAAGTTACGTTGTGGTCAAACCCGATGGTCAAAGTATTGTATAATGTGGTCATGGAAAGTATCATGTGTTACATATATAAATAAAATATACTTGAGGGACCTAAGATGTTAAGTGTTAAATAGGGTATAAAGTGTGATGAGGCCAAAGTAGGAAAATAAAGACTAGAGGGGCCATACTTGCCAAATGGGAAAACTTTCCTCCACAAATATCTTATGCCTAGAAAGTTCCAGGCAATTCTCAATAATTAAAAGGGTGAGAGTTGGTCCGGTTATGGAGGAAGGAAGAAAGGAGGGAAAGGTGAGCTTGATGAGGAATAGCTAGAGAATCAAGATTGTGATCAAGAGTTGAGCTCTATTAATGATCTTCCCAAGTAAGTAACCTTTAATTAGTGATTAATTGGTGAATTCAAGAATTAGGGTTTATGTACCCAATTTGGGGAAAATGGGTAAATGGTGTTTTATGAATAATTAAGGGGTAATGATGATTATGAGATGTGTTGATAATGGGTTTAAGTTAGTAAATGATGGGATTGATGATCATGTAATTAAAACATGATTATATATGATGATTAGAGGTGGTTAGAAGTAAGTTGATGGTTGCATAAACCATTGTTATAGTTATTATGTTATGTGTTTTAAGTGTTTATGATGATGTTTAACTAGGATGATGATGGTGATGATGTTGGTGATGATGGTAATGATGATGAACATGATGATGATGGTGGTATTATGATTGTAGCTTAGCTTTGGGAGCTAAGGTAAGTAACTCGGTTAATATGTGTTTAATACGGCCGTTTGCATATTATGTGATTATGAGTATGAACGTCATAGTTGTTAGCCTTGGATTAGTGTGTGTGGAATGGATAGGAGACATGCTTAGTTAGTCGTCTCAAATGTTGGACCTTGATTGTGAAATGGCTAAGGTATGTTTATGTGTTAACGTGAATATGCTTTATGTGTTAAATGGTTAAGTGTTGTAATGCATATATGTGGATTACCGTGTTAACCAAATGTTAATCTAGTTACTTACTAAGCGTAAGCTTACCCTTTTAGTTGTTAATATTCTTGTAGGTTTATGTGCGACGAGAAGAAAGTACTTGGATTATTGTTTAAGGATATGGAAGCGGATTGGAAGATAATAAGCATTAGGAGCTAGGTAGAATACCGAGCTCGAATCAAGGTTGTACCCCCGAGAGTCTTTCTTATGATTTGTATAGTGTGTTTCAAGGTCGTCGTAATGTTTGGGTGGTCAACGGTGTGTCCAAGTGTGTTAAATGGTTTATGGGCAATGTTTAAGGGGGTGTTTGGATTAAGTGTGTTTTTACCCATTTTGGGTTGTAAACGGGTCAAGTGTATATGGAACATATTTAGTATGTTTAAGAAATGATGTTGGTTAAGTTTGGTGGGAAAATGAAGTGGTATAAGTGGTTTTGTTGTGTAAATGGGTCAAAATGGGTTTTATGCATAACCCGTTATAATGTAAAGTACTATTTCGGAAGGTCAAACGAAAGATGTTTTTATATGAAAATGAGCCCAATGATATAATAAGTAAATCTGGAAAGTTTCGTTAATTGTCGGGTCATAGAAGTTGTCTTTCCGGAAAATTGGTCAAAGAGATGTATAAAAGAGTTATGCAGTTAAAGGGGTGTTTGGGTTAAGAGTGTTTTTACCCATTTTGGGTAGCAAACGGGTTGATTGATTATGTAAACGATTTAGTACGAGATGTTAATGGCTTTGAGTGAGTTTGGTGTGGAAATAAGGTAGCATGGGGTGTTTATTGTCAAAAGGGGTGAAATTTCGGTTTTGGTACACCAAATTTCGGTTTGTACCGAAATTTGGAACCAAAATTCCCAAATTTCGGTTTGTACCGAAATTTGGACAGATTTTGGTAAACTTTGAAAAATCATATCTTTTGATCCGTAAGTCGTTAGAGGTCGTGCCACCCGGCGTTTTGAAGGTAATTGAGTATAGTTTCATTTAAAAATAGTCTCAAGGTCCGAAAGTTTATAGATTTTGTCGATAGTCAAAAGAGTAACAGAAGGTCAGTTTTGTTTCACGCTTTTGCGCATAAAAGTTTTAAATTTTGGTCTAATCGGTCACGGGGAGTAACAACTTGGTATTAGAGCTTCGGTTTAAGTGAATTAGGTTCCCACTATAGGTTGCCTAGACTTAAACCACTCATAGACGCGTTGTATGTAAGTTGAAGCGATGCTTCTAGTAGGTGCCCTTGTGGTATAATGTAGAAGTGCTTATGGTAATGATGAGATTAGATTATAGTTAAGATGTAATGTGAATGTGGTGATGTGGATGTAGTGAAATATAGAAGTAATGAATTAGACGCGAATTAGAGATTGCCTTAACTATGTATTGGAATGCAAGACGTGGTATATGTATTTAAGCCGATAAGTGTGGTATGTGTTTTATGGTGTCGAGGCATATGTGAAGAAATTCTATGTTGGAATGTATTGTGCTAAGTGTTAAGTAAGTGAATGATAGTTCTCGTGTCGGATAGACTAAAGTTTTAATTATGTGAATTGAGGCCTTAAAGGGTATGAGTTGTAGGCGAAGTTTCTAGAAGTGTTATTGGTAAGGTAATATTGTGATTAATGGTAAAGGCAAGGAATGTGTTATAGTATACTACGTAAAAGAGCAAATTTACTTAGATTGCAATAATAGTGGTGTGACGAATGATTAGTATGTATGGTATTTGAAAGAATGATGACCTAGTAAGGGTTAAGGGATTGAGTAAAACTTGTCTTTATGAGAACGTTAAGGATAGATAAGTATTGCTGGCGAGGATTTAGATGCTTAGGTAAGCGTATTGTTGAGATGTGTAATTGTAAGATATTTTAGAAATGTGTAAGTAATGAATGATATATGAAATAGCTAATGCATAGATTGGTAAAATGAAGTAGAATTTACCTCAATGATGATAGACAAATGGTATGACTTAGGCATGTTTAATGGTTTTAAATTATAATTAACTATAGACTAATGAAACGTAAGTGATTAGTAATGTTTATCTTTCATGGAAAGAATGTTGAGAGTAGACCTTGTGTATATATGAGATTAAGTATGTATAATGTGCTTGAAGATTATGTATTAAGTGCTAATTTTGTCGTAAGCAAGGTAATTTAAGAATACTTATTATAACGTGATGTATAAAAGAAGTGTGATGCAAAGAAATTTCAAGCAGACGAGTCAAGGGGATTAAAGTAAGTAAACATTAAAATAACTTGTAGACGTAGGATAAAATAAGAGGTCGACTTGGAGTTGACCATATAACGATAAATGTAATGTGACCACTCAAGTGAAATGCGATATATGTATATAAAAGTATAGAATCGGCAAGTATTACATAGACTTTGTCAAAAGTAATGAAAGATGATAGGTGAGTAATTGATAATGTGTTAGGCAAGAGAAGGAAAAATGGGAAACAATGTAGTTTGAGAAATACTTGAATAATGAGTAAATAACGAACATGAAATTGGTAAATTAGACGTGATGTATTGGTGGTGACACGTAGCAAATGGTTTGACGAATGAAGGATAATAATGATAAGATGTAAAAAGGAATAGTAAGCGGTATTAGAGATGGGTTAGTGAGTAACTTAAGATATTAACGCTTAAATGATGGATCGTAGTAACGAAAAGTGTGCTAAAATATAATGTGTAATGATAAAATGGGATTAACAGGCTAAATGTTAAGGGTTTGTGACATGAAGAAAACGAATAAGATTAAGTAATGACGCTTTAAGTGTGGATCGTAGTGATATTGAGTGTACTAATGTATTGTGTGAAAAGACAAGATGAAACTAACAAATTAATGATTAAGTGTATATTGACTTGAAGATTAAAGAATGAGATTAGGGAATGATGGCATGAAATGTGACCAACATATGGTCTCATCATATTAGTGATTAGAGACTAAAGTTAAAATGGTATAGAGACGGGACGACGATAAGGTAAAGTACTTGAGGTTTAAGTGTGAACGTGAGGTTGAGATAAAACGTGTTGGTATATAAAGGATGGAAATTAAACGAAAAAGTTTGAATGCTAAAGGTTAAATGCGATAAGTTAAGAATGTAAATGGAATGAGATGAGTATGTATGAGGATTGAGTAGGTATATAAATGTATAATAATGACAATGATGTTATGGTAGGTTATGATGGAAGCAAGATCAAATGAGTCCCTTGATTGTCTAATATGATGTAAAATTTATAATAATGACGAGATAAATGGGATGGTTTAAACGCTAACGAGTGAATGAGATGAGTTAAGTGTGTAAGCAAGAATATAATGAGACATTGTGCGGTAAACGTAACGAGCTTATGTAAATAGGATGTGTGTGAAGAAAAGGTAACGCTAATGAAGGTGTTATAGTTAATGATCTATGAAAGGTATATATGTAAAAGGTGAGATAGAGTGATATTGCTTAAAGACATAAATGATTAAAGAAATGAGTTAAGAAATGAGAATGCGAGTTGTGGTAAATTAAGTGTGCGAGTAAGAACGCAATGATGCGTTGTGAAAACTAAAACATGATAAGAATGTGAAGGTGACTTAAAATGTGCAAGAAGAATAAATGATGCTAATGAATGAATAAAAAATTAACCTACGCAAGGTTTAAAAGTGGAAAGAGTCGGATAGGTTAAAGGGTAAAGAAGGATGTGAAAATGGAAAATGTGGATTAAGAACGTAAAATGATAAACACATAGAAATGTGTAATTATAATAAGCAGGTTCATATGCTCTATGAGCTTGCCTTCACTAAATAAAATAGATGGTATAATATGTTATGATAAAATGTTAATGGCTTGGATCCGATGTTAAAATGTGAAAGTGATAAAGTGATGAATGTTAATGATCCTTCGGGATGAACGTTAAAGATGGTATCCTTCGGGATGAATGAAAAAGGTGGTATCCTTTGGGATGACCAAGTCAATGAATGTTAAGGAATCATTCGGGATATGTTAAAGATCCTTCGGGATAAAACGTGTTGCCTTCATCGGCAATGGGGTTGCCTACAACCTTGGCAATAAAAATATCCCCATAATGAATGTGTTAATGATATGGATCCAAGTCTAAAAAGGAAACGTGAAGTATAAAAAGGATGAGAGAATAAAAGTTAAATATGGAAATAGGAGTACTTGTGTGGTGTTGGAAATATATATAACCATAAGTTTATGTTTATTGATTTACATCGATTGGGACGCCTTTCCATGTAAATGAGGAAGCATGAATGAGTGGGCTTATGTGTTGCCGACATGACACGAGTAGGGTTAGAGAAGTAGAAAGTGGAGGTCTAAATTAGTTAGAAATTATAAGGACTAAGATAGGAGGGTTTAAAATTAGAGTACGTCTTTTAGTGAGACTTAATAGAAGCCTATGTTTTAAGTGTTAAGTATAGGTTGAAGAAATTAAGGAATTGTAATGATATTATAATACGCTTTGTGGCGTGGTTCAAAATGCGAGTTATGAAAGTAATTGAAGCTAATTGTCGAGTGCGATGTGATGGCATAGGTTAAAGTATGACGTTAAAAAGGTCAATTCATGTAATATTTCTATAAGGCTTAGAAAAGTAAACGAGAATGACAAGAAGAAAGAATTAGAAGAAATGAGGTAATTGTATAAACGTAAAAGAAATTGGTAAGTGATGTTGATAGAGTGTGAAAGTATTAGCCAAGTGTATTTAGGTATAGTCAAATGGCACGATTTTCTCAAGTAGCATGTAATTAAAGAATGAGAATATAGGATAAAGCAAGTAAGAATGTGATGTGCCGGTAATAGAATGGATCGGAATGTTAATTAGTTATAGTGAGTATGTCTCGTATTATGTAATAATCTAAGTAAGAGTTGTATGGTTATAGAAATGAGTGGAAAGTAATGTGGAGTAAGGACATGTGATACGTTATAGTATGCATAGAGTTGCCAGATCACTTAGATCATTGCAACTAAATAAACTAAGAATCGAAAGTGTTAGGAATGAGGTGTATTATGTGACTAAGTTCTATTAGTAATAGACGATAGATTTCGGGGACGAAATCTAAATAAGGGGTGTAGAATTGTTAGACCCGTTTCCCGTATACTACTAGACCCCACTCTTTATGAGTTGAATAAGTGTTTGTTGTGATTGGTTAGTCAATGAAAGTTAGTTGTGGTCAAACCCGATGGTCAAAGTATTGTATAATGTGGTCATGGAAAGTATCATGTGTTACATATATAATGATAATATACTTGAGGGACCTAAGATGTTAAGTGTTAAATAGGGTATAAAGTTTTGATGAGGCCAAAGTAGGAAAATAAGGACTAGAGGGGCCATACTTGCCAAATGGGCAAACTTTCCTCCACAAATATCTTATGCCTAGAAAGTTCCAGGCAATACTCCATAATTAAAAGGGTGAGAGTTGGTCCGGTTATGGAGGAAGGAAGAAAGGAGGGAAAGGTGAGCTTGATGAGGAATAGCTAGAGAATCAAGATTGTGATCAAGAGTTGAGCTCTATTAATGATCTTCCTATGTAACTAACCTTTAATTAGTGATTAATTGGTGAATTCAAGAATTAGGGTTTATGTACCCAATTTGAGAAAAATGGGTAAATGGTGTTTTATGTATAATTAAGGGGTAATGATGATTATGAGATGTGTTGATAATGGGTTTGAGTTAGTAAATGATGGGATTGATGATCATGTAATTAATACATGATTATATATGATGATTAGAGGTGGTTAGAAGTAAGGGTGTGCCTGGTAAGTACAGGGAAGGGAAAGGGAAAGGGAAAGGGTAAGGGTAAGGGAATGCAAAGGAATGGGTGAGGTGGGTAATCATTACCTTACCCCCCCCCCCAATTTACTCAATAATGGTTGATTACCCACTACTGGGTAATCAATACCTTTGCACTCCCTAACCAAGCACCATTATTTGAGTGAGGTGGGCCCTTTTGAATACCTTACCATTCCCCACCCCCCTTAACCCCCCCACCAAGCACCCCCTAAGTTGATGGTTGCATAAACCATTGTTATAGTTATTATGTTATGTGTTTTAAGTGTTTATGATGATGTTTAACTAGGATGATGATGGTGATGATGTTGGTGATGATGGTAATGATGATGAACATGATGATGATGGTGGTATTATGATTGTAGCTTAGCTTTGGGAGCTAAGGTAAGTAACTCGGTTAATATGTGTTTAATACGGCCGTTTGCATATTATGTGATTATGAGTATGAATGTCATAGTTGTTAGCCTTGGATTAGTGTGTGTGGAATGGATAGGAGACACGCTTAGTTAGTCGTCTCAAATGTTGGACCTTGATTGTGAAATGGCTAAGGTATGTTTATGTGTTAACGTGAATATGGCTTTATGTGTTAAATGGTTAAGTGTTGTAATGCATATATGTGGATTAACGTGTTAACCAAATGTTAATCTAGTTACTTACTAAGCGTAAGCTTACCCTTTTAGTTGTTAATGTTCTTGTAGGTTTATGTGCACAAGAAGAAAGTACTTAGATTATAGCTTAAGGATATGGAAGCGGATAGGAAGATAATAAGCATTAGGATCTAGGTAGAATACCGAGCTCGAATCAAGGTTGTACCCCCAAGATTCTTTCTTATGATTTGTATAGTGTGTGTCAAGGTCTTCGTAATGTTTGGGTGGTCAACGGTGTGTCCAAGTGTGCTAAATGGTTTATGGGCAATGTTTAAGGGGGTGTTTGGATTAAGTGTGTTTTTACCCATTTTGGGTTGTAAACGGGTCAAGTGTATATGGAACACATATTTAGTATGTTTAAGAAATGATGTTGGTTAAGTTTGGTGGGAAAATGAAGTGTTATAAGTGGTTTTGTTGTGTAAATGGGTCAAAATGGGTTTTATGCATAACCCGTTATAATGTAAAGTATTATTTCGGAAGGTCAAACGGAAGATGTTTTTATATGAAAATGAGCCCAATGATATAATAAGTAAATCTGAAAAGTTTCGTTAATTGTCGGGTCATAGAAGTTGTCTTTCCGGAAAATGGGTCAAAGAGATGTATAAAAGAGTTATGCAGTTAAAGGGGTGTTTGGGTTAAGAGTGTTTTTACCCATTTTGGGTAGCAAACGGGTTGATTGATTATATAAACGATTTAGTACGAGATGTTAATGGCTTTGAGTGAGTTTGGTGTGGAAATAAGGTAGCATGGGGTGTTTATTGTCAAAAGGGGTGAAATTTCGGTTTGGGTACACCAAATTTCGGTTTGTACCGAAATTTGGAACCAAAATTCCCAAATTTCGGTTTGTACCGAAATTTGGACAGATTTTGGTAAACTTTGAAAAATCATATCTTTTGATCCGTAAGTCGTTAGAGGTCGTGCCACCCGGCGTTTTGAAGGTAATTGAGTATAGTTTCATTTAAAAATAGTCTCAAGGTCCGAAAGTTTATAGATTTTTGTCGATAGTCAAAAGAGTAACAGAAGGTCAGTTTTGTTTCACGCTTTTGCGCATAAAAGTTTTAAATTTTGGTCTAATCGGTCACGGGGAGTAACAACTTGGTATTAGAGCTTCGGTTTAAGTGAATTAGGTTCCCACTATAGGTTGCCTAGACTTAAACCACTCATAGACACGTTGTATGTAAGTTGAAGCGATGCTTCTAGTAGGTGCCCTTGTGGTATAATGTAGAAGTGCTTATGGTAATGATGAGATTAGATTATAGTTAAGATGTAATGTGAATGTGGTGATGTGGATGTAGTGAAATATAGAAGTAATGAATTAGACGCGAATTAGAGATTGCCTTAATTATGTATTGGAATGCAAGACGTTGTATATGTATTTAAGCCGATAAGTGTGGTATGTGTTTTATGGTGTCGAGGCATATGTGAAGAAATTCTATGTTGGAATGTATTGTGCTAAGTGTTAAGTAAGTGAATGATAGTTCTCGTGTCGGATAGACTAAAGTTTTAATTATGTGAATTGAGGCCTTAAAGGGTATGAGTTGTAGGCGAAGTTTCTAGAAGTGTTATTGGTAAGGTAATATTGTGATTAATGGTAAAGGCAAGGAATGTGTTATAGTATAATACGTAAAAGAGCAAATTTACTTAGATTGCAATAATAGTGGTGTGACGAATGATTAGTATGTATGGTATTTGAAAGAATGATGACCTAGTAAGGGTTAAGGGATTGAGTAAAACTTGTCTTTATGAGAACGTTAAGGATAGATAAGTATGCTGGCAAGGATTTAGATGCTTAGGTAAGCGTATTGTTGAGATGTGTGATTGTAAGATATTTTAGAAATATGTAAGTAATGAATGATATATGAAATAGCTAATGCATAGATTGGTAAAATGAAGTAGAATTTACCTCAATGATGATAGACAAATAGTATGACTTAGGCATGTTTAATGGTTTTAAATTATAATTAACTATAGACTAATGAAACGTAAGTGATTAGTAATGTTTATCTTTCATGGAAAGAATGTTGAGAGTAGACCTTGTGTATATATGAGATTAAGTATGTATAATGTGCTTGAAGATTATGTATTAAGTGCTAATTTTGTCGTAAGCAAGGTAATTTAAGAATACTTATTATAACGTGATGTATAAAAGAAGTGTGAAGCAAAGAAATTCCAAGCAGACGAGTCAAGGGGATTAAAGTAATTAAACATTAAAATAACTTGTTGACGTAGGATAAAATAAGAGGTCAACTTGGAGTTGACCATATAACGATAAATGTAATGTGACCACTCAAGTGAAATGCGATATATGTATATAAAAGTATAGAATCGGCAAGTATTACATAGACTTTGTCAAAAGTAATGAAAGACGATAGGTGAGTAATTAATAATGCGTTAGGCAAGAGAAGGAAAAATGGGAAACAATGTAGTTTGAGAAATACTTGAATAATGAGTAAATAACGAACATGAAATTGGTAAATTAGACGTGATGTATTGGTGGTGACACGTAGCAAATGGTTTGACGAATGAAGGATAATAATGATAAGATGTAAAAAGGAATAGTAAGCGGTATTAGAGATGGGTTAGTGAGTAACTTAAGATATTAACGCTTAAATGATGGATCGTAGTAACGAAAAGTGTGCTAAAATATAATGTGTAATGATAAAATGGGATTAACACGCTAAATGTTAAGGGTTTGTGACATGAAGAAAACGAATAATATTAAGTAATGACGCTTTAAGTGTGGATCGTAGTGATATTGAGTGTACTAACGTATAGTGTGAAAAGACAAGATGAAACTAACAAATTAATGATAAAATGTATATTGACTTGAAGATTAAAGAATGAGATTAGGGAATGATGGCATGAAATGTGACCAACATATGGTCTCATCATATTAGTGATTAGAGACTAAAGTTAAAATGGTATAGAGACGAGACGACAATAAGGTAAAGTACTTGAGGTTTAAGTGTGAACGTGAGGTTGAGAAAAAACGTGTTGGTATATAAAGGATGGAAATTAAACGAAAAAATTTGAATGCAAAAGGTTAAATGCGATAAGTTAAGAATGTAAATGGAATGAGATGAGTATGTATGAGGATTGAGTAGGTATATAAATGTATAATAATGAAAATGATGTTATGGTAGGTTATGATGGAAGCAAGATCAAATGAGTCCCTTGATTGTCTAATATGATGTAAAATTTATAATAATGACGAGATAAATGGGATGGTTAAAACGCTAACGAGTGAATGAGACGAGTTAAGTGTGTAAGCAAGAATATAATGAGACATTGTGCGGTAAACGTAACGAGCTTATGTAAATAGGATGTGTGTGAAGAAAAGGTAACGCTAATGAAGGTGTTATAGATAATGATCTATGAAAGGTATATATGTAAAAGGCGAGATAGAGTGATATTGCTTAAAGACATAAATGATTAAAGAAATGAGTTAAGAAATGAGAATGTGAGTTATGGTAAATTAAGTGTGCGAGTAAGAACGCAATGATGCGTTGTGAAAACTAAAACATGATAAGAATGTGAAGGTGACTTAAAATGTGCAAGAAGAATAAATGATGCTAATGAATGAATAAAAAATTAACCTACGCAAGGTTTAAAAGTGGAAAGAGTCGGATAGGTTAAAGGGTAAAGTAAGGATGTGAAAATGGAAAATGTGGATTAAGAACGTAAAATGATAAACACATAGAAATGTGTAATTATAATAAGCAGGTTCATATGCTCTATGAGCTTGCCTTCACTAAATAAAATAGTTGGGATAATGTGTGTATGATAAAATTTTAATGGCTTGGATCCGATGTTAAAATGTGAAAGTGATAAAGTGATGAATGTTAATGATCCTTCGGGATGAACGTTAAAGATGGTATCCCTCGGGATGAATGAAAAAGGTGGTATCCTTTGGGATGACCAAGTCAATGAATGTTAAGGAATCATTCGGGATATGTTAAAGATCCTTCGGGATAAAACGTGTTGCCTTCATCGGCAATGGGGTTGCCTACAACCTTGGCAATAAAAATATCCCCATAATGAATGTGTTAATGATATGGATCCAAGTCTAAAAAGGAAACGTGAAGTATAAAAAGGATGAGAGAATAAAAGTTAAATATGGAAATAGGAGTACTTGTGTGGTGTTGGAAATATATATAACCATAAGTTTATGTTTACTAATTTACATCGATTGGGACGTCTTTCCATGTAAATGAGGAAGCAAAAAAGAGTGGGCTTATGTGTTGCCGACATGACACGAGTAGGGTTAGAGAAGTAGAAAGTGGAGGTCTAAATTAGTTAGAAATTATAAGGACTAATATAGGAGGGTTAAAATTAGAGTACGTCTTTTAGTGAGACTTAATAGAAGCCTACGTTTTAAGTGTTAAGTATAGGTTGAAGAAATTAAGGAATTGTAATGATATTATAATACGCTTTGTGGCGTGGTTCAAAATGCGAGTTATGAAAGTAATTGAAGCTAATTGTCGAGTGCGATGTGATGGCATAGGTTAAAATATGACGTTAAAAAGGTCAATTCATATAATATTTCTATAAGGCTTATAAAAGTAAAAAAGAATGACATGAAGAAAGAATTAGAAGAAATGAGGTAATTGTATAAACGTAAAAGAAATGGGTAAGTGATGTTGATAGAGTGTGAAAGTATTAGTCAAGTGTATTTAGGTATAGTCAAATGGCACCATTTTCTCAAGTAGCATGTAATTAAAGAATGAGAATATAGGATAAAGCAAGTAAGAATGTGATGTGCCGGTAATAGAATGGATCGGAATGTTAATTAGTTATAGTGAGTATGTCTCGTATTATGTAATAATCTAAGTAAAAGTTGTATGGTTATAGAAATGAGTGGAAAGTAATGTGGAGTAAGGACATGTGATACGTTATAGTATGCATAGAGTTGCCAGATCACTTTGATCATTGCAACTAAATAAATTAATAATCGAAAGTGTTAGGAATGAGGTGTATTATGTGACTAAGTTATATTGGTAATAGACGATAGATTTCGGGGACGAAATCTAAATAAGGGGTGTAGAATTGTTAGACCCGTTTCCCGTATACTACTAGACCCCACTCTTTATGAGTTGAATAAGGTTGTTGTGATTGGTTAGTCAATGAAAGTTACGTTGTGGTCAAACCCGATGGTCAAAGTATTGTATAATGTGGTCATGGAAAGTATCATGTGTTACATATATAATGAAAATATACTTGAGGGACCTAAGATGTTAAGTGTTAAATAGGGTATAAAGTGTGATGAGGCCAAAGTAGGAAAATAAGGACTAGAGGGTCCATACTTGCCAAATGGGCAAACTTTCCTCCACAAATATCTTATGCCTAGAAAGTTCCAGGCAATTCTCAATAATTAAAAGGGTGAGAGTTGGTCCGGTTATGGAGGAAGGAAGAAAGGAGGGAAAGGTGAGCTTGAAGAGGAATAGCTAGAGAATCAAGATTGTGATCAAGAGTTGAGCTCTATTAATGATCTTCCCAAGTAAGTAACCTTTAATTAGTGATTAATTGTTGAATTCAAGAATTAGGGTTTATGTACCCAATTTGGGAAAAATGGGTAAATGGTGTTTTATGTATAATTAAGAGGTAATGATGATTATGAGATGTGTTGATAATGGGTTTGAGTTAGTAAATGATGGGATTGATGATCATGTAATTAATACATGATTATATATGATGATTAGAGGTGGTTAGAAGTAAGTTGATGGTTGCATAAACCATTGTTATAGTTATTATGTTATGTGTTTTAAGTGTTTATGATGATGTTTAACTAGGATGATGATGGTGATGATGTTGGTGATGATGGTAATGATGATGAACATAATGATGATGGTGGTATTATGATTGTAGCTTAGCTTTGGGAGCTAAGGTAAGTAACTCGGTTAATATGTGTTTAATAAGGCCGTTTGCATATTATGTGATTATGAGTATGAATGTCATAGTTGTTAGCCTTGGATTAGTGTGTGTGGAATGGATAGGAGACATGCTTAGTTAGTCGTCTCAAATGTTGGACCTTGATTGTGAAATGGCTAAGGTATGTTTATGTGTTAACGTGAATATGGCTTTATGTGTTAAATGGTTAAGTGTTGTAATGCATATATGTGGATTAACGTGTTAACCAAATGTTAATCTAGTTACTTACTAAGCGTAAGCTTACCCTTTTAGTTGTTAATGTTCTTGTAGGTTTATGTGCGACGAGAAGAAAGTACTTGGATTATAGCTTAAGGATATGGAAGCGGATTGGAAGATAATAAGCATTAGGAGCTCGAATCAAGGTTGTACCCCCGAGAGTCTTTCTTAAGATTTGTATAGTGTGTGTCAAGGTCGTCGTAATGTTTGGTGGTCAACGGTGTGTCCAAGTGTGCTAAATGGTTTATGGGCAATGTTTAAGGGGGTGTTTGGATTAAGTGTGTTTTTACCCATTTTGGGTTGTAAACGGGTCAAGTGTATATGGAACATATTTAGTATGTTTAAGAAATGATGTTGGTTAAGTTTGGTGGGAAAATGAAGTGGTATAAGTGGTTTTGTTGTGTAAATGGGTCAAAATGGGTTTTATGCATAACCCGTTATAATGTAAAGTACGTATATTTTGGAAGGTCAAATGGAAGATGTTTTTATATGAAAATGAGCCCAATGATATAATAAGTAAATCTGGAAAGTTTCGTTAATTGTCGGGTCATAGAAGTTGTCTTTCCGAAAAATGGGTCAAAGAGATGTATAAAAGAGTTATGCAGTTAAAGGGGTGTTTGGGTTAAGAGTGTTTTTACCCATTTTGGGTAGCAAACGGGTTGATTGATTATGTAAACGATTTAGTACAAGATGTTAATGGCTTTGAGTGAGTTTGGTGTGGAAATAAGGTAGCATGGGGTGTTTATTGTCAAAAGGGGTGAAATTTCGGTTTGGGTACACCAAATTTCGGTTTGTACCGAAATTTGGAACCAAAATTCCCAAATTTCGGTTTGTACCAAAATTTGGACAGATTTTGGTAAACTTTGAAAAATCATATCTTTTAATCCGTAAGTCGTTAGAGGTCATGCCACCCGACGTTTTGAAGGTAATTGAGTATAGTTTCATTTAAAAATAGTCTCAAGGTCCGAAAGTTTATAGATTTTTGTCGATAGTCAAAAGAGTAACAAAAGGTCAGTTTTGTTTCACGCTTTTGCGCATAAAAGTTTTAAATTTTGGTCTAATCGGTCACGGTGTGTAACAGAAGATACTAGTGGCAAATGGAGTATGGGATTTAGTCGAAGGAACAATTACAACAAATGAGATTGATGTAAAATAGGATAGTTCTGCGTCAGCATACCTATTTCAAGGGTTACCAGAAGATTTGCAAATGCAAGTTGCGGGATGTGAAACAGCGAAAGAAATTTGGGACTCTCTAAAATCCAGATTTATTGGGACAGAAGATGTACAACAGGCACACTTGCAACAACTTAAATCAGAATTTGAGAGACTTGCTATGAAAGAAGATGAATAAATAGATTCATTTGCCGGGAAGTTGATGAATATTATTACAAAGGCTGCTACATGTGGTGTAATGACAAGATTCACGTTGAGGAAGTCGGGGAAACTCGAAATAAAGGTTAAACATGGTATTTATTAAATTAAGAATGGGGAGGTGTGTGTGTTTTTCTAGAGAGAGAAAGTAAAGAAAAACACACACACCTTAAAGGTGAAACTGAGAATCCCACCCTCCTAGTTGAGACTAGGAGGGTATTTATACTATTTTACAAGTCTAACTTTACACTAATAGCAAAACTAGTCCTTGTACTTTATTCTATCGCAATTCCCTACTATAACATAACTTTAAAGGCTAATAATCTCACCCCAAAGTGATGTTATACGGGAATTACTTACAACGTTCCCTACAAGTAGAATTCAATACAAAACATGAGAATGATCTTCAAACTTCATTACTTCGTTCAGCTTGCAGAATCTTCTCAGCTTTCATTTCTTTACTTGCAGAAGAACTATATGAGCAAATCTAATTAGGGTTTAATTCTGTGGGCCCTGAGTGCTCTCCCCTAATTAGTGCTCTCCCTCAAACTGACAACCATACTTATGAGTGCCCTAAGTGCCCTGCTGTTCGGGGGAATAGAGTATCAACATCTTCATCTCAACAAATGCGATAGTCATTGTCCGAGAAACAATTGCGAAAAAGGCCAATTGCGAAAGAGACCAGTTGCAAGAAGGACCAATTGCGAAAGAGTTCAACCAACGAAAGGGACCAATAGCGAAAGAGTTCAACCAATTGCGAAAGAGTTCACCCAATTGTGAAAGGGACCAATTGCAAAAGAGTTCAACCAATTGCGAAAGAGTTCAACCAATTGCGAAAGGGTCAGATTTGCGATAGGCTTTTTGTAGCCATCTTTTCTCGATCAACAACCACTAACAACTCGTAAAACTTGAAATGCATCCCAGTTATGTCCTCGATGTACACATTTCTCTCCCCTGATGATTACGATTCATCAGAATCAGCATAATGATGTGTACGTGAAGTATCAACTGGAAGCCCTTTATCAGGAATCATACCAGCCCGTGAGAAGATGTCGATATACCCAATCTACTAATAATACCATTTATAATGTCTAACTCTTTATCAACCTCCTGTATAAAAACAACGGCTTCATGTAGTGACTACTGATGGAGAAAACCCACTATGACGAACTTGAGAATGAAGTAGAATAACACAAACTTGTGACTTAAACTTGCACTGTTGTATGACTAAGTACCTATACTAAGCACTACAACGTAACTCCTTAAAGCATAGGTCGTTTCATATACCCATCCAACCTTCCTTAATAGTATATGAACTCATCTTGAATTATCCACATCTTTGTGTGACACTGAGTACTACAATGTATCTCATTTAAGTGATAGTTAACTAGGTATTCGTCCATCCACCCCTTGACCTATGAAAACTAGATAAATCAAGACTTAATCATTCAATGATCTGTTAGCTCAAACAAGGATCTCGAAGAATCATGCATCCAACCAACCTCGATATCTTCAAGATACTAAGTACACACACCCGTGATATTCCACTTCAACTTCAAATAGGTAATAATGAATCATCATTCTTGTAGTCACAGTTGATAACAATCAACAATCAATATTTAGCCATTGTCATTTGATTGCGAATCTTGATCAGGATCTTTAAAGCTATACGTGGTGTTTTGAGGATGTATTCCGATAATTTCATTTGTGATTTTGGTGTGGTGCGAGTTTGAAATATGCCTTATTTTCAAATCTAAACATGCTAGGAAAATTTGAGTTTTAGAAATTTTTACGCCAAATTTGTCTGAAAAATTCGAATTTTGACCTAAAAATTTGAATTTTGGGCCAAAATTTTCATCGTTACACCATAATTTGAATTTCGCGTAAAAATTGACCATATAGTCACTCCTCGAAATTAAATTTTACTCAACTTTTCCCGCCAAATTTTTTTTTTTTTTTTTTTTTGGCATACTCAATGTTTTCTTTGCTCGGAAGATGCAAGTCTAACTCGGAAAATAAGCTCCTAACTCGGAAATTATTTTCTAACTCGAAAAAAATGTCCTTGCTCGGAAGTTTTTCTAACTCGGAAGATTTGTACTTGCTCGGGAAAATCATACTTACTCGGCAAAAAATTCCTTACTCGGAAAATTCATACTTGGTCGGAAAAATCCTTGCTCGGAAATCCTTGCTCGAAAGTTCCTAACTCGGAAATTTTGCACTTACTCGGAAATCCACTTGCTCGGAAGTTTGCAACTTACTCGAAGTTTGCAACTTACTCGAAAGTTTTGCTCGGAAAATTGGGAATTTACTCGGAATTTTTGGCACTTACTCGTAAGATTTTCTTCCTTGTTCGGAAGTTTTTGTTCCTTGCTCGGAAAAAAATTTTCTTACTCAGAGAAATACGTAACTTTTCCGAGAAAAAACACCAAAAAATCACATTTTTCACCATAAATCACCACGATTCGATCCAGGTTCGCTCATGATACCAATTGTAATAACTAGATTCACGTTGAGGAGGTCGGGGAAACTCGAAATAAAGGTTAAACATGGTATTTATTAGATTAAGAATGGGGAGGTGTGTGTGTTTTTCTAGAGAGAGAAAGTAAATAAAAACACACACACCTTAAAGGTGAAACTGAGAATCCCACCCTCCTAGTTGAGACTAGGAGGGTATTTATACTATTTTACAAGTCTAACTTTACACTAATGGCAAAACTAGTCCTTGTACTTTATTCTATTGCAATTCCCTACTATAACATAACTTTAAAGGCTAACATGTGGATTAACGTTTAATGAGCAAACGAAAGTACGAAAAGTACTTAATGCTGTACCAGAAAAATTTCTGCCAGTAGTAGCGACCATTGAAATGATTGTTGATTTTAAGACTGTAAAGTTGGAGGAGATTATCGGGAAACTTAAGACTTATGAAGAAAGGATTAATTTTAGAAAAGGAAGTCAGGAAGATAATAGTGAGAAGTTGGTACTCACACGTCAAAGGAATGACAGAAATTATGAACGCAACTATCGAAATGGTAGACGAGGAGGTGGTAATCAGACACGAGGAAGAGGTAAATATAGAGGTGAAGGACACACCTCAGATGAGTCGGAAGGAACCGACAACAAACCGCGAAGGAATGGTGATAAGTCGCAAATAGATTGTTACTAGTGTGGAAAACTTGGGCACTATGCTTATGAATGTGCAAGCAAGAAAAAAGAGGAAGTTGCGGCACTCTTAGTAGAGAGTGATGATGAACTGGCACTTCTAATGTGCCTAATTGACGAAAATTAGAAAGTTAGAAAGCTTGGTCGTGTGATACGATCAAAGCAAAGCCGTGTGATGCGGAAAATAGCCTGTGAAAGGTGCAGTCAATTCAGTGAATGAATTAAAAGGAAACACGTGTGATACGATTTCAATCCATGAAGGATCAAAATAATTCTGTGAGAGAATTAAAGTGGAGGAAGTTTTTGATTCGTGTGTTGCGAATTGGTGCAAAAGAATTTGTTATGTGAAGCAACCGCGAAGAAGAAATAATCTATGATAGATTGAATGATCAAGAAAAGTAAAGAAAGGTCATGTGATATGATCAAGTTGGAGAATGAAGATGGTGTGAAGTCATCAAAGTTTTATTCAAGACAAAGTAAGCATGAACAAGGAGAAGCAAGGAACAAGAAGATTGAAGAAATAATGATACGGCTGTTGATCAAGGGAACTACAAGAAGAAATGGGATGAAGCATCAAGCAAGAAAAGGAAGGCTAGAACTTCATCTCATGAAGACAAGAGAAGAAAACTCTTTACCGTCTATAACATTAGGGGGTGAATGTTGGACGAATAATGTTATAGAAGCAAAGTTAAAGGTACTTTAGTATATAAAGTTAGTTAGTGTCGGTTATTGTTAGTTAGTAAGTTGGTTATATGGTAGTTATATGTGAAGGGACACAATGGTTCATAGAAACCTGTTAGTTTGAACCAACACAACCCTTCATAAGTGTCTATTCATCTAGTATAAATAGGAACATTAGTTTCAGTTTAGTAAATAAGTTTTCATTACAGTGATTGTAAACATATATTTTGATTCAATATAATTGAGTGATTCAATTACATAATTCGTTCTTCATTTATAATCATACCTGGGCAACATAAGTATCATCATCTACTAATCAAATCATAAGAACTAAATGAACTACTACGTTAAATAGAATCTCAATATATATGGCGATTCTCAAGCAACTTCATTTACGCCATTGGCCATGGGTCTCTCGACAACAGCAAGTGCAAAGCATAGTTGCTGGTCTACACGAAACGACCATAACTGAATTGTTGATAGATGCTTCAAATAATCCTTGTTCTCCTCCACAAATTTATTCCACTTGTTTATCAACACATAATTCTTGGTACTTTGCATTTTCCATATCTTTAACTTCATGGGTTCATCATACATTCTTAGCGTTGGCCCCAACAGTGGAACCACAATCTCCTCATCACTTTCCAGATTGGTTTTCTCTTCGTCTGTCAAGAAATCTTTAGTCTCGAGTTGATTAAATGGCAAGTTTAACCTGTTATGGCTTTTTGATAAATCACTCATATACAAGGGTTTCTGAATCACAAGCTTTAATTCAGAACCTTTAATTGTTTCTCTAATGCAACTCTCTGACTGCTCAGTAACCTCATTCTTCACAATCGGTCCACATTTGATCTTCTCTTGTAACTTCCTCTTCTTCTTATTTGGTTCATTTAATTGCTCAGCTGCTACCTGTCCAAACTTGATTCTTTTTGGCCTTCTCTTCCTCTTCTTCATTGGTGTAGAGACCAAGATTCATATATTTCGTGGTTCGGGTGGCCTAGGTTGGCTGAAGATGAAGATGTTCATCTTAGAGAGAGAGAGAGGTAGTGAGAGGGTGGAGAGAATATGTCAAATGTTTGCTTTATTGAAAGTAAACAAATGAATGGAACAATAATCCCACACACCCACATGGAGAGTCATGTGGGTACTTATAGGCCATTTTACATCACTAGTTTGCCTATTACACATAAGTAGTCCCTGTGTGAGCTACTTAATACAAACCTAGTCCAATTCACGTGAGTGACGACATCTTATTAAAAAAGCGAGTCTAACAATCTCCCTCCAAGATGTCGTCACAAGTGAATGGTTACAATGAGACCTATAAACAATACAAAGTAAATTGCAATAATAAACTTTTCCATAAGTGCAGAGTCTCTGTAGTCTAGATCCTGAGACAGAGTTGAAGTTCTCTCTATTCCGAAAGATTGCAGCCTCGATCTTTGGTGCTGAAGGCACACATCCTTGTAGCTCTGAACTTCAACTGTAATGTACTAGTTAGGTTATTACTCCCTCCTAACTAGTGAGCCCTTTATTCTTTTCTGCTCCCTCCTGAATCGACAACTTTCTTTAGCCTTTAAGCACGCAGCGGAGACTGTAGCGCAATGGATGTCGTTCGGGAGTATTAACATATCTCACAAAGTAATTGCATCAAGGTAGGTAATAAGCCGTACTTCTCTCTCCATTTCCTTTTTCCTCCTAAGGGCGTACTTCTCCCTCCTGATGATTGCGAGTCATCGTAATCATCATATAATAATGTACATGGCTTGGAGTACCTTGATCTTGAAGCAATACTAAATCCATGATAGCACGTCGACAACCCGTCGAGGCTTAATTATTGTGAGAATATGTTAAAAAATACTCTCAATACGTCTCTCAAACCAACCGTAAAATTCACCGGCTTCTAATAAATGACCACATGTGGAGATAACCCGATATGACCAACTTGAACAAGAAGTAAACACCTCCCCTCAAATGTGACTTAATCTTGTACGATAATGTGACTAAGAACCTATACTGAGCACTACAACGTAACTCCTTAAAGCATAGGTCGTTTCATATACCCATCCATCCTTCCTTAATAGTATATGAACATCTCTTGAACTATCCACATCTTTGTGTGTCACTGAGTACTCCATCTCAGTTTTGATAGTTAACTAGGTCTTCGTCCATCCTCCCCTTGACCTATGAAAACTAGATAATCCAAGACTTAATCACTACACCCATGAGAGCCCAAACAAGTATCTCAAAAAGTCATGCATCCAACCAACCTCTAGACTTTGAGATAAATAAGTACACATGCACGAAAAATGTCACTTCAAAATCAAATCAATAATACCATTCTTCTCCCGTAGTCATTCTTCTTAACCATATTAGCCGTGAATGATGTATCCCCGTGATTGTTGCGATGGTAACCCTATATCCCTCTTCTTTTTTTCTTTTTTTTTTTTTTTTTTTTTGACATAATTTGAAATACATAAGGAAATGCCGTTACAAGAAGGCTAGAAAAATTTGAGTATAACAGATTTTGACGTCAATTTTCACCCAAAAAATTCGAATTTTGACCAAAAAATTTGAATTTTGGGCCAAAATTTTCACTATTATACCAAAATTTGAATCTCGCGTAAAAATCGAACGTTTAATCACCTGAAAAAATTAAATTTTACTCCAATTTTCCCGCCAAAAAACTTTTTTTTTTTTTTTTTTTTTTTTTTTTTTTTTTTTTTTTTTTTGGAAGGGATACTAAGTTGAAGGGTATGAAAATGGAAAAGTTATAATCGGACATATTTCTCAATTTCAAAAGAACTGAATCGCGATAACATCCCAAACGAGATAACATCCCAAATGCGATAATCCCAACTGCGATAATCCCAACTGCGATAATCCCAACTGCGATAAATCCCATTCGCGATAAATCTCAAGTGCGATAAGCTCAAGTGCGATAAACCTCAATTGCGACAAATCCCAACTGCGATAATTCCCAATCGAGATAACATCCAATCGCGATAAAATTCAAATGCGATAAAATGGCAAATGCGATAAAAGTCAACTCCTTTATCGAATTTGCAGCAATAATTGAGTCCAATAATTGAGGTCCACTGTTCATTTTTCGACCATTTTCCGACCATCTTTTTCTGCCCAGATCTGACCATAAAACCCATTTTGAGCATAAAACTCAACCGTATATCCATCAGATCTATCACATATCACGGATTTAGAGGACAAAAACGAGCTCAAGCAAACCTTTAAGCTAGAACTGTTACCAGATCCAACCTCGTATGACCATGGATTTGAGATGTTTTTGACCAGTAAAGATACATAAGACCAGTGATAGGACTGTTTTTATCGTATGACACGGAAATAAATTCCGATGACCGGAAAAAAATAATTCCGATGACTAAAAGGAGATAAAAACGCAGCCTATAACACATAAACGAACCACGAAAATCAGTAAACTCACCAAGAATCTCCCAGGTTTGCTCTTGATACCAATTGTAGAGACCAAGATTCATATATTTCGTGGTTCGGGTGGCCTAGGTTGGCTGAAGATGAAGATGTTCATCTTAGAGAGAGAGAGAGGTAGTGAGAGGGTGGAGAGAATATGTCAAATGTTTGATTTATTGAAAGTAAACAAATGAATGGAACAATAATCCCACACACCCACATGGAGAGTCATGTGGGTACTTATAGGCCCTTTTACATCACTAGTTTGCCTATTACACATAAGTAGTCCCTGTGTGAGCTACTTAATACAAACCTAGTCCAATTCACGTGAGTGACGACATCTTATTAAAAAAGCGAGTCTAACAATTGGTCCGTTAACTTGTGTGGCTAACACATCCTTATAAGTAGGATATATGTCTTGAGGTGCCATCAACCTGAGATAGTAATAATTAACATTAAGTAATACAATAAGAACTAATTAAATATTGTGGTACTATTCAAAAATCAACAGATTATTATAACAAGACTTAATAAACATGCATGCATAATACATCATAATAAAATCTAAAAGGTGGTTCTTTCTTCACTTCTTGGGAAGCAGTCAAACATATATGTACTTGGATCAATACCTTTTGTTGATTGCCAAACTTGACTTCTCAGACGACGAAGATTTGATGAATGAAGCATTATCTTCGGCAGACAAGTATAAAGAAAACGACCTGGCAGCGTTAACAAGTTCCATGTGTTTCGATGGACTTAACCTGAGATAATAAGATCAATTAACTATTAATCAATATCAAGAACCGATAAAACTGACCATTTACAGATGAGTTCATTCATCAAGAAACAGTTTTGATGGAGTTTAATGGTTAATATAACTTAAAAGATTCAATATATATACCTTTTCATCATTGGCAAAGGGGATTTTTCGGTGATTGAAGATGTGCTACCCGAAACACTAAAACCGAGCGATAATTGTACGGAAACAGACTGATCATCGTTAACAGGAAAACCAACATCGGGTTGATGTTTCGGAACTTCCCCTGGATGATTATTCAGAAAAGACTTGGTTTTAACAAGTTGGTATTGACGAAAAGCCATGTTATCTTGATGCAGAAATAACTTCAAAACCAGTCGACAGACGAAATTAAAAAGAAATAATGTGAATATTGTCGATATGATATGATCCTTTTTTGCATGTATGTTTATTTATATAGAAATTAAATAGGAGAAAACCTAATAGAAATAGCTAGGTGCCTAGGTCGGTGGTAAATAAGTTGCCATATATTTTTTTACAGTTTGTTACCGGTTCATAAATACTTAATTTAAGTGTATTTATACAAATGAGAACCGACCTCTTCCAACAATAACTCAGCTTTAAACTTTAAGGCACTGCCACGTCAGCTTTAACACACTCACCCTTAACTCAGCTTTAACACACCCAACAATAACTCAGCTTTAACACACCTTAACTCACCTTTAAATCAAATATTTTTTTACACAAACTACCCTTAAAAGGGGTGAAAGTGAAAAAAAAAAAAATAATTTTTTTTTTACACAACACCCCCTTAACGCAGCGTTAAGGGGTTAACTCAAACCCTTAACGCTGCGTTAACTCAAACCCTTCCAACCTTCCAACGCATAACTCGGTTTAACGCAGGTACTGTAGCAATTTTTTTTGGCCTTAACGCGAGATTGCGTTAGCCTTTGAAAGTGGTCTAACAGAAAGCGGGAGGTAATTAATGCATTAAAGTAATCATAGTTTTATAACGGCTATAAAATATGCTCTCGTATTATCTCTAACTTGTGATTGGTGATAAATTTCTTTCTCTTGGTGCTGTTTTTCTATTTATAATCTAATTGTGTTAACAACAATATTCATTCTCGCCAGAACAAAATATAAGTAAGATATGACTAAAATATACTGTAAAAGGACTGCCTTTAGATAGAACGGTATGAAGCGAACCAAGGGGGCGATAAGCCTTGGTTCGCCCCTTATCGCCCCTCCTATCGCCACACACACTGCCCTGACGAGGCGTTTTGGTTCCTGCCGACTCAAATATATCGCCTTGTAAAGTTTGAGTATTTGCTTTGTTTCATGCAATTGTAGCCGTTGAACGGCAGTTTTATTATTTTTTTTTTTTTTTTCCTTCCATTTCATACTAATATATATACTATCCAAATCCCACTTCTTCATCTTCACACTTCATTCACCGACAAAAAAAAAAAAACACTTCCTTCCATTTCATACCAAAACTCAGTTCATCAACTCTATAAAAATATGTATCCAAATCCCAATCCAAATAACTTTGGCAGCCCGTATGGGTATCGATCACGTCCAAACGTCCCAAATCAACCGGATATAAATGATCCAAATTTGCTTAATAACCCGGCATTGTTTCAATATATTCAACAAATGAACGTCCAAAATCAACTAATGCCGGGTTTCTCACCTTGGAATGCGTCACAAGAGGGATACGGTTTCGCCGGAGTTACTCCGCAAAACACACCGGGTGGACATTTTGGTATAACATTTTTACTATTTATTTACTTATATATATATTTTTTTATACATATATATATATATTTCGGATATATATATATATATATATATATATATATATTATATATATATATATATATATATATATATATATATATATATATATATATATATATATATCTATATATTTTTACTCTTTATTTACTTATATATATATTTTTTTATACATATATATATATATTTCGGATATATATATATATAATATCTATATATTTTTTTAAGCCATATATTTTTTCTAGATCGTCAACGAGTCATTGACACTCCACCAAGGACGCCACATTCTCCGGACGTTGAAGTCGTCGAAGAAACCCAACCGGTAGTCGAAGCTAGAAAAAGACGACACAGACGCAAACCCACCGACGAACCGAGGATGAAAACCACGGCTATTCCGTGGAAAAAAGAGGAGGAGATGTGCCTATGCAAAGCTTGGTTGGAGGTTACCGAGGACCCGAAAGAAGGTATTATATATATATGAAATGTTGTTTTATTATTTATAAATTTATATATACATTTACGGATATTTATATATATATGAAATGTTGTTTTATTATTTATAAATTTATATATACATTTACGGATATTTATATATATATGAAATGTTGTTTTATTTTTTTGTAGCTAATTATCAAAAGGAGAGAACATATTGGTCCAGAATAACGAAGATTTTTTTGAGGCTCATGGGCGAGGAGGAGGGATATCGTGATCCGGACGGGGTGAGTGCCAAGTGGAGGAAAATACGCCCACAAATCCAACATTTCAATGAGATCTATACACGGCTCAGAAATGCAAACAACCATCAAAGTGGTTCGAATGACGCCGACGTGGTTAAAAAAGCTTTCTCCGAGTACAAGGGGACTTATGGAAAACCTTTTGGATATGTGGACATTTGGGATAAGTTAAGATTCAGTTCTAAGTTTCATTACGTTACCGATTCAAAGGACGCAAGAAAAAGTCGAGGAGAACCAACTAAGAAAAGAACGAAAACTTCATCATCCGGCGATTATCAAAGTCAAGGTTCGGATGCTCGTGTGAATTTCGATCTTAACTCAGTGGACGAGGATGAGGAGGTGGAGTTTCGGGAACGGCCGGTTGGAAGAGACATGAGTAGGAAATCGAGTTCGAGTGTGGGTGGTTCGTCGAGCAAGGGAAAGGGGAAGTTGGATAATGCTTTGGACGATATTTCGGGTCAATTGAGAGGGTTGATGGATCTCACGGCAAAAAGATTGGAGTATGGGGATCGAAAGTTGAAGGCAAAGGAAAGTAAAATTAAGCTTGCCGAGTTGAGAGTGTTGAGCACTGACTACAGCGATCTTCCGGAACCCGAAAGATCAATCATGGAAAAAGCGAAACAAGATCTTATTGAAAAATATCGGGATGCGTAGTTTATTAATTTTTAAGTAATATTTATGTTTTAGGATTATTATTTATGTTTTATGAACAATATTTATGTTTGTATTAATTTTTAAGTAATATTTATGTTTTAGGATTATTATTTATGTAATATTGTTTTTTTTAGTTATTATTTATATAATATGAAAAAAAAAAAAAAAAAAAAAAAAAAAAAAAAAAAAGTTGCAAAAAAAAAAAGTTAAAAAATCAATCATTAGAAGTGCCACGTGTCAGAAGTCGCCCCACCCTCCTGAGTAGCCCCACTCCCTCATTTTTTGGAGGCTACCCAACTTGCTGACTCAGCGCCACGTGTCGCGAGTCGCCCCTCTCCTGGGTAGCCTCACTCCCTTTAAAAGGACTGCCTTAGATAGATTATTTATTCTTTCTTTAATTTTATTTAAAACTTTAGAAAATAGTATAAATAAGAATGCGTAATGAATAATTGGTAACTTTCAAATTCTGTCTTTATTGTCACCGAAAGGGGTTGTGAGGTTATTACAACCTCTTCTTATTACTTATATAAACTAATTTGGATTATATTTGGTGTGTGGCGGTACGGTAGTTAGTTTGTGAGTTCAAGTCACGTCTCAGATGTGTTTATAATTTTTGGTGTGAGTCAGTTAGTTTGCTTCCGCATAAAAAACATACAAAAATGAATGGAAGTTGTTAAACTACAGCGCCACCAAATGGCCTAGTTACGTGTTTGACTCATCAAATAAGTTGTAAGTTCGAGTTTTAGTGATGACATAGTTGGGTATTATGTGTATAATAGGTGTGTGAATTTGCGTTTTTTACAGGAAACTTAAAAAACACACATTTAAATATGTGAACAGGCGAAATTTTCTCTTTTTAGGTTACTTAAAATTATGTGTCTAGTGAAGTATGAACCTAAAATTTCTTGTGAGAACATCACGGTGTCACACCACTAGGTCCGTGGTGATTAATAAATAGAACATATTAGTTCGTTTATTTCTCTAGGGGTTGTTTGGATGAGAATATTTGAATAGCACTAGTTATTACGTAATAAACAATCTATTTGAGTATACAGACGCACTAATGGTAAATTTACTAAAAAGGACAAAACCATCGGTGGCGGCGAAGAAGGTGTGCAAGTGGTGCGATCGCCGAGGGCTCCACAATCTAAGGGGCCTCACTTTTTGTCCTTATGTTATATATCCGACTGCCTCTTCTTTGTAAATCTCATTAGTTAAATACAACCTATATTGCAACAATAAATAAAACGCCATTAATAGGCCTCATTATAAGAAATTGTTATAAATGAACACATTTTATGCACACGTTTAACTTTTTTTTAGTTTTGATGGGGACTCTTTTTAGTTTTCGCCCGGGGCCTCCAAATTCATTTGTCGGCCCTGAACACCATCGCATAGTTGATAAGAATTGAATCATCAAGTTAACAACTAACTAAATTGCTAAAAACAGAACTCATTCACAAAAATTAAACCCTAGCAGCAAAAAAAAGAATCAATGCAATTATAAGTGTTTAGTTTTTGAAGCTAAGACTTCAAAAAAGAGAAAATCAGAGGTTACGGTGTTGAAGGGTTTTTATGTATGAATGTCGCCATTGGTGGCCTAACGCTTACCCAAGGTCTCTAGAGAACACAATATTTACGAGCAAACAAATTTGTGATGAGAAACATTACATACATTGTACGAATGTACGTTCTTTATGTCTTTCGACCACATTCCAATGGAAGCATGATTGGAGCCTCAGTGGCTTGAAAGTCAATTTTAAAGTTGAATCAATAACTTCACTTTCTTCTACTCTTCGCCACTGTCCTCCATCATATAAGAAATCTGGCATCGTGATCTCAACTAGACTATTAGACTTATTTTTGTAAGGAATTTAAAAGTCAACAAACCGAAGGTGAATACACTCACGATTTAAATTAAATTAAATAGTTTTAGTTGCTTTCCAAAAAAATATACTCTGTCCATAACATCAAAAAGTAAGGGTGTGTTTGTTTTTTAAAAAATGTCTTACTAGCCTCTTACTTTTACTGAGTCAGAGGTGGTCAGACATTTATGTTGTTTGTTTTTTTTTCTTTTGAGTTACACTCAGTTAAACATATAACATCTTACTCGGTAAAAGGTAAGGGACTTGTCTTACTTGCTTTTACCAAATAAGAGATTGAATACTTGTGTTAATATATTATATTTTATCGTTTATTAACTATGTTATATTTATGATAAAAAATTTTGTTTCATATTTACACAAGCTACTTATTTATAATATAATATATACTTTAAAAAAAAAGACAAATTAAACTCATTCAAACGATTATACGAAAAACAAACAACATTATTTCATTCAGATTCAGACTTTATAGTCACATCTTACTAGTAATATGCGGCAGTCAGATTCAAATCCAAAACATCTTAATGAAACAAACACACCTTAAGAGTGAAATTCCTTTTTTTTTACATGTACTATTAGTCTATTACGCAGTAAATTTTTTAAAAAAAAAAGAAAAAAAAAAACAATACCTTTTATTCAACTATTGGGGAATTAAATAAAATGCAAAGATAATAGAAAATAGCATTTATCTAGCTATTAATTTGATCAAATTAAATATTATCTATCTCTTAACAAAATCTAACACGCTCAACCACTACCTAAAGGGATATTTGAGATGGCATTAAAACTGTATACA
Source organism: Artemisia tridentata subsp. tridentata (assembly GCA_021014915.2). Taxonomy (NCBI): domain Eukaryota; kingdom Viridiplantae; phylum Streptophyta; class Magnoliopsida; order Asterales; family Asteraceae; genus Artemisia; species Artemisia tridentata. The sequence continues at coordinate 90,896,106 of CP139502.1, read as the reverse complement.
AAACAGCTGATTTCAAAAGAAATAATAATAATAAGTAACAATAAGCAAACTTAATAAGCAATCATCTAATCAGCTTTCTTAACAACTGCAATAGCGAAGCACGGCTTATTTTGATCCTCCTTGCGATACGACCAAACTTGAATCGTTGCCCCTAGTTTCAAATCATTCTTATTCTCATGGACAAAGTTGTTCCAACCAGTCCTTAAAATATAACTTTGTGTCGAATTTATTGCCCACCTTACCAACTTCATTGGTTGGGTGAACATTTGAAGCGTTGGCCCCAACAATGGTACATCAATATCAGACTCGGAAGTCAATAGATATTCTCTCTCTTGTTCCGTTAAGAAATCAATTGTTTGCAGTTGTTATACGGCATGGTTAACCTGTTCTGGTTTGCTGCTAGATCACTTTTAAACAACTGTTTCTGGATCACGAGCATAATGTTAGTACCATTCTGCTCATGGGTGATGTGCTCCTTTAAACGTGCAGTTATGTCATTGCTTATAGATGGTTCAATGTTCTTTTTAGGCATGTTTTTCTTCTTGTTATCCTTAACAGCCTTTGATGATGAGGCCTTGTTCCTTTGTTTCTTTTTCGTGTTATCTTCCTCCTCATCGTCCTCATCATCTAAGACTAACTCGCCTCTTGTAAACAACTCAAATTTCCTGTTCACTAATTCTTGTATTTTATTAAAATAAAACTGTTCTTTTGCATAATTCACTCGTTCTTGCATATAATATTTGTCATTGTCGTCATCGTCATCTTCATCCACTACAAGCAACATATAAATTGTACATGTCTATCATCTCATACACGTAAATAAATATATCACAAGCATTAAATACTTCAGACATATAGCAAATAATCACGAAGATGTTAGTCTCTCAGATATCTTGTAACACCCCAACCCGGCAAGGGTAGAAGTGTCACGTAAATGGTGACATATCAAAGGCAAGCATAACATACGACTTACATAATACAACTGGTTTACAATGTTACAAGGGAAAATATACCAAATCTACGTAGTCATACATAAATGAATACTAAAACTAAGGTATCGCCTTCATAAGCTAATCTCTCATCCCAAAGCAAACCCAAGCTCCTGGCTTCCTACTAAAACCTGCCGCAGGAAAAGAAATGCGGCTGAGCTTAAAAAGCCCAGTGAACAGATATATAATAAACGGAAACAAAATCAAATGGAAATGAACAGACATATCATAATGAATGAGATATAGGAAAAGGAAATAAAGAGTAAGGTTTAGGACAGTCATCCACCACGAGCCCATATCATAACATATCATATCATATCATATCATAATCATGTAGAGGGGATGCCTCTCAACTAAAATGACTAGAGAAACAAGGTTGCGTGTCTTTTACAGGTCTTCTAGCATGATTCAAAATTCACCAACTCAAACTGCTGTGGACTTCCTGGTTTATGTGCTGAAAGCTCATCTTCTACGGTCTGGTCGTCTTGATGCCCAACTGAAATCTCCACGTGCTGCTTGAGGTATAATCGAGTCTCGTCTCAGTCTGTCTTTTCCTCACATGCTTCTCTCTTGGTAACGCCTGTCACGAACCTCTTCTGCACATCTTCTACAAGGTTTCTAACTCTGACAATGGTCTTCAGTCTTGGTCCTTTTTGTGGAAGCTCTTTAGTCATCGGATACCTGGTGGTGTTGTCTGCTACAATCTCTGATCGTCAAGTAAATCTATTCTTCTAGAACAAAGGGTCGGTTCACTTCATACTAAAAATGGTCAACGTGTTCCTCGTTCGTCTCTGAGCACAAACATACTGTCATACTATGACAATTGTCCGAATACTTGCGAAAACATGAATCTTCTAGCCAATACAATTGACATCATTCAAAACTCATAGTGGTCACACGGGTTCTAAAGCAACTTCAGGAAATCTTCTTAGGGAAAAACTTCATATCACAAATATTTCTCTTCACAAATCAAATTGTAATGCTTCGCGGAACTTAATCTCAACTAATCAACTTCCTTCTCAGATGTTCTTGTGGTTGCTTCTTCCGTCTTTCAAACTCAAATGAGGTCGTCTGCTACGGAGTTTCAAAAATAGAACAAATCAAATATTGATACGCGGAAATGGAATAATGATTACGGTTACATTCACGATGGTCGGTGTGCCGCCGCACACTTCTCTCTTTCTTCTTCATAAACCAACAGGAGCATTCAAGAGATCACTGAAGTGAACAAACTCATATCCCATCAGTTCCTACAATCTCTTAACTTCTTAAGTATCGTGGTTTCGCCAAATTCAGATTAGTTCAATGCAACTTTACTTCCCAAACGGATCTCAAAAGGTTCATCAGAAACACCAGAAATTCGTACAACAAACTTTCAAGTGCCGGAGCTTTCCAAGAGTGGATACTAACAGGCGTTAGGAGAAAATTGGAAATCAAAGAGATCGGAGTATGTGCTTCATAGCAACAATAATCTTAACAGATTCAAATGATTGAGAATATCATATCAAAATATGGTGAAGCAGATTGTTAAAGGTCGCATTTCGAACATTGTAGTCCATGATAGCTTTACAAAACCACCAATCCATAATCAAGAGACCTCAAAGTCAAATACATCCAAAAGGAAACGGATTCTCAGAGCGAATGTGGTTGTCAAATCATACGGATAGTTCACATATCAAATTTAGGTACATGGTTCATCAAAGTGTGGGATGGGAGAGTATTAGAATATATCAAGGTCAAATATATCAAATTGAAGGTTAGAATCGTGAACAGTTCAAAGGATTGGAATCTTGTTTAGCTTATAACATAGGAATGGTAGGGTGTGCACCGATAGTAATACGAACATCGTTTAACTGTCAGAGTTGAGATGTATGGAATATCAGTTATTAGCATCAGCATGCTTAGATAACAATTCCGTACTGGACAATTATCAACATCAAATCCTTCTAAAGGAAATTGGTTAACATACAGCGTTCATCATTCAAATGACGGAAGGTAAGACTTCCTCGTCTTCTGCGACAACGTTCTTATAAGGCATGACTAAAGGCCAGGCAAGATTCAGAGTGATGCGGAAGCAAATACTACTCACATGGATGTCCTAGACTACCCATTCCTCACCGGTTATGACTTATGTTCCTATGGGAAAATCCTACGCAACTTCGCAAAGGTTATCCTACGAGCGCCTACAGTGGAAACTTAGGGGTCCTAACTTACACAGGCCAAGGGTAGATGTACTACAAGTCGTAAACCTGTCTCTGATACCATAATTGTAACACCCCAACCCGGCAAGGGTAGAAGTGTCACGTAAATGGTGACATATCAAAGGCAAGCATAACATACGACTTACATAATACAACTGGTTTACAATGTTACAAGGGAAAATATACCAAATCTACGTAGTCATACATAAATGAATACTAAAACTAAGGTATCGCCTTCATAAGCTAATCTCTCATCCCAAAGCAAACCCAAGCTCCTGGCTTCCTACTAAAACCTGCCGCAGGAAAAGAAATGCGGCTGAGCTTAAAAAGCCCAGTGAACAGATATATAATAAACGGAAACAAAATCAAATGGAAATGAACAGACATATCATAATGAATGAGATATAGGAAAAGGAAATAAAGAGTAAGGTTTAGGACAATCATCCACCACGAGCCCATATCATAACATATCATATCATATCATATCATAATCATGTAGAGGGGATGCCTCTCAATAAACAGATAATATGAGGGGTGTCCTCATGTACCAGTTGGAGTGATCAGCTCCCATATTTTGTGAAAGAAGTGGATTGCACCCATCCTCAGTCACCATATCATATCATAACATAACAGAAACAGAACATATCTAGGATGCATCCATTCGCCCCCCCCAGAACAAATCATATTGGCCATAACAGATATAATATAAAGCGCGCATAACAGAATCAGAATGGGGACGGTGTAACCAAATCACTAGGGCTACACACTAGTCATGCCAGTGGTGCATCACAGACACGGCCATGTTACCTTCATGGCTAGGGAACATATTTTGGCTCGGGTATCAAACTGGGGTCAAGGTCAAAGGTTCAAATATCAAAGGTTCATAGCAAAGGGTTCATATCAAAGCAAAGGGTTCATATGGTCAAAATCAATGTCCAATTATCAAGGTTCATATCAAAGGTTCAGATTCCAAAGGTTCATGTCCAAAATCAAATCATACTAAGAGAACGAAGGCTCCTTATAAAAAAAGGGCAGAATATCTGTACCTTAACCGCCAACGAAACATAACATAAGGATAAGAATTACTCCTCCTTCGGCGAATCTACACGAATCAATGATTGGCTTATTATTAATAACTTATTCAAATCAGAGTTCTCATTTTAGTCGGCTTTCCATTTTTAGTAACTTTCTATTTTTAGCAGGTTTCCATATATAGCAAGTTTCCACTTTTAGCAATATTCAAATGATATGGAATAAGTTAAATCATTTATTAGCTTATTATGGAGATAACATTCATTTTAACAAGTTATACAGATTTAAGATCAAACATGACAAGTTTTTCATAGTTTAGGGTTATAAGTGTAAATTCATCAAAGTTCAAGGTTCAAATTAGAATTATCATCATTATACCATTCAAACACTTATGTTTTCCAGAATTACATATTTAGTCCTTTAGTTTACACAATTTGCAATTTACACCCTTTATATTATTAAGTTACACTTTAAACCTTATAATATCAACAATTACACATTAAACCTTTGGTTTACCAAATTTACACAATTAGTCCTTAATTTTCATGTGTTATACGAAATTCCCTTCACTTATCCATAATTTACACAATAGGTCCCTCAAAATAATTAGTTTACATATTTAACCTTCAATTTACATTTTCAATCCTTTAATATTAATAACTACATATTAGGCCATTAAATCCTCAAAGTTACACAATATACCCTTAACATGATCAAATATACGAAATCACCTTAACTTTCCAGAAATTACATTTTTAGCCCCTCTACTTATTTAATTTATAAACCGAATTACATATTATCTAATTAATCATTTTAATCCTTTTAAATACAAAAGTTACACATGACACCTTCAAGTTACATTTTATATGAATTGTACCCAGTCCAATTGATGTTCTAAAAATAACCCTCGAGTTTTAAATGTTACGAAACACACCCTTAACCTTTTAAAACCAAATCGTTAATTAACAAAACAATTCAAAACCCTAATATAAATCTCCAATCATTACCCCATGATTACTAACAACCTTAAACAATCATTAATGACCAGATTTCATTTCATAAACCCTAATTTGATCGGTTTATAAATTTTGCCCACGATTTCCTTTTATTTATCAAAACCCGATATAACAAATAATTCCAAAAACCACGAATTAAGCTACAACGATTTGAAATCTTATTTTTCTGATGTTATATGATGTATATAGAAGCCACAAAAATTATACAATAGGTCCAGAAAAATCGCATCTATTTTATGTCGAGTTTTTGTGTTTTTAGGGTTTCGATTACAATAATTATCATACGATTTATATATGTTGCATGGCTTGATTTTCTCATTTTATATACGTTATATAGGATCAGTAGAAGCTTATAAAAATACCAGAATAATTATAGAACGAACGGATGGACAATTGTGAATTTGTGTTACACGGTTTCTTCTTATCGACACCAATAAATCACCACGCCCAAAAACGCGACCAAACCACCTTGGAAACATTTTTCACAGAGTATAAATCATGTGAGGATCATGAGAAAAATGGAAAACAAATTTTATAGAGGTCGTATGAATTATGGGTTAATTACCTTACGTTTTTAACTAGCGACTAGGATTAAATTGCCACGATCGAACCAAGTAGCCTACAGCCTCAAACGTATTTTTCTAGCCTTCCCTTGATGCTAAAGATCACCAAAAAAATGTACTCCAAGCTTTAGAAAATAGGATGAATGAATTATGAATTTGTGTGTGTGATTAGTTTCAATCGGCTAGGGTTTAATAAAAGAGAATGAATGTTTGCTAAATAATTATGGGAAAACCGAGTCAAATGGGGAGTATTGGACCAGAATTTTCGGTATTTTGGTTGGCACATTTATTTGATTTGATATCTTCCATTTTGCACCATGTTTCCTTATTTAAAATAATCATAATAACAATTATAATTCTATTCGGTTCAATGAGGGTATTTTGGTAATTTTGTAACTTGTAAAATTGTTAAATGGAGTTGTCAAAATTATTTGGTATCATAACTTGTCTATTTCCAGAAGTTCGGGATTGATTTGGTACTTTAATAACTTTTTATTTAGTTTTTAATATCATAGGGGCATTTTTGTCTTTTTACACATTTTCAGATTTTAGGGTTTTACATATCTACTTCCCAAACAAAATTAACAAATTTAAAGTTTTATAGGTGTGAATTAGTTACGAAGAAAAACGTACCATCAGCTAATATGTTGTTGTGGTTGTTCTCATATACGGCTGAAGCATGAGGATAACACAGCTCGGATATCGTTCGTGAATCTTGTGGCTTAGCCCTGATATCATAAACAACATCATTGAACAGTCATTAATCAAGGGTTCTGTAGACCACGAATCTCCTTCTTTATCATACACACAAGCACTTGAGATGACACTCACAAACAATATAAGAACAATAAGAGTAGCATGGATCGTATGGCATATATTTGAGTCAAATGTTTATTAGCTTTTGTGAAAGGAAATAAACAAAGACAAAGTTGAAACTCTTGCACACACACACACTCTTTTCTTATCTTAAAATGAGGCACCTTGACTGTGAAGAGGTGTGTGTGTGTTTATACGAAAGTCAGCCAACCAAATGGGTCTTTGGTGGGCTTTGACTTGGACTTGGTAGTGGGCTTGATGAATACATTACACTTATACATAATACATACTAACTACACTAATGCTACAAGCCCACATTGTTTAATACATATTATACTTGACACATTACATCTAAAACGTCAAATGACCATCACTTTATATTAACATAAAATGATTGCTAACAATCTCCCCCTAAGGGATGGTCATTTAAATGATGCTCCCGTGATTTCTCTTTAGATTTTGACATCTTGAACTTCGTGTGTCACTGTATAATATCCTTCATTCAGTGTTCCTTCATGCGCTGCGATCTTCAAGGAATCGTCTTTTGGACGTTCCTGCCTTGATCTACTTCTTCTGTCTGGATGCGTCGTCGTTGTAGATGATGATGGTGGATGGACTTTCGTCGGTACCTGCATAGGACAGTTAGCAATAAATCGTCCTTCGGCCATCATGTCGTGAGGCAAGATCTTTGGATCTCATTAAGACTCATACAACTTGTATCCTTTTGAGTGAACACAAGAGTATTTCATAGGAAGTGTTCCTAAGAGATCTTTGATGAATCTCATGTCTCTAGACTCAATTATGTGCGTTTTGGTTTTAGTCGTCGGAGGCATGGAGCAGAGTGCCACCTTTTCAATATCAACACATCTCGGAGTGAGAGGTCGATAGATTATGTAGTGTTCTCCGTGAAAAATGAAACAAATATCTTTTGAGAGATATCTGAGTGGATAGGAGGGGTGGTGCATTGCGTCACTGGGTCCATGACGTCTTGTCTTCAATACCAGTATCACCTTGGTGAGTACCAATAGCAGATGTATTGACCCGGTTTCTTTCCTAAGTTTTCATGGAGGTCTATTTCTTTTCACCCTTACAAGAACTTTTCTTTTTCATTCTTCAACCCCTTCTTTCTCCTTTCTCATTATACTCCTTTTTTTCAATCTTTCCTAAGGACTTCTAATGCTAAGCTATTGGAACAGTCCTTGGGTAGATCCCTCCGGTTCTGGCGGATCATTGGACATAACCTAACCATAATCACCTTATTACTCCATGATTATCCTAGGTTATTTGTCACATGCCATTAAACCTTGTGAAAATCTCTCAACGTGTTTATGAGAAAACGCATTTTGTTAACACATCGAGAGTTTTGCATTTATGAAACACTCCCCCTTCACATGTGCTCATGCATTTTTGAAATAAACTGCACATGTCGGGTAGAGTTCGCACATTTGAAATGATTGATTTTCAATGAACACAACCTTCGCGAGACACGCTTACATCACTAGTTAGACTAGTTTGAAATTATTACCCGTCCCGGTCATATTCAATGATCATCTCTCGAATTGGTACATTCTACTCAGACAAGTCCTTTGCGAGACACGCTTGCATCACTGGTAAACCAGCTTGAAATTATTACCCGTCCCGGACTAGTCTTTTCGATAACGGACAGTTAGTTTCGTCAATTCGAGGGTTCATGCTGAGTCTTTTTGAAGAACTCGTTTTGAGATTCAAACGACAAAAACTTCTTTTAGATCATATTTTAATCACGTCCTCTCCCCCATATTTATAATAAACACCTAATCTCCCCCTCAAAAATAGCATGAAGTGGTATTTTTGAAAACAGTTGATTAAAATGAAACTTTTTGTGGAGAGACGGACTGATTTTAGCATGAAAAATGGAACATTTTTCTTTTTCTACTCCCCCTTAATTATAGCAAATGGTTAAACTTTAGAGTTTAAAAAGCATTTAGGGGTCTTAGAGGGAGTTGTTGTGAGCACAAAATTTATAAAAAGACTTTGAAAAATCTTTTGAAACAATTTTGATTAAGTGCTCACGGGTTTTAGCTTTTCGCCATTAACATTGCGAGTTCTGATCGAAAATAATCAGAAGTCATTCAATGTAGCGTTTATTTGAAACCTTTTCCGGCATACCCGAGCTACATTTAAAAGATTTCACGTTTAAGAACGGGTTCCGTACTGAAATGCACGAAAGCCATAATGAAGAAATTTGAGAAACGACATGTTTTAGAAAAACATAAAAAAATAACTCTCGCTCAAGCATCTGTAAATACCCGTATCATTGTTGAATGACATTTCTAAGTACGTATAGAATATTGATTAGACGAGAGACATGTCGTGAGAAGAATATTTTTGGTTTTTGATGTTTTATATTTTTTAACATGTATATATTTACAAAAATATTTACATGCGAAGCTTTTTGATCTAAATCAATAAGATTCGAGAAGACTTTCTAACTCTTCGGGAGTTAGGCTTCGCATTCCAATTCGACGAACTAAGTTTTCAAACCGCTCTTTTGGGAGGGCCTTAGTAAATAGATCGGCGAGCTGGTATTCAGTCTTCACGAAAAACAATTCAACAGTACCCTCTTCAACGTGCTCTTTTATGAAGTGGTAGCGGACTCTAATATGCTTGGTCTTCGAGTGTTGCACTGGGTTGCACGAGATGGCTATGGCACTTTTTGAATCGCAATACAAAGGTATGCGGTTGAAAGAGAAACCATAATCCGTGAGTTGTGTTCTCATCCAAAGGACTTGAGCACAACACGCAGATAGAGACACATACTCGGCCTTTGCTGTTGATAACGCAGTGCAGTCTTGTTTCCTTGAGGACCAGCCTACTAGTTTTTCTCCCAGAAATTGCGCTCCGCCTGATGTACTTTTCGCTGTAACTTGGCATCCAGCATGATCGGCATCTGAAAATGCTATTAGTGTAAACTCCGAATCCTTCGGATACCAAAGTCCCATGTTAATGGTTCTTCGAAGGTATCGAAAGATCCGTTTAACCTCTTGGAGGTGAAGTTCGGTAGGCCTTGCCTGAAACCGTGCAAGTAAGCAAACAGCAAAATGAATATCTGGTCGGCTTGCAGTTAAGTACATGAGAGAACCAATCATGCTCCGATATTTCTTCGGATCCATGGGTTTCCCATATAGGTCAGCGCCAATTTTTGGTGAAGTGACCATTGGAGTACCAACAGAGTCACAATTGTCCATACCATGTTTTTTCAAAATCTCAATTGTATATTTAGCCTGATTAAGAAAAATTCCACGCGGGGATTGATGAATTTGTAAACCCAAAAAGAATTTTAATTCTCCCATCATGGACATTTCAAATTTGCTTTTCATTAGATTTTCAAAATGTTTTGAATGTGTCGGATTAGTGGACCCAAATATTATGTCGTCCACATAAATCTGAACAATCAAAATGTCATTTTTGTATTTTCTTGTAAACAAGGTTGGATCAATTGTTCCTTTGGTGAAATTATTTGACAACAAGAAAGATGATAACTCGTCATACCACGCCCGTGGGGCTTGTTTCAAACCATAGATTGCCTTCTTAAGCTTGTAGACGTATTCCGGATGATCTTTGTCAACGAAACCGTCTGGTTGACTCACATACACTTCTTCTTTCAGAGTTCCATTCAAGAACGCCGTCTTGATGTCCATCTGATAAACCGTGATGTTCTTGTGAGCGGCATAAGCTAAGAAAATCCTGACTGCTTCAAGCCTTGCAACCGGTGCGAATGACTCTTCAAAATCTATCCCTTCTTCTTGTCTGTATCCCTTTGCCACCAGACGAGCTTTGTTGCGAATCACAGTCATTTCTTCATCTTTTTGTTTTTCCATAACCACTTAAGATCAATGACTAGTTTGTCAATTGGTCTTGGAACTAAATCCCAGGTGTCATGGATTTGAAATTGAAGAAGTTCTTCCTGCATCGCTTCAATCCAGGCATTATCTGCCATTGCTTCCCGAATGTTCTTAGGTTCTATGAGATTGACTGAGCAGACATAGATGCACATGTTGCAATCGGTATGAAGTTGTTTTCTCGTCTGAATTGGTCTTGAGGGTTCACCAATAACCTGTTCAATCGGATGGTCTTTTGTCCACTGTAGAGTTGAAGGATACCTTGGACTGAATAACTGCGTGTTAGTCGGTTCATGTAATCTGGAAGATGATTCACCAGATTCCGTTCCAAACGGGTTTTCAAAGACTTCATCGTCTAACACAGCATTATTTTGTGCTTGCTCATCAATTCTTGGTAGAACAATTTCAATGAATGGAGTTGTAGGAGTAAATGTAGATGATTTTGACGTTGAGGGAGTTGGTGCGGCAGCTTCGAATGTTGTAGATGCATCTGGATGTGGTGGTGATGGTGGTTGTTGTTGAGTGGATGCAGCGGAATGTTGGTTAGATGCATTTTTCGAAGCGCCACCATAGTATTCATTGTACATGAACTCAAAGAAATTATCCAGTTCTTGAGATGTGGGTTGTTCGACATGAATTGATTGAGCTCCTTGAGGTGCAAGTCCCGAACTGATATGTCCGGAAGTCATCGGGTTAAGCGCGGGTTCTAGAGCGAGTCTCTCAGAAGCCATTTGTGAAATTTCATCAAACTTCACATTCATCGTCTCCATTATCTTTTTCGTTCTCCTGTTATACACCCTGAATGCCCTCGAGTTTTCAGAATAACCAATGAAGATTCCAATATCACCCTTAGCCTTCAACTTTCCCAGATCTTCCCTGTCATTTGTTGGATAGCATAAAGCGCCAAATACATGAAGATAAGAAATATCCGGTTTTCGGTTGTTGATTAGTTCATATGGGGTTTTATTGAATCTTGGATGGATTAGGGATCGGTTTTGAGTAAAACAAGCAGTAGAAACAGCATCAGCCCATAGAAATAACGGAGCACTGGAGTAAATCAGCATAGTGCGAGCAGCTTCAACAAGGGTTCGATTCCTTCTTTCAACTACCCCATTCTGCTGTGGAGTTCTAACAGCTGATGTCTGGTGAGTAATACCAGTTTCTTCAAAGAATGTTCTTAACTCCTGATTGACAAATTCCGTGCCATTATCCGTTCTTACTATCCTAACTGGAGCTTGAAGTAGAACTTGAATCCGCTTCAGAAAGGTGATGATGGTGTTTGGAGCTTCATCTTTTGATCTCAAAAACTTTACCCAAGTATATCTTGAATAGTCATCGACAACTACAAGAATATACTTCTTCCCATTGATGCTTTGAACTCTCATCGGGCCACATAAGTCCATGTGCAACAAATGCAACCTATCAACCGAACTAGGTACGGGTTTAGGTTTATATGTTGCTCTTTTACTCTTTCCTTGCTCACATGATGGACATAGGTGTTCTTTGGTGTATTTGAATTTAGGAAGACCGGAGACGATGTCGTCTTTGGCAAGCTTGTTGATCGTGTCAAAGTTCAGATGGGACAAACGTCTATGCCACAACCAGGATTTTGTTTCGCCTGCCCTGGTCATGAGACAAATAGGTGATGAAGAGGCCATTTGGTTTATGTCAATTGCATAAAGATTGGTGCCACGATCCCCAATTAAGAGATCATCCTCAACCAAATTCCTGACAAAGCAAGTGTTTCTCCGAAATGCAACCTCTAAATCTGCATCACAAAACTGTCCGACAGAGAATAGATTGTGTCCCAACCCTTCGACATAGTAAACCTGAGTGATCAGATAATTTCCAAACCGAAGATCTCCATAACCCAGAATAGCTGCAACATGATCATTCCCAAAACGTACAGTCCCCATGAACTGCCACACAAAATTGATCAGCAGCTTCAGATTCCCGGTCATGTGCTTGGAGCAACCCGAGTCGACGATCCAAAGACAAATTTCAATGACCTGCAAAGAACAGATGATTTTGTATATGGAAACCGTTTAACATTTGGTTCCAAAGGGTTAGATGTAACAGGTGAATCACACTCAGAGATGGTTTCCTTAGATGCAGTGGGAGCTATTTCTAGTGTGCCATTCTTAGGTGTGAACATTCTACCCGTTGGTTTCCATGCACAAAACTTAGACTGATCCTTAGGCAATAGGTTGCTAGTGGTGTTCCTAGCTTTTGCAATAAGTCTTCGAATGTATCTAGACTTAGCCTTAGTTACTAAAGGACCCTTTTTCTGTTCAGGCATATCATTCTTTTTCACCTTATTAGAAACATTATCATCACAAGCATTTACAGACAAGGATTTCTTTTGCATTAAACAATCAAAATCATTAAATGCATTAGAAACAGGAGTCTTATCATTACAACTAGATGATACATGTTTCTTCTTGGAAAGCTTTAAATTCCTAGGGTGTTCTTCTACTTTCTTGCTTGGACTCTCAGAAACAGGCGAGACACTAGGTTTCTTGTTATTGCTCCTAGTCTGTCGTTTGCTCCTAGAGTTGCTTTCTAATCCTGTAGAAGGTAAGGCACACTCATTAGAATTTACGTTGTTGTCCTGAGATGTTGTTTTAGCATTCCTAATCTCGCTTGGATTATCTTTAATACTTTTGTCTATCGCCCTATATGATTTAGATGTAGAGGCAGACGCAATAGTGGGACTAATCCTATAAAGGCCAGGTGCTATCACATTAGTGTTCTTGACAACAGCTTTCCCTTTTTGTTTCTCATTAGGCAAGGGGGTTAATGGTGCAATACCCGCAGATTCCTCACCCTGCCCTTTTTGACTTGCAAGCTGGGACTTCAAAAGATTTATTTGATCTTGCATGTTTTTGTAAGAACGTTCATACGACAATTTGTCATACTTGCATTCTTCCTTTTTCGTATCAAGTTGTTTAAAATAAGTGCAATTTTGTTTTTCAAGCTTCAAAAAGTGCCTTTTCATATTTTTCAACAATTTGAGAAGTCTCAGCTCGAAGTCTTTCATCATCCTCAACAGAATATGTTTGGAAAATAATAGACATGATATCAGTCGATAGAGCTTCGAAAGAGAGAGAGTCATTTTGTTGTTCCAAAACTTTTATGTGTTCCAAGTATTCATTGGCTTCATTCACTAAGGATTTGTGGTTCTTAACAAATGCTGCTGACTCATTCAAAAGATTATTTTCCACATTTTGAACAACCGCATAGATTGCAGAAATGTGTGGATTAATTTCCGATTCAAAAATCTCTTTAATTTCATCCTGAACACCTGAAAACCATTCAAATTTTTGACTGTTTGTTTTGGAATCCACAATACTTTGAAGTGTTTCAATTCTCTGTTTAAGATCCACCAAATATAGTCTAGCTGCACTTGTATCAAAAGTGTTTTTAGATGCCATTTGTTGAATGTTAGACAGATGAATTGAGACGGCTTTTTGTCTTGTGAAAACCACTGGTTTTTGAAAAAACAGAGGTGACTCCTTTTTAACAAGATGAACCCCAGATTCTGTGTTAAGCTTGTTATAATCAATTGGTTTAATTTCTGGGTTCATTTGTCTCATTTTGACACGTCTCTTTTCTGTACGCTCAATCGTTTCATCCGAATCATAACCCGAAGGAGGGTCATGGATAGCATTTATTAAATTACCATTAAAAAGCACATTCTTTTCTCTCCCCTAGGGGAAATCCGGCCGCCACCCCTTACTCCTTTTCCGGCCAAATTCAAGACTCCATCGTCCTCTCTACCCTCTTGTAGGGTATGCAATACGTTTTGGGTTTTGATGTTCTTATAAGGGTGGTTGGTAACGTTTTTTCTATATATTCTTAACGGATTTCTGCCTATTTATCTTGGTTAAAACCCTAAACACTTTCACTCGTTGGGATCTGATTTTGGGTCACTCTTTATTCGTTAGGGTTTCTAATCGTTATTGTTGTTATCCTTGGCGGTTTGGTGATCAAGGGATACCCTATTTATATAGGGTCGATTATTCTGGTATATATCCCATATCATTGATCGCTTTTTATTACTGATACCCTACAAACTTATTGCGATCGATTTTTCTTTTTTGGATTATCGATTTTTTAGGGTTCGGTTTTTATTTGGTTTGATCTATCCATCATGATGCTTATAATATTACCTTTGAGGCATGATGGGGTAGATGATTTGCTGCTCGTTATGGTCTAAGAAACCCTAATTAGGGTTTCGATTATTATGAATGGTATGTGATGATGGATCTGTTTGGTTCGTTGCATGTTTATCTGGTTTGGGTGGTTATTCTGCCTGTACGTTCCTTTCATGGAGCTGGTATGATTTGTAAGTGGGTTATGTGTGGGAGAGATGTTTGTTTCGATCGATCTGGTTGAGAATATCATGTCCTCTTCTTTACTCAGCAGATCGTGATGTTGGTTATTGTAAGTTAGGGTTCGAAAGCCCTATTGGAATGTTTATTGCGACTAGTGGCTTCATATCACGTAATGAACCATTACTTTTCTTCTTGGAAGTCTTGGTAGTATTGGAAGCCTTGCAACTGGTCGTGGTATTGAATGGTAGGGTTGGTATAACCCTTGTTTTGTCTATGGTTGGTTGCGTGGTGTCAATGGTTTGCATTCTGAATCTCTATGCATTTAAGCAGATTTATGGCCTACCGAATCACGTCATGGTTATGTTGAGTGCTACTGGTTGATCGTTACTTTATCAAGGTGTAGCTGCTCGATTTGGAAGTTAAGTTTGAAGGTACTCTTGTTCAAAAACCTTTCGTTCATACTCTCACATGATGATTTTCAGTCTCTCTATTCGATGGTCTGGTTGGATCGTTGATTTATTTACCATCATGTGGTGTTGCTACTGGAAGTTAGGGTCAAAACCCTATTGTTATGTGCTTCTATTCAGCTGGTCATGTCCTTGCATGCCTAATGATGATGGATAGTAGCTGTTTAGTTTGTTTTGGCTATGACAGGTTTGTTCTCTATGGGTTGCATTCAATTTGCATTAAGCAACATGTGGGTTACAGATTGTGTCATGGTGGGACAATGAAGATGCTTGGAAGGTCAATCTGATTCTTGGACACAATTCTTATCATGAGGTCCTCGAGGGTTGGCTAATTGGAAGTTAGAGTTCTACAGTGCCTTTTGAAGAATCAAGTGTCTACTTGTATAGCGGTTTATTTGTTTATTTCTATTTGGCGTTGTAGTTTATGCTCTATTAGTTGTTATAAGAGTGGTTTGTCACTCTTATATAGTGGTTAGTGGTAAGTTATAAGAATGTCTTGTCATTCTTATATGTGAGTCTGTAAGTGTCCTAAGGGACTGAGATGAGGGAGTCACCCTCATCCTTTGTACTTCAATGTTTTTGGTGTAATGCATTTTACCAGGGTGAAAAATCCCTTTTACCCAAAAAATTACCATTAAAAAGCACATTCTGTTCTTTCTGAGCTTTCTTGAGAATATAAGGGTTTTCATAACCGATTGCCACCTTTTTTAATGTATGTAAAATCGGGTTTGGATCGTTTATTAACAAATTAACTGTTTGTGCAGAATGACCCGTTTTTACAAGCAAATCATCCAACTTTGCAATGGTTTCCTTTTTGTCAGTGATCTCTTTTTGAAGATCTTTTTCACGTTTTGAAAACCTTTCATTCAACTCCTTCTTTTCTTTTTCAAGATTGGAATAAGTTGATTTTTGTTTTGAAAGCTGGTTGGTTAGTTCAGAAATGTCGTTGTTAAGAGATTTGATTTGCAAATTCAAATTAACATCGAGAGTGTCAAATTTTATTTGCAAACGTTTCTCTCTTAACTCAGAATCTCTTAAGCTAACCTCAAGTTCTGACTGTTTTTCGTTATGAAAATCATAAGCTCTTGCATTCACCTTATAACTCTCAAGCTCAGCGGTCAATTTTTCATTCGCGGCCTTAACCTCGCGATTGACCGTTTTAACTTTCTCAATTTCAATACTACAATTATGCAATAATGATTCAAACATAGCACGTGTTTCCTCATCATTATCAGTATGCTGTGACACGAATTCTTCATTAGGATCCATATCTGGAGTTACCAAATTAGTATTACTACAACTTGGTTCGTCCATGTATGTATCATAAATGAGATTAGGAGTCTCAGGATACTGTTCATTTTGAGGTGACATATCAAACATTTCATTATCGTGACATGTAGCATATGGTTGTACCTCAGAAACCGCATTAGTGTCAAAAGCAGGAGGTGCTTCTGAGTCTGTGTCGTACTTTGCCTCCTGAAGATTAGCCATAAAAATGCAATTTGCATAGATGTCTTCAAGATCTTCTGAAGCATCCATGATAGCCATGAAGTCATTCTCTTCTGCACTCAACTGAAGCCCAGCCGTTTCCTTGTTTGCCAACATTAATGCTTTCTGCAAATACGCTGGATCCCTTTTATTCGACTTGTCTGGACAGTTCCTAGCCATATGACCAACACCCTGACAGTTGAAGCACTTCATCACATTACCCTGATTCCTGTTCCCAGCTCCCTGAGCAACATTCCCAAACTGATTCCCAGCATTCTCTACCCTTTGATTACCAACAGCATTACCCATCTGATTCCCTGCAAACTGACCCATCTGATTACCAACATGCTGCCCTACATTCTGATTACCCATCTGATATCTTGGAGCATATCCCTGCTGATTCCCATATCCCCCAACCATCTGTCCTTGTTGTCCCATGTTGAAACTCGGCTGTGCAATCTGCTTGTTGCGAGTGTTCGATGAGATTCGTTGATTGTTGTTGGTGGGAGTGGAGTAACGTCCTTGGAATGCTTTTGATAGGTAGGCAAAAGCTTGAGTCAAAGCATCAGTTGACTCATCCTGATCATGTTGATCTGGGTGTTGCGGGTATTGTTTTTGTGGGATTACATGTTGTTGTTATGGGTAGAACGGTGTTTGAGGATTGTATTGTTGTTGCATGACATGTTGGGATGAAGATGATGATGAAGGTTGTGCATTAACTGTTGCAGGTGTAGGTGTTTGGACTATGAGTGCAAGAGGATCTTGTTGTTTTGCTTGTTTCTCTTGTCTGACTTCATTTGCCTCTGCTTGGTTTTGTTTCAGGAAGTCATAAAGGTGATCATAGTTCATCTTGTGAAGGTTTTGAGTCTGGTTGACAATAGTAACATATCGTCCCCATTCTTCAGGAAGGTTGTTGATGAACTTGATATTTTGAACAATTGGTTTAGGTACCAAATTGTTTCTGATCAACTCATTCATTAATGTACAAGACCGTGTGTAGTAGGATTCAATCTGTTCAGCTGGTGTAGATGTGAACTTCTCCCATTCAGTCAGAAGCTTGTTTTCCAATTCTTGTTTACCAATATCTGTACCATAACAAAGTCTTTTGATTTGTTCCCACATTGCATGAGCAGTTTCACAAATGTCTACAGCACAGAATATATCTTGAGGTAACCCAAGTTGGATTAGATGCATTGCCAAGTTATCAGCTTCAATTTGCTTCCAATCATCTGCCGTATAATCCTTTTCTTCTTGGATTTTGTAAGTTGCTGCAACGGGAGGTTCTGAAGTTCGATCTTCAGCTGTAAGTTCCGTCCTACGAGGCTTGAATGGACCTTTCTCAACAGAGTTAGCCAAGAGTCTACCTTGTCCATTAGGTTTTGATTTCACATAACGAAGCATACGACTCGTCCATGGAAGGTAACCACCCTTTTCTAACATTGGAGGTCGGTTTTCTGAACCTGCGGCATGAATGTCTTGTTGTGTAGTCATCTTGAAATTATTGTATAATAAAGTGGATTGAGGATCGATTCAACAAAATTGAAGTTGTTTGCGTTGAAGGTTGAACTTGATCTTGGTTGTTGATGTGATTCTTTGGTTTGTTGTTGATGATCGTGGAAATTAAATAACGTTATGAAACTTGATTCAAGTATAATTAAGACAAAGTCAAAAGTTTACTGTTTCGAAAAAAGTTATGTAAATTACAATTTAGATAAACTCGACAATTTCTATAGAAATTTCAATTTTACCAAAATTTATACAAATTATGGCTAAATATCAATTTAGATAGAAATATATCTAATTTATATAAATCGGTAATTTATATAAAATCTAACACTTTTATACAAAAGGTTAGATAACCGTTTGTCGAAGTATTTTACACTCTTATACAAGAGTAAAAATACCGAGTTCACTTTCAAGTTGATGAAATTACGTTTGAATCAAATTCTTAAAAGTTATCTAACTTTGAAGTCTTTTAATCACAATTGCGAGGGCCAAAAGTGTCAAATCCGAAAGATATCTTAAGGCAGATGAAAGTACAAGGACTGAAGTTGCCAATTCTGAAAATTGCCTCAATTGCGAGTCCAAAATGTGAATTGCGAGACCAAATGTGATAGCCTAGCACCAATTGCGAAACCCAATTTCGAAAAAAAACTGCACCAATTGCGAGACAGCTCTTGAATTGCGACAGAACACTGAATTGCGATAGAAGTTGCCAATTGCGAGAGAGCAATTGCGATACACCAATTGCGACAGAATTGCTGAATTGCGATAGCAGTGGAAATGCGAGAAGCAGCAGCAATTGCGAGACTGGGCCAATTCTGAGAGCAGTACTAATTTCGATAAGCAGCAGCAATTGCGAGACAGAAGCACAATTGCGAGATTTTTCAACTTTTAGCCACTTTTGTTGACTTATGAGTCACTTCCCACGTGAAATCTTGCAACTTATCCTACTTGCTGACAACTTTTCACCAACTTTGCAATTATTCCTGCCAATTACACCAACTTGTACCAACTTGGTCCAATCAAATCCAAGATATTACAAGTATAATATTCATAAACACAAAAGTGATTCTTCCTTTAGACTTTTTCGATCAAACAAGAACTAAGAACACCAAAAGTGCACTTTTTCTTTCACCAACATAGAAATACTCACTGAGTATAACAAACACAACCTTGTAAATGTTTTTGCTATTCGATTCCAAGAAAAAATCAACACTTGGTCACGTTTTTTTTGGAAGCAAAAAAACAACAGTGGGTTATTTTTTTTGAAACAAACCAAATATACAAACCTTCTACCTTGAAGATTGGCTCATGTATACCACTTGTAGACCACGAATCTCCTTCTTTATCATACACACAAGCACTTGAGATGACACTCACAAACAATATAAGAACAATAAGAGTAGCATGGATCGTATGGCATATATTTGAGTCAAATGTTTATTAGCTTTTGTGAAAGGAAATAAACAAAGACAAAGTTGAAACTCTTGCACACACACACACTCTTTTCTTATCTTAAAATGAGGCACCTTGACTGTGAAGAGGTGTGTGTGTGTTTATACGAAAGTCAGCCAACCAAATGGGTCTTTGGTGGGCTTTGACTTGGACTTGGTAGTGGGCTTGATGAATACATTACACTTATACATAATACATACTAACTACACTAATGCTACAAGCCCACATTGTTTAATACATATTATACTTGACACATTATACTATTATATAAAAACACAATGTCGGTGGGGCCTTTTTTATTATTTTTTTCACTGTAGCGCTACAGTGCTGGGCTACAATTACCTTCGGCCCAAAATCAAGTTTGGCGAATTGGCAAAATATACCCCTAAAGTTGACGCGCCTTTGCAAAAGTCGTCCTTTTCCCAAAAAAATGTTTTAAAAATTGGCAAAAAATAACCCTGACATCGGAGGCTCTTTGCAAAAAGAGTCGCTACAATTACCTTCGGCCCAAAATCAAGTTTGGCGAATTGGCAAAATATACCCCTAAAGTTGACGCGCCTTTGCAAAAGTCGTCCTTTTCCCAAAAAAATGTTTTAAAAATTGGCAAAAAATAACCCTGACATCGGAGGCTCTTTGCAAAAAGAGTCCTTCTTAAAAAAAAAAAAAATTTTTTTTTTTTTTTTTTTTTTTTTTTTTTACCACGACTGTTTTTTCTAAACTTACGACCGTTTTTTTTTTTAACCCTTGACATTGCCGACTCTTTGCAAAAGTTTTCCAAAAAAAAATATATATATATATATATATATTTTTTTTTACTACGACTGTTTTTTTTTTAAAAACTTTCTACCGTTTCTTTTTTAAGCCTTGACATTGGCGACTCTCTGCAAAAGGAGTCTTTTTTCAAATGAAGTCGACGCCCCATTGCAAAAGGATTCCTTTTCCAAAAAGTCTATTTCGAAAGTTTGGGAAAATGACACAAAATACCCCTGAAGTCGTCGCCTCTTTGCAGAACAAGTCCTTTTTCACATACAAATATCTTGCTGTTACTTATAATACTTTGTATTGCTAAAATGTTTTGGCCAACATGGTTGCAAAAAAACTGATGTCAACCACCCCGCGCAACGCGCGGGCTGCACGGCTCGTTACATCTAAAACGTCAAATGACCATCACTTTATATTAACATAAAATGATTGCCAACAGGTTCAAATCGTATATATATACATCTACACCAAATTCACCAAAAACTAAAATTACTAGATTATGAAACTAACTGTGAGGTTGAAGCTGTGAACGTGGCTGATGGTGCCGCAGCAAGATCCCTCATATGACGAGACTTTGTCTTCACACGTTCCGCAGCCATTGTCTTCGTAATGTAGAATAAAGTTCGAAGCAACTTATGAAAGAAAAAAAAATAGTAATCGGAACTCAATAGTATAATGTGTTATTAGGCCTTATGCGTGCTTATTATATAGGAAGAACGTAATACGTGTTGATAAAGTATGTGGATATATAGAAGAAAACCTAGTTCAAATAGGATGGTAATTAATAAATAAAGGAACTTTAAGATATACCCTAATAGAAATCGTAGCTTATGGCTGCTCTATCTGTTAGTTTTCTAACACCAATCTTCTAGTTGTAATCTAAGTAGTTTGTTAATATATATATATATTATATATATATATATATATATATATATATATATATATATATATATATATATATATATATATATATAAATAGAAATATCCGTACATTATGTAAAAAAAAAAAAATTCAAAAATTTTCACGAAAAATCCCAAAAAAATTCCTCAAGATCAGGTATGTTGTTGCATGAAAAAATTGTGAAGGAATTTTCTTTAAAAGTGGATATTTTTTTCCAAAAAAAATTATGAAAAAATACGTTTGTGCATTAAATCCTTTTTTTGTGCATCAAAAAATCATTTTTGCACCCAACTTCTTTTGTCTTTTTTCTCAAAATAATATTGCGCATCTAACTAAAACAAGTTGAAAATTTTGTGCATCAAAAATTTTTTGCGCATTAAAATTCGTTTTTTGTGCATTAAAAAAACGTATAAAAATTCAAAATTAGAAAAACTTCTTTCACAAAAGTTTTTTGCACCAACATACCCTATCTTGTGGAATTTTTTTGGATTTTTTCGCGAATTTTTTTTAAAAAAAAATCTTTTTACGTAATGTACGGATATTTGTTTTTTTATTTTAACTTTACCCTATATATATATATATATATATATATATAGACCAAGGATCATAGAAATCGTAGCTTATAGGGGTGAGTTAAAATAATAATAGTATTTTTGGTGAGAAGAGTAAGAAGAATTTTGAACCCTTGATTTAAAAATTAATGGATGAGATTAAACTATATTCTTAATTAAAGCTGGAAGGACAAAATAGTCTTTCTCCCTCTAAAAACAACTTTCTCTCTCTAACTTTACCTTCTCTCTCTAAATTTACTTTCTCCCTCTAAAAACAACAAACAATCACTGATTTCTCATTTAATCATTCAAATATGCATCGGATATTTGTCAATCGAATATGTTAACAGTGATTCAACGGCAATTGGAGTTGAAATCAATGATTTTATGGGTAAAAATGCTTGCGTAAGTCAATTCAACCTAGTTTTGTTCATATTATTATAAAGGTGTAGGATTTTCGTTCATATTGTTTGTTAAAATCTATAGGTATTGATTATATAACATAACATTGCTTTTTTTTATTTATATTCTGTTAAAATGTGTATTAGATTAAAATGTATCTATTTTGTGCATCAAATTAGTTTAATGTTGTTAGCTTTAAAGTTTTGTCATATGTGGGAATTGCAATAGCATTCAAAGTACAAGGACTAGTTTAGTCATATTGCTAAGTTAGAACTTGTAGCTTGTAATAAATACCCTCCTATGTCAATACTAAGAGGGTTGAGGATTCATTTGTAACACATGAGGTGTGTGTGTTGTCTTTACTTCTCTCTTTAGACAACATACACACATCGGCAATCAATAAACCGAAAATTCAAAGTTTAATCTTTAGTTCGAGTTTATGGTGTTTCCTCCACCTCCAAACGTGATTCTTGGTCATATCAAATGTGAATATTGGTAATAAAAAAAAGTATGATATGCATGGGTAAGTGTACCTGCTTTTGTGAAATAACCTTGTTTTGTGCATAAAAAACAAGCTAAATGTGCATTATTTTCGTAGAATGTAATTAAAAAATGTGATATGTTTGGATAATCCAGAGTCATGCGAAATATCACTGTTTTTTGAATTAAAATCGGGCTAAATATGTATTAGTTTTCATAAGAAGACACTAAAAAGCGTGATATGTTTGAATTAAAATCGGGCTAAATATGTATTAGTTTTTTGAATTAAAATCGGGCTAAATTCGCATTCTTGTATGAGAATTGCGATAGGTGTCGCATTTGGCCTTATCGCATTTGGCCTTATCGCAGTTGACATCGCATTTTAGCTCTATCGCATTTGACCATATCGCAGTTGACAACTTAGAGACTTATCGCAATTGTTATCGCATTTGAAGTCCGAGAAGCTTATCGCAGTTCTGTCCGAGATATCCATCGCAGTTCTGTCCGAGATACATTACCAATTGCGATATCGGACAACCTTTGGCAAAAAAAAAAAAAAAAAAAAAAAAAAAAAAAAAAAAAAAATTAATATTCACAGGAGACTTAACGGTCCATTTTTACGCGAGATTCAAATTCTGGTACAAGAGTGAAAATTTTGGCCTAAAATTCAAATTTTTTGGCCAAAATTCGAATTTTTCGGGGAATTTTTGGCGTAAAAATTTCTTAAACTCAAATTTTTCCAGCATCATTATAATGTCATTTTATGGCATATTTCACATCAAAATCACAATTGAAATTATCAGACTGCACCTTCAACATCACCAAGTATAGCCTAAAAGATCCTGATCAAGATTCACAATCAGATGACAATGGTCAAATTATCAGCTGTGACTACAAGGATGATGATTCATTATTACTTATTTGAAGTTGAAGTGGAATATCTCGGGTACGTGTACTTAGTATCTTGAAGATATCGGGGTTGGTTGGATGCATGATTCTTCGAGATCCTTGTTTGGGCACTCATGGGAATAGTGATTAAGTCTTGGGTTATCTAGTTTTCATAGGTCAAGGGGAGGATGGACGAAGACCTAGTTAACTATCACTTAAAAGGAGATACGTTGTAGTACTCAGTGTCACACAAAGATGTGGATAATTCAAGAGATGTTCATATACAGTTAAGGAAGGATGGATGGGTATATGAAACGACCTATGCTTTAAGGAGTTACATTGTAGTGCTCAGTATAGGTTCTTAGTCACACTATCGTGCAAGTTTAAGTCACAAGTTTGGGTTATTCTACTTTAGTCTCAAGTTCGTCATGGTGAGTTTTCTCCATCAGTAGTCACTACATGAAGCCGTTGTTTTTGATACAGGAGGTTAGATTGGGTATATCGACATCTTATCACGGGCTGATATGATTCCTGATAAAGGGCTTCCAGTTTGTATTTCACGTACACATCAGTATGCTGATTCTGATAAATCGCAACCAGCAGGGGAGAGAAATGTACGGGCTGATCTCTCATGGGAAAAATAACTGGGATGCATTTGGTGAGATAAAGATGTTGATACCATATTCCCCCGAACTGCAGGGCACTCAAGGCATTCAAAATATGAGGTTGTCAGTTTGGGGGAGAGCACTAATTAGGGGAGAGCAATCAGGGAACTCTGAATTAAACCCTAATTAGATTTGCTCACTTAGTTCGTCTGCAAGTACAGAAATGGTGGCTGAGAAGATTATGCAAGCTGAACGAAGTAATGAAGTTTGAAGATCTTTCTCATGTTTTTGTATTGAATTTTACTTGTAGGGAACATTGTAAGCAATTCCCATATGACTTCACTTTGGGGAGAGATTATTAGCTTTAAAGTTTTGTCATATGTGGGAATTGCAATAGCATTCAAAGTACAAGGACTAGTTTAGTCATATTGCTAAGTTAGAACTTGTAGCTTGTAATAAATACCCTCCTATGTCAATACTAGGAGGGTTGAGGATTCATTTGTAACACATGAGGTGTGTGTGTTGTCTTTACTTCTCTCTTTAGACAACATACACACCTCGGCAATCAATAAACCGAAAATTCAAAGTTTAATCTTTAGTTCGAGTTTATGGTGTTTCCTCCACCTCCAAACGTGATTCTTGGTCATATCAAATGTGAATATTGGTAAAAAAAAAAAAGTATGATATGCATGGGTAAGTGTACCTACTTTTGTGAAATAACCTTGTTTTGTGCATAAAAAAAAGCTAAATGTGCATTATTTTCGTAGAATGTAATTAAAAAATGTGATATGTTTGGATAATCCAGAGTCATGCGAAATATCACTGTTTTTTGAATTAAAATCGGGCTAAATATGTATTAGTTTTCATAAGAAGACACTAAAAAGCGTGATATGTTTGGATAATTATGAGTTGTGTGATATAACACTGTTTTGTGCATTAAAAAGTAGGATAAATATGCATCAGATTTTGTATGAAGTAAGTACATATGTCATAAGTCTTAATAACCGTGAGTTGTGTGAAATAACATGGTTTTGAGCATTAGAAATGAGCTAAATGTGCATTAATATACGTACAAAGTTAGTAGAAATATGATACATATTGACAATCGTGAGTTGTGTGAAATATCAATGCTTTGTGCATAAAAAAGTGGGCTAAATGCGTGTTAGTTTTTGTTTGAATTTAGTAAAGATGCGATACGTTTGGATAAATCATTGTTTGATGAATTAAATCGTGCTAGATATGCATTAGTTTTTCATAAGACGACACTAAAAGGGTGATATGTTTGGAAAATTATGAGCTTTAGAAATGAGCTAAATGTGCATTATTATCCGAAGTTAGCAAATCTATGATACATATTGATAATCATGAGTTGTATGAAATATCAATGTTTTGTGCATAAAAAAGTGGGCTAAATGTGCATTAGTTTTTGTTGGAATTTAGTAAAGGTGCGATATGTTTAGATAAATCACTGTTTTATGAATTAAATCGGGCTAAATATGCATTAGTCTTTATAAGAATACACTAAAAGGGTGATATGTTTGAAAAATTATAAGTTGTGTGATATAACACTGTTTTGTGCATTAAAAAGTGGGCAATATATGCATCAGATTTTGTAGGAAGTACATATATCATACGTTTTAATAACCGTAAGTTGTGTGAAATAACATTGTTTTGAACATTATAAATGAGCTAAATGTGCATTAATATACGTAAAAAGTTAGTAGAAATATGATACATATTGACAATCGTGAGTTGTGTGAAGTATCAATGTTTTGTGCATAAAAAAGTGGGCTAAATGTGCATCAGTTTTTGTTGGAATTTAGTAAAGATGTGATACGTTTGGATAAATCATTGTTTGATGAATTAAATCAGGCTAAATATACATTAGATTTCATAATACGGCACTAAAAGTGTGATATGTTTGGAAAATTATGAGCATTAGAAATGAGCTAAATGTGCATTATCATCCGAAGTTAGCAAAAGTATGATACATATTGATAATCATGAGTTGTATGAAATATCGATGTTTTGTGCATAAAAAAGTGGGCTAAATGTGCATCAGTTTTTTTTGGAATTTAGTAAAGATGCGATACGTTTGGATAAATCATTATTTGATGAATTAAATCGGGCTAAATATGCATTAGTTTTCATAAGACGACACTAAAAGTGTGATATGTTTGGAAAATTATGAGCATTTGAAATAAGCTAAATGTGCATTATTGTCTGAAGTAGCAAAAGTATAATACATATTGATAATCATGAGTTGTGTACAATATCAATGTTTTGTGCATAAAAAAAGTGGGCTAAATTTGCATTAGTTTTTGTTGAAATTTAGTTAAGGTGCGATATGTTTAGATAAATCACTGTTTTATGAATTAAATCGGGCTAAATATGCATTAGTCTTCATAAGAATACACTAAAAGGGTGATATGTTTGAAAAATTATAAGTTGTGTGATATAACACTGTTTTGTGCATTAAAAAGTGGGCTAAATATGCATCATATTTTGTAGGAAGTACATATATTATACGTTTTGATAACCGTAAGTTGTGTGAAATAACATTGTTTTGAGCATTAGATATGAGCTAAATGTGCATTAATATACGTACAAAGTTAGTAGAAATATGATACATATTGACAATCGTGTGTTGTATGAAGTATCAATGTTTTGTGCATAAAAAAGTGGGCTAAATGTGCATCGGTTTTTGTTGGAATTTAGTAAAGATGCGATACGTTTGGATAAATCATTGTTTGATGAATTAAATCAGGCTAAATATGCATTAGTTTTCATAAGACGGCACTAAAAGTGTGATATGTTTGGAAAATTATGAGCATTAGAAATGAGCTAAATGTGCATTATTATCCGAAGTTAGCAAAAGTATGATACATATTGATAATCATGAGTTGTATGAAATATCAATGTTTTGTGCATAAAAAAGTGGGCTAAATGTGCATCAGTTTTTTTTGGAATTTAGTAAAGATGCGATACGTTTGGATAAATCATTGTTTGATGAATTAAATTGGGCTATATTATTGCTCTAATACATAGCAAAGATCCGCGATCATGTACATAGACAAATAACCAAACTCCAATAGATAACATTAGTTTTCCCCGCTTTTCAAACTCAAATTCCCCTCTTTGAGAAGGGTTGCGCACAGGTCTCCCTCTCAGCCTTAACCAAATTCTTGAAATATGGATCGGAGAGAGCCTAATTACAACACGTACCACAATCAGCATTCTTTTAGTTAAGTAAATTATTTCAAATCGAGAAAGTTTTATTATATAGATAAAATATTACCTCCTCAACTGTAGGGCGATCCTTAGCCTCAAAAGAAAGCATTCTTTCTAATAAACGAAGAGCTAGTGGATCTGCATTTGGGAACTTTTTGGAGAAGGAAATAGGCTTCTTTTTTTTCATGCTGCTCAAGTATTTCCTAGGCTTCTCATGTCGTATCTGCTAGTGTTGAATTCAAAATTAATATGCAATAGAGCAAAAGCAAATAAACTTGATATATCCATAATGATATGTTACTCTATCTATAGCTTCGAGTGATGGTGCTCCCAAAAGATCAGTCATCAGGTCCAACTGATGCAACAAACTTTTTCCAGGGAAAAGAGGTTTTTTGGTTAAAATTTCCGCAAAAATACAACCAATGCTCCATATGTCAATGGCCTGTGTGTACTACAAAAGAAAAGATTAACCTTTAATATATAAAATGATGTTGCAATTAGGTAACACTGTGGTGCAAAGGAAAATAACAAACTGTGCTCAAGTCTGTAAATGATAAAGTTATTTTCTGAGATTTGCAAGTAAAAAAAGCAGGAAAGTTTTGCGCTTACTTATCTAATTTTGTGAAAAATAATCCAACAAGAGTTTGGGAACTTCATCTATCGTTTTTTATCAACAAAAAAGACCTCATGTTTGTCGTTGCATTATTTCACATCCACAAATCTTTTTTCATTAAAATATGACTTCTTGACTTTATTAACACTACAAACTGATGTACACTTACTAATACCTACCAGCCATTCAGAATGTCCTTGAAAGCTTTCTTCAGTGCTCTTTTTTACAGCGACGGAAATTCCAACAGGGGTTGCAGGACATAGTGTGTTCTTGTCAATCCAAACTGCAAACACCAAACAAAACCAGATTAAATAATATTAACTTTACCTTCAACCACCATACAATGGTTCTGGCAATTTGTTTCATGTCTGCATGGCAATACCAAATCCAATACATAATCCAATGTTTGTTCCATATTGTTTCAATATGATGAACAAGTAGTAAACTATTTAGATTTCCAAACGCTAAAATGCATGATTGAGTTGAGCTTGGTGACCATAATCCATGGTCTCTCGGCTCGTGACACAAGAATACATACAAACCATGCTACCTTTCACGCAAGGCTAAGGGTACTATACCCATGACTCGAGACATCACGCAAGGCTAAGTGTTGGCTTTGCATAATAATCTACAGAAATTTGGTGTTGATAATATAGAATCATCCACCTGCTTGTTGAAAATACGAGCAACTTTGAATCATTTTAGGCCAATTGCATATAAGGGAGACCAACATTTGTCCTAATTTCATTTTAATTTACCAAAGTTTTTAATGCCGAAAAATCATTCAAGTTTCAAGAATCCTTGTCAATTTTGACCACCTTTTTATTGGTAAATATCTCGAATCAAAACAAATGGAACTTTTATGGGTTTTCTTATGGTCTTATGGGGTAAAACGACTTGGTTACTTTTTTTTTAATGGTAATAGTGAAATTATTTTTCTACTAGCAGATTTGAACTTAACAAAAACATCATTACCATGTATTCATTCATCAAGCACTTTTCAGCATCTTTTGTGATGTCAGTTATTTTGGCGGAGTGAGCAGTTTCCGTATCCTTCAAAGTATCACGAAAACTCCTAGTTAGTGAATTGATCCCCTCATTATCTTCGTGGTTATTTCCCAACACACCTGCATAAGCAGATGTACATATGAAAAGATTCGAGATGGCTTTAGGAGGGAAAGGCATTCCAAAAACTAAAACACTGGGCATATTAAGTAGTTCAATACTGTTTATTGTACTTACTCAAACCGCTAAATAGCATTAGACAAAATAGTATATATTGAAAATGTGGCAATTTCTACCCATTTTGGCTACTGATACACAACAAGTTAAATGGGGTTAAATATGAAGATATTAGTTAAAGATGTGAAACGGCTCGAAAGTTTGTTCTCATTGAACATGTAACTATTTACTATGTTAAGAAAAAAGGACCACAAAGTATTGGTGGCTGGCCCGACACTAACCGACCCATGTTGGATTACTAGTTTTGACATTTGACTCGAACCCATATTGACCATTCCCCGACCCGTCTGCTTTGTTATCTCTTCTAATTAATTTTGTAATTACTAAATCTAGATTGATAAGTTGAACATGAAATATTGCAGTAAAAACATCAAACAACACAAAATAGGAAATTTTGTACTTCTTATGTGGTAAAATCATGGAAGGACTATTTTTGGACCTACGACATGGCTTACATTCGATGGATGTGAGAGAACTACTTTCTGCAATCTATACTTCTTCTAGTGTTGACGAGGCCATGGATGAGAATCGAGAGTGAATTGCTTGATTGGTTTCAAGGGCATCCCTGCATTAACAAAACATATCAACAATTAGAAAATGGAAGACACTGATGTAAAATTTGCCAGCATTGTCATTAAACTAAAGTCATTTTCTTAATTTTTGAAAGTAAGTCAACAAACTAGTATAACTTCTTGGTCTTTGATAGTATTATTTGACCTTGAGCCAAATGAGAAACTTATTTTATACTTACTTGCTTGTGGAACCCACAGATTCTATATGCCTTTTCTGTACATCGCTTAGAGATTCTTTGACTTGCCTCCAGCTTTCATAACCTGTTCTTGCTTTGGTTGCCCTTTTCATTTTAAAGGTAAAATGACATTAAGATTTATATCCTATTCTCATAGAGGTAGTAAAATGTCCGGATCAAGAAATGGGTCAAAATGTCTACTTTTAACAGCGGTTATGAATGGGTTGGGTCAAGCCACAAACTCGTTTTTTATCCTTCTTTTTTTACATCATTAAAAAAAAGATTCTAACCTTTTTTAATAAGCCGGTGTAGCATTTTAAATGACTTTCAAGTTTCAAACACTTTGACCCATACAATCTATTATAACCGTTTCCTGTTAAATTATCCAGCTTGACCCATATGACCCATTAGCATTTGTTACAATGAATGAACTTCTATACCAGTTTTGGAGTTTGGCTGTCAAACCATCTTTTGCATTTTGAGTCGCGTTTTTATCCTCGGTGTAATGCCTCTCTGTTTTTCCCAAGAAACTTGTGAATTCATCTTGTGTTGAGGAAGAGAGAGTATGCATGCTTGATGCTTTACGTTGAATATGGTTGGTTCTGCTGCCAATATCACTTCGAATAGCATCTATTTCTGTTTGAATCTATCAAACATAGCAACATATTTTTAAAAGGAAAAGACCTTTATAAAATTAATAATATGTTGTGTGAAAAGTCGGTAAGAAAACAAAAACTAAGGGAGCATTATGAACTTACTAAAAAACGGGTAAAAAAATGAAAAATCCAGCCACCCTTAAAAGGAATTACATACCAGTTGTTTCTTCTTGGCATTTGAACTTGCTAAAAGCTCTGCCATCTTGTCTAATAGTTGTTTGTCTTCCCCATTGGCATAATCCTACGATTAAAATAAAAAATGATTATATTTTGCTTGTGACGTGAGGATGACAAGGGAGAAAAGCTTATGTGATTGAGCGTAAAAACCTCAAATTTTATCTTAAAATCACTCAGTTGCTTGTCATATTTTGATAGTGCGTCTTCCACCATTTCTATCACCTTGGAAATGTCATGGGCCATAGTCTTGAAGAAACTCACTGTAACACTAGATGCAAACTGGGTTGTCTGGTATGCTCGCGACTGGCTCTGGTTACCATATAAAAAATTAGTGCAATGTGGCACAAGTATTTTGGAATCGCAATGGCAATGAATTAAGCTAAATTTACTTGAAAGCCATTGCCATGGTCAGATAAGTTTGTTGATTGACAGGTCAAACAGGACGTTTTAGTTACGGACCAAAACATATTAATGGGTTACAAACACTATCAATTTCGTTTTCAGAAAGTAATTAATGGGACTATAAATATTTAAGTATACTTTGGGGCAGCTTTCGTTCAACTCGACATGTTCCAGTTGGAGATTAACCAAAATCATTTCATTTTTTAATTATTTGGTTGAAATTTCCAGATTAATTACATTGATTGCAAGTATTTTTATCCATATATCCTCCTAACTTTTGGTCGAAGATATTAAATTGGCTAATGGCAATAATGTACCTTATGCTGCTGTTTCCAAAAGGTAGCTATACTTTGCTCCAGATCATTAAGGTTACTGTGCAAATCATTTAGTATGTCACCAACCTTGACTGAGGCTTCTCTTATAAGCTGCACATAGCAACACATAAGTACTCAAGATGTTAACGTCCAAAAAATTTAAAAAATCAGAAACCATCACGGCTTTAATCTGCTCCAAAATATGAATTGGCTTACTCACTTCTGCAAGGGCAGAAGAATGCTCGACAACTTCAGAATTTATGTCACTAAGTGCTGTCTTAGAATTCCCACTAAACTCTGTAGCTAGATCAACCAGAGATTTTATACCACTGGAAAATATGTCCCTTATCTTTTTTACTCGAATTTGGAGTCCTTGTGTCGCCTATACATACATGTATAGATGGCGATGATTGGTGTTGATGGTGACTTCCTGGATTTATCACCAGAAGGAGTCAAACAGATGTATTGGAGTATTGTGGGTGTAATATCGAAGAAGAGGAGATAAGGAATCACGTGTGTGTGGTAGTGTTAAATGTGTTGGATCTGTTTATGTTTATAGACAGAGGTGTATACATAAACAGTGAATAATATGTAAAATGACTAAAATAACCACTTGTACAATATACGGTTGCCCAAAAATCAAAAGTTGCCCAAAATACACTACGTATTTTGGTCGGTGACGTGGCATCATGTGGATCGTCGGATCAGTTGCCCTGGTCTAAGGGGAGAATTTTGTGAGACCGGGGCGGATAGGCTTAGCACTTGGGCAACCGGGGCATTTTAGTAATTATCCCTATTTGGTTTCTATCGAGTGGGTTATTTGTTCTTGTGTTCATTCGACCTTCACTGAGTCTTCACCACCTTCAAAGGTGTAGTAAGTATCTAGTAACTCTCTTGCTTTCATTTTTCTCATATACACGATCTCACCATGCATCATGTAACTCGTTATTCGAACATATCAATTGTATACATTTATTTTTTGCGTGTGTTAATTGCATGAAATCCACAAGGCGTGACAAACCTCCATTGAGGAAGGTTTATAGATCACCTTACACACCACTTTCACATTTAAGATGTCACTCCATGCATGTTTTAATATTTCATTCGAACGATATATAGTCACATACTTATTTACGTTCATTATTTCATGTAACCCATCAACATGTGACGAGCCCCCATCATGGAAGCCTTGGAAGGCACCTCACACACACCACACTCACGTTTAAAGATCCATTTCATGCATCATTCGAAACGTATAAACACTTTCATATCACACGTATAAAATGTATGTAAAAAACACTTAGATTATTCTAAGTGTTTTGTTATAGAGAAACGTTCTAAGTCGCCTAGAAAACCACCCTATAACTCACGATTTAACTTAGTGACTACGTCTCAATTTCACACGAACCATTAGACCTCATGACAAGCTACACTTTACGTATAAACATCTCGTAACAATACTCAAGTTTTGGCCCTTAAAAATCGCTAAAGTAAAACGTTAAAAACTGTTTTGAAAACAGCAAGAAATAGCGACATGGGCCTTACAGCTCATTAAGCTGTTTTAATAAGCTACGAATAAGCCAGCTTATTGGCACTTTTTAATATGAAGTGAAATGTTAAAATAAGCACTTTTGATAATACCAAACCCCCAAAAACCCATGGATATAAAAAGTGCTAATGGGCTAAGTTTTGTGGCTCGTTAAAGCCCATTAAGCGTAAAAATAAGCTAACGACCAAATAAGTAGTTAAAATAAGTTGTGTTAGACTTAAATAAGAATTAGAAAAACTCGCCACTATTTTCCTCACCTTTTTGACACATTTGGACTAAAAATGTAGCACAAATCACCTAGAGGGACTGAAACTGCCAATCCGAGAAACACATGGACTGAGACTGTGAAAACAGAATATCTAGGGTAAAATTTGACATGTTATAGAATTCTAAGCCTTGTTTGTATTTTTGGACAAGTTGTGGACTATTAATGGACTTGGACTTAACGAAGGACTAACGGTGTGACGCAAACGCAGTTAGGGTAAAAAGTGTAAAACTTGGAAAAGGACAAGGACCAACTGTTTTTACTTGACATTCTTATTTCATTTTCCATTTTTCGTCACGCCCTCACGTCATATGCATTTTCATACATTTTAGTTTCGTATTATTTAACATTCGTTATTTATTATAATCAGAAACTTAACGACTTGATTTTACGCATTGTTTCATTACTTTTGAAGAGATGACATTATGGGTTACTTGACTTAAAAATCAAGATAATCATATATATAACATTATTTTTTAATTGTAAGCACTTTAAGCATCACACACTCACACTCAACGATCAGATCGTTATTCATCATTCGTTATTCACTATTCATGCCACATCCACCACTAGTATTTGGTCAGATTCTCAGACATTTGTATCTACCAGGTTTCGTACTGAAGTCATTACCATAATCACCCCTGAATTTACTTTCACCATCACCAGTAACGTTTAAGGTGAGTCATAGCCTCACTTTTACTATTTTACAACTTTAAACTCCGTGAGGGAGATACATGCTATAAACAGATCACAAGTATTTTTCTATATGCTTACCTGACTTGATATATGCCTAAGTTACCTTATTGCCATAAGACCGTTTATCATGAGCCATTAATCACTGGTATGTGAACGCGAATATAATGAATAGATCTATTAGAGGTTGACGACCTATCCCACTAATACTGGACGGAATACTTTTTGCTAGTCGTATTAGTCGCGATGCATTATATTTGAGAAAAATAGGAATTAGCAAATCACCTATTACTCGAGGGCAAAATATCCATCATTAACTTGATGTGACTCCTCCGTTTTACGGTACTTTGTTAACGTTTGCGTGTCATGAGACTTAGGGCAATATATATACTGCAATATCAACTTTTCAAACTGATTGTATCCCCAATACAATCTTACTTGTGTATCGAACTGATTATTAAACTCCAAACTCTATGATTTCACTCAACATTTTGTTGACTTTTAAGCATGTTTATCTCAGGAAATTAGCAGTGGAGCAAGGGCATGGAGCGGGCTGCAACTTATCCTTAATTATGGTGTAAAATAAAATGTGTAATTCAGTTAAAACATTATTTCCTTTAAGGATTTTCATTACTCTGATATGAAACTCTTGTAACTGAATTCATAATAAGGACCTATGTTATTTAAAAACGTCTCTTTCGAGCCGTTTTCTATAATTTTGACTTCGATCCACTCGGTAATACCCTAATTAGTCTTCCGCTGTTATCTTAAAAATAAGGGGGGTGTTACACCATACTACAGTTCATAAGAATCATCCACTTACTAATGTGATTGGAGATGTTCAGTCTGGAGTGAAAACTAGAAGACAAATACAAGATCCAGATCATCATGGTTTTTTAAGTGTTGTGTATGAAGAAAAACACCATGAAGATGAAAATGAATGTTTGTTTGTATGCTTCCTATCACAGATAGAACCAAAGAATGTGCTAAAGGCATTGGAGGACTCAAGTTAGGTTGAAGCAATGCAAGAAGAACTGCTTCAATTCAAGATTCAGAAAGTTTGGGTTCTGGTTGATTTGCCAAAGGGGATGAGAGTGATTGGTACTAAGTGGGTATTCAGGAACAAGAAGGATGAAAGGGGTATAGTGATAAAGAATAAAGCAAGACTTGTAGCTCCAGGTTATACTCAGGAAGAAGGGATTGATTATGAGGAGGTTTTTGCTCCTGTTGCCAATATTGAAGCAATAAGGCTTTTTCTAGCTTATGCTTCATTTATGGGATTCATGGTCTATCAGATGGATGTGAAGAGTGCTTTTCTATATGGTACAATTGATGAAGATATATATGTTTCCCAACCTCCAGGTTTCATAGACCCAGATCATCCTGACAAAGTATATAAGGTGGTAAAAGCTCTCTATGGATTGCATCAAGCTCCAAGAGCTTGGTATGGAACTCTGGCAAATTATCTTTTGAAGAATGGGTTCCATAGGGGAAAGATTGATCAGACTCTTTTTATCAAGAAGAACAAGGGTGATATACTACTGGTTCAAGTATATGTAGATGATATCATCTTTGGTTCTACTAAGAAGGAAATGTGCAAAGAGTTTGAAAAGCTCTTGAAGGATCAGTTTCAAATGAGCTCTATGGGAGAGCTCACTTTCTTTCAAGGACTTCAAGTACAGCAGAAACCAGATGGAATATTTATCTCTCAAGATAAATATATTGGTGAAATTCTGAGGAAGTTTCAATTCACAGATGCTAAAGTTGCTAGCACACCTGTTGATAAGGAGACACATTTGCTTTTGAAAGATCAAAGTGGTGAAGCTGTGGATGTGCACATGTATAGATCTATAATTGGGTCTTTGATGTATCTTACATCATCCAGGCCTGATATTATGTTTGCAGTCTGTGCTTGTACAAGATTCCATGTTAATCCCAAGGTGTCTCATTTGACTGCAGTAAAGAGGATCTTTAGGTATCTTAAAGGTCAACCAAACTTAGGTTTATGGTATCCTAAAGAGTCTGCATTTGATTTTGTAGCATTTTCAGACAGTGATTATGCTGGTACTAGTATGGATAGAAAGTCTACAACTGGTGGTTGTCAGTTTTTGGGATATAGACTTATTTCATGGCAGTGCAAAAAGCAGACTATGGTGGCAACTTCTACTACAGAAGCTGAGTATGTGGCTGCAGCTAGTTGTTGTACTCAAGTTCTTTAGATTCAAAATCAGTTACTTGATTATGGGTACAATTTCTTAAACACAATTATCCACATAGACAATAGCAGTACAATGTGTATCATTAAAAATCCAGTTCAACATTCAAAAACTAAACACATTGAAATTAGACATCACTTTATAAGAGACTGTGCTGAAAAGAAGTTAGTTCAAGTTGTCAAAATTCATACTGATGACAACTTTGCTGACTTGTTAACAAAAGGTTTTGATATAAGGAGGTTTCAGTACTTGGTAACAGGTATTGGAATGCTTAATCCTTCAAAAGAGTGTTCTTGTTTTTGTACTGCTAGTCGTGCTATTTGTGATAGTTTGTACTGATAGTATAATTTTGGTACTGCTTATGTCAAATGTTAGCAATTTTTGACACTGTCAACAAGAAAATACTTTGTCTTGTGTTTTCTTTGGTTTTGGACTAACATTTACAGGTTAAGAAAGCATTTTGAGAAGGATTTGTGATTTGGAAAGTATGGTGATTTGGAATGTCAAGTGTGAGATCTTGTCACACAACAAATGGTAATTGGTTCACCATGTCTAATCCACATAAGAACCAACTAGTTCAGATCAAACGGTTTCTGGTAAAGACTAATCAAATCCGTTTATGGTTGATAGTTTACCAAAAACTATATGTTTATCAACTCACCATATCTAACTGTGAAGAGTTGGCTAGTCCAAAGCAAACGGCTATTGGTAAAGACACATCAAATCCGTTGATAGCTGATAGTTTGCTAAAAACTATAAGTGGGCAAAATTGTTTTTAAGTCCACAATGAGTTTATCTTGCTCTTAAAAAAAAAATTCAACAGTTTATACTGATGGTTTAAACTTAGTTTAATACTGAGTTTATGCTCTATGATTCACCTCTCTCAGAAGGTTACGCATCTAGAAGTGATGAGAGTGGTTTGCAATTACAATGAATTGATGGAAACATGTACAAATTGTCATATTGGAGGCTGTTCTAATTCAAGTGGTGGTGAAAATTCTTCCAAACAGGGGAGGAAATTTCTTATTGCTGTCAAGATAATTATGTGGCTCAAGGGAGGATATATCAGTTCAGAATCAATACTGGAATGATGAAATTAATACTGGAGTGCTTACTGTTATGGTTTCTTCAAAATTTTAAAGTGAAAAGAATGCTGAAGTGATTCAAGATTGAAGATAATTGTTTGAAAGAATTCTCCCATTATCAACATTGGAGTTTAATTCGAAAAACTTAATGATTTGCACAGACATCATAGGTTTAGGGAAGGATTGTTGGGAATTAAACCAACAGTTAGTACTGTCATGTATGAAGTTAGTACTGTCAAGCATAAAGTTACAACTGATGAAGAATGTACTAACAAT
This sequence comes from Artemisia tridentata subsp. tridentata, assembly GCA_021014915.2. NCBI lineage: Eukaryota > Viridiplantae > Streptophyta > Magnoliopsida > Asterales > Asteraceae > Artemisia > Artemisia tridentata. Next base: position 90,858,302 of record CP139502.1, on the reverse strand, counting down.
ACTAAGTCAATAAGTACTGCTCCCACAAGAAAGTTAGTACTGATTATTAGCTGAGGACAGAAGATAAAAGACACGTGAAGATATATATAGAAAAGATGTAATGTATATCTTATCAAGTTAGATTGATACGTATAATAGTTTTACTTGTACAGGACTCTTTATACTATAAAAAGAGATCCTTAGTTAGGGTTTTGAGAGATATCCTAAGTCGTACGTGAAAGCTTCAAGGTTGTTAAACCTTAGTGATATTGTAGATCACTTGTAATATACTGAAGCTATTTGTTTGGTTAAACATTGTGTTCTTACTTACACTGTTACATTCATAAAATCACATACACATCATATAAATCATATCTTCTAAGTGTTAGCTAGTAAATTCCGCGTGCTAGTTAACATTAACTCAAAGTATCTTCAACACAAGCTGTGTGTTTAGATCCGGTCAATCTGTCACACCCCAAAAATGGCGCAGCGGAATAGCATTTACGGGGTATGACATTATTGTCAAGAACACAAGGTGTCACAATAGAGAAACACTAAATGCATAACATAAGACAGTTGATAGTCGCAAACTCCCACAACCGGGATAAGTACAAAGATCCAAAATAACATAAGTCTCAAGTTAAACAACGTCACTAGGGAATATCAAATGCAACTCCACGAGATATAACCCGGGAGGGTCTTGTCTTAAGTCTTGCTAAGCCAGTCAATACTAAACCTTCTAAGTAGCTTCAATAACACCTGAAAATGGTACTAGAAAACGTCAACATAAAGTTGGTGAGCTCGTAGGTTTAGGTGTTAAACCACGAAGCTGTGAATAATAGCGTAGGACAATAGTGAGCAAGATAAACAAATGTGAGCACATGGTAAAGATCGCAAACTATCACAGACTGCAAACACGCCTAATTTATCCACACATAGTCTGGGTGCCACTTCCCAAATGATATGCTGGGTGCCACTTCCCAAAATGAAATATGGGTGCCACTTCCCAAAATGATATACTGGGTGCCACCTCCCAAAATGATATACTAACAATGTATCACAAAACAGTTGCGCACGTTTAAGCTAAGTCTCACAATCTGAATTCACACAGTAAGGCACACATTGCAATCAAAACACACATATTGTCCAAAAACATGAAAACATTGTATCACAGCATAAAAACAGTTAAAATATCATTTGAGTACCATTTTCCCCCAAGGAAAAACATAATGAAAAAGGGGCTACGAGAACTCACCTCAGTGTAGTGGTAATCTGAATGCAATAGAGCTAAAGGGTGTGTAGTAACTCCAACGCGTGACCTAGATTAGTATGGCATAATTTAGTTCACCGACTAAGTTTAAGACTCCATAAATTTAATTCAAAAGTTTTAAAGTGTTTACGTTGTTGTTGCTGGTGTGGCAGCATTTAAGTTTAAAACAGTTTTCTAAGTATCTGTAGGTATTGGCTCTTGGAAATGCATAAGGGGATGACAAAAATCTCAAGAACGATTAAGATTCCGCTGGGACAATAACCGAAGGACGATGAACGAAGAGCGATTATAACAATACTAGACGTTAACGAGATATTGGAATATTATTGTTAAGTGGATGAATATCACTAAGTGTATGTAAGTATGAGAAAAATAAAGAAAATTGTGCGTGTGTATGTATATATGTATACGAGTCTTTTATTGTAAAAGGCACGTTTTTGAAAATAATAAATTTTTGTGTTAATAAGTTATAAGGTATACAAAAAGAAAATCCATTTCATAGTTTTTAAATTTATTATGAGTGTTGATAAAACGTATCAACTTTAATTAAATATAGTCGAGTTAATGAAACGAGTTTAAATCCTCATGTGGCTATTTTATAATTGTAAAGTATACATATGACGATTTGCTCATTCATTCTAGTAGAGAAACATTTTGTAATTTTTACGTTGAGTTTATATATATATAAACGTGGCATTGTCTAAATATATAAATAGGTGTAGTAAATATGTTTAGTAGTGTAGTTACTTTGAATAGATCCCGAAGTTTAAATACATAAAATGGTCATGTTTTTATTAGCTCGACAAGTTGTGACGACGGCATATATATGAAACAAGTAGACGTAACACGATTCCGTGTCAAGAGTGTGGGTGTGTTTTATTATATAAACTGTATTTTGTGTACCCCGTGTTTTGTTGAGCTGAGGTGCAATTGTGGTATCCCGGTTTCACATAAATGTGAAAATACAAATCTAGAGTCGTTTTTATAAAACTGACATCAAGTAAAATTTATTGACTCCGAAAACGAATTAAAAGTTTGAACCATTACTAACCTGGTGTCGGTACGCGTGTGGTATTTTTCTCTCAGTTCGTGTAGTTTAATTACAAGTTATACGCAAAAGAAATATGTAACTTCATAAATAAATTATTTTGAGTCTTAAATGTTAAGTAAAGACCTGGAAAATTCGCGGTTGCTACAGTCTACCCCCGTTAACAGAATTTTGTCCTCAAAATTCAGTTGACTAAGGGTCTGAGCTTGTTCGGATAGTATTCACCCTTCGATTAGGTTGCACACAAGAAGGTAAAGGTGTGGGTGTCAGTCCAAATAGTACCGGGTGCTACTTCCCAATTGGTACTATCAATACTTCCTAACCTCTTGAAATCACACAAATGAAAGCACATAATAATCACACATGTGAAACCACATGATAATCACACAATAAGGCAAGATTTCCCGTCCTTGAGTAAAGCCGTCAAAAATCTTAGGCATCTTTTCGGTAGTTTAAGTTGAGCCTCAACTAAAATCTAGCTTAACCCCACAACTCATCAAACAAGAACTGTCATGAGATTAAACTAAACCACAGTCTAAACTCAGTAACAACTTGATTTCAGCTTAATCTCACAACTCATCAAACAAGAACTGTTATGAGATTAAACCTAATTTTAAACTCCGTAACAACTTGAATCTAACTTAACTTCACAACTCATCAAACAAGAACTGTCATGAAATTAAGTTAAATATCAAGTTGTAAGAAAAGAAACTCAACATTTTTGAAGAATTGGCTCAGTTTTTTGGATTGCTTTCAAATAAACAACTAGTAGATAACCAAGGAGAAGGTTCAATTAAGGGGGGGATATGCATTCCTGTTTCCTCCAAAACCAATAGTGCAGGCCCTAAGTACATCTCCTAATGTTGCATAGTATGCTCACTTTAACCATCGGTCTAGGAATGGTAGGTCGTACTCCAATCCAACTGTGTTCCTAATGCGTCCTATAGTGTCTACCAAAATCGCGATGTGAATCGTCTGTTACGATTCAACATAATAGGTAAGGCGCTCCTCATGTATGTCGCTCTAATTGGATCTCTTATCTTTGAATGCTACGGAGGCATTGATCAAACCAAAGGTCTTATCCTAAAAACTCAAAATGCTTGTATATCGTTCTTAATGCGGTTTTAGGGTTGTCAGTCTTGTGTACTCTCAACTAATGATATTCGGGTTCGGAATCTTTCTTCGAGAAGTATCGCGTATCATGAAATCTGTGTCGCTCCGGGAGTTAAGTTTATGTGCATCTCAATTCTTCAAGGAGGGGTAAATCCTGTTAGGTCTTTACGAAGTACTCCAGGGAAGTCTTAGGCACGCGAGGTATCTTTGGGTTTCTGTTCGTCTTACTAAGTGCACTTGAAATAGGCGGTTTTATAGCAACTATCGAGTGATTAGACCTCACGAAATGCCTCGTCCATTCTTGAGCAAAATCATTTAAAAATTTTAAGCTAAGTAGAAACTTTAAACTTAATCTCACATCTCATCAAACAAGAACTGACATGAAATTAAGTTAAAAGTTGTTAAAAAGCTTACTTTTTTTTTTTTTTTTTTTTTTTTTGGAAAAATAAAATTTTAGTTAAAGTTTGGGGTTGCTCAAAAATGAATGGGTGGCATTTCAGTATTCCAAGATCTTACTACCAGGTGGTGAAGATTTGAACCGTCTTATCTGTTTCTACCTTTTTAGTCATACTCTATATCAATCTCATAACTGAGGGCTAGGACACTAGGCTTCACCTTTTACAGAGACATGAACTAAGTGGAAGCAAATCTACAATCGACGTCGGAATCAAACAACATGATAGTCTAATATCCTTTTAAGGAGAACATACCCGTCACGAGGTTCGGGTCCTGGCGTCCTCCTTCAGCGTTCATCACAAATACCCGACCATGAGCTGGGTTGCCATTGTTCCCACGGTTTGCATTGTTTACACGGTTAGCATTGTTTCCACCAATTGCTACAGTCTGATTCTGGTTGTTATGCACTGGCGCCTGTGTCCTACCTAACCTAGGGCACATACTACGAAGATGATTCGGGCTTCCACACTCATAACAAGTCTTCGGGTTAACAGCATTCACTGGTGTCACTTGTTTAGCTACTGCCCTACAATCTTTTGCCATATGGCCAGTTCGCTTACAGTTAAAGCATACTACTTGGCATGGCCTAGTCTCTGGATGATGGTAATTGCACTCGGCACAATTTGGGAAAGGACCATGATACTCCTTTTTTGACGGCACCAGATGCCGCAAATCCTTTTCCCTTAGCTTTCTTATTGTCACCATTTGCACCTCCTTGCTCACTTGGCTCACTCACGACCTTTCTCTTATCGCCACTCTTGGACAACGTCCCGTTCCTGGCCATTTCGTCTATTAAGGTTGCAGCTTTCAGTATCGCGCTTTGAATTGTAGGAGGCTCGGTCGCTCTCACCATCCCGCGAATCTCAGGGACCAAACCATAGATGTACCTATCAATTCTCTTGGATTCAGGAGTGACCATGTGAGGTACCAGTCTAGCAAGCTCATGAAATCGATCTGTATAAGCCGCGTGACCAACACCTACCATAGCATGGTTGTAGAACTCATGCTCTAGTTTCTGCATCTCGTTGTTTGGGCAATACTCCTCCTTTAGCAATGCCTTAAGGTCATCCCAACTCATTCCCATGGCGGCTTCTCTTCCTCTGGCCTGGATTTGCGTGTTCCACCAGGTCAGAGCCTTTCCCGTGAACGAGCTTGCAGCGTACTTCACCTTCTGGTGGGTGGCACACTCGCTTATGTCCATTACTGCTTCCATTTTCTCAATCCATCTTGTGTACACCAACGCTCCTCCATTGCCGTCAAAGTCCACTGGTTTGCATGCTGTAAACTCCTTGTACGAACATCCCTTGCCACTATTGTTGTTGTTGCCATTATTGTTGTGGTCACTACCAATGCCATCGTCTACATGGTCATTCCCGCTTCCGTTGTTTCCTAGATTACTGATGTGGTCGCCAACTTGGGTGACGATAGTGGGTAGCAATGCTTGTAGTTGCTCGGCGATCATGGCGGAAAGGTCAGGATTCACATTGTCGTTGCCGTTGTTCTCGGTGCCGCGACCACCTGCTCTACCTCCTCGCCCACCAGTCCTTCCACCCCTCGATTGTGGAATGCCTCGGTTAACTCGAGCCGACCTTCTTGGAGGCATGATTCTACAAAGTAGGACATTGGTAGATGTTAGATAGGAGGTAGGTAGGATGGGTCGGTATACGTGTCGTACTACTACACTCAACTTCCTATCTGACAGTCCATGAATTTGATAAGTTCATGCCGCATCATGTTATCGTAAAAACGTTGGTCAGGCGTTTTTAAGATAGCATCATGATGCATTTACTTATCATCATCACTTCGTGTCATACTATACGCATAATCGCACACGTAGTTCCTATAATGCAAACTATATGAGGATTCTTAGGTTATAGTCTAGGTTAAACCACCTAATTCTCTATAACCTAGGCTCTGATGCCAATCTGTCACACCCCAAAAATGGCGCAGCGGAATAGCATTTACGGGGTATGAAATTATTGTCAAGAACACAAGGTGTCACAATAGAGAAACACTAAATGCATAACATAAGACAGTTGATAGTCGCAAACTCCCACAACCGGGATAAGTACAAAGATCCAAAATAACATAAGTCTCAAGTTAAACAACGTCACTAGGGAATATCAAATGCAACTCCACGAGATATAACCCGGGAGGGTCTTGTCTTAAGTCTTGCTAAGCCAGTCAATACTAAACCTTCTAAGCAGCTTCAATAACACCTGAAAATGGTACTAGAAAACGTCAACATAAAGTTGGTGAGCTCGTAGGTTTAGGTGTTAAACCACGAAGCTGTGAATAATAGCGTAGGACAATAGTGAGCAAGATAAACAAATGTGAGCACATGGTAAAGATCGCAAACTATCACAGACTGCAAACACGCCTAATTTATCCACACATAGTCTGGGTGCCACTTCCCAAATGATATGCTGGGTGCCACTTCCCAAAATGAAATACTGGGTGCCACTTCCCAAAATGATATACTAACAATGTATCACAAAACAGTTGCGCACGTTTAAGCTAAGTCTCACAATCTGAATTCACACAGTAAGGCACACATTGCAATCAAAACACACATATTGTCCAAAAACATGAAAACATTGTATCACAGCATAAAAACAGTTAAAATATCATTTGAGTACCATTTTCCCCCAAGGAAAAACATAATGAAAAAGGGGCTACGAGAACTCACCTCAGTGTAGTGGTAATCTGAATGCAATAGAGCTAAAGGGTGTGTAGTAACTCCAACGCGTGACCTAGATTAGTATGGCATAATTTAGTTCACCGACTAAGTTTAAGACTCCATAAATTTAATTCAAAAGTTTTAAAGTGTTTACGTTGTTGTTGCTGGTGTGGCAGCATTTAAGTTTAAAACAGTTTTCTAAGTATCTGTAGGTATTGGCTCTTGGAAATGCATAAGGGGATGACAAAAATCTCAAGAACGATTAAGATTCCGCTGGGACAATAACCGAAGGACGATGAACAAAGAGCGATTATAACAATACTAGACGTTAACGAGATATTGGAATATTATTGTTAAGTGGATGAATATCACTAAGTGTATGTAAGTATGAGAAAAATAAAGAAAATTGTGTGTGTGTGTATGTATATATGTATACGAGTCTTTTATTGTAAAAGGCACGTTTTTGAAAATAATAAATTTTTGTGTTAATAAGTTATAAGGTATACAAAAAGAAAATCCATTTCATAGTTTTTAAATTTATTATGAGTGTTGATAAAACGTATCAACTTTAATTAAATATAGTCGAGTTAATGAAACGAGTTTAAATCCTCATGTGGCTATTTTATAATTGTAAAGTATACATATGACGATTTGCTCATTCATTCTAGTAGAGAAACATTTTGTAATTTTTACGTTGAGTTTATATATATATAAACGTGGCATTGTCTAAATATATAAATAGGTGTAGTAAATATGTTTAGTAGTGTAGTTACTTTGAATAGATCCCGAAGTTTAAATACATAAAATGGTCATGTTTTTATTAGCTCGACAAGTTGTGACGACGGCATATATATGAAACAAGTAGACGTAACACGATTTCGTGTCAAGAGTGCGTTGTGGCCCAAATACTTATCATTCGAGTGGGCTTATATCACTAGCAGTTATTAAGTATTTTGATGGGTAAGTGGACTGTTATGAGAAAAGGAATCACCCATAAGTGGTGGGTCACTTGGTGGGCTGCAGCCCAACCAAGAGCCAAACCACTTAGCCCAATCGAGACAACTAAACAAAAGCCCATAGGCTGAAGGCGTATGACCTGTTAACGCAACACAAAGCAGAAGAAACTAATACAATGCTTGGCTATGAGTTTGATCAAACTTGAAATCTAGTGTTTAATATCAGTAAGTGTGGAAGCAACTTATTTTCAGTTCATAATAACAACAAAAGACTTGGAACCCATCTTTTAACGCCAGCCATGAGAGGTTTTTAAACTCGAGATCAACGCGACTTATAGTGATGTAAATGTTCGAATGACAAATTCTTATGAGGGGAAATACGAGACTCTATTAACCGAGTAATAAGGTACCTAGTAGGAGCCCCTTTGGGGACCTTTTTGACCGAATAAATGAAAGGAGAAAGTCTAGTCAAGGCTCGAGTTGAGCTCGACTTGAATATGAATACAAGCACAACAATTTCTGAATCCTAACGCAACTTGAAACTGGGCACATCATACTCTAGCACAACACAAAGAAATCCTTCGAATACAACACATCAGGACATACACTCTAATCGGACCTGATTTCAACACCCTTCGAGCAAGTATTTCAAATATGGACACAAGGAATTTAATCATAACGCAGACACACACAGACTCAAGTATAGCATGCACACAAAACACAAACATGAATACGGACGAGTCTTGAACTTTAACGCAACACAGGAATTCGAGTATAGACACAACGCATCACTGTTTAACACCCCAACTCATAAACCCAACTTGGCTTCGTACACAACTCGCATCATCTTTTTACCTAGCTTACTAGCTGCTTAGTAAAACGACAAAGTAACAGGTAAAAATTTTGACACCGTAACTTATGACATACACGTTCCAACATAGAGCCAAACCCAGTTTAACCTTTTTATTTTTGTTCTTGGTTTTAAATATTCGCCACACCGCAATAATAACAACAAAAACATCATTATGACCTTAAATAAAAAACCCACGAAACTACAAAACTTAATACAATTCTTCCATTAATCGAGAGACAATTCAGAGATCGAATACAGTAAAAAAAAAGTTCAAGAGCTTACAATACAAATCGATTGACACTGATTTGACACGGATTGGACCTGATTCCAAGCAAACCCACACACCTTCGGTTCTCAATTAACCCTTGAACTCTTCCTCTTGCGACCGATTGGTTGTAGATGAGAAGTGTGTGGATCCACTGGGATCGTGTAGTCCATAAAAAGGAAAACGTTAAGGAAATTTCTTGGTTACACTTTAGAACATAGGGGATTGTAGATCATCCAATTTCAGCTAAAATCCTTCTCAATCTTCTTCACGTTGACTGTGGACTCCTAGGGAAAAGATTTTGTGAAACGACAACACTATTGGGAGTATAGAAAAGCACATCGATCCGGGATGTTGATGGTGATAGATCAGAATTTCTTTTGGGGAGTTGGGGAAAAGAAACAGGAAAGTTAAAGGTAGAATGAATGTGGATCGGTTTTGTGGTGATATTAGGAGAGAGAGAAAAGATAAGATCAATTGTAAGTGTGGGTGTGTTTTATTATATAAACTGTATTTTATGTACCCGTGTTTTGTTGAGCTGAGGTGCAATTGTGGTATCCCAGTTTCACATAAATGTGAAAATACAAATCTAGAGTCGTTTTTATAAAACTGACATCAAGTAAAATTTATTGACTCCGAAAACGAATTAAAAATTTGAACCATTACTAACCTGGTGTCGGTACGCGTGTGGTATTTTTCTCTCAGTTCGTGTAATTTAATTACAAGTTATACGCAAAAGAAATATGTAACTTCATAAATAAATTATTTTGAGTCTTAAATGTTAAGTAAAGACCTGGAAAATTCGCGGTTGCTACACAATCAGTCTTCATAAGAAGACACTAAAAGCGTGATATGTTTGGAAAAATATAAGTTGTGTGATATAACACTGTTTTGTGCATTAGAAAGTGGGCTAAATATACATCAGATTTTGTAGGAAGTACATATATCATACGTTTTGATAACCGTAAGTTGTGTGAAATAACATTGTTTTGAACATTAGAAATGAGCTAAATGTGCATTAATATACGTACAAAGTTAGTAGAAATATGATACATATTGACAATCGTGAGTTGTGTGAAGTATCAATATTTTGTGCATAAAAAAGTGGGCTAAATGTGCATCAGTTTTTGTTGGAATTTAGTAAAGATGCGATACGTTTGGATAAATCATTGTTTGATGAATTAAATCAGGCTAAATATGCATTAGTTTTCATAAGACAGCACTAAAAGTGTGATATGTTTGGAAAATTATGAGCATTAGAAATGAGCTAAATGTGCATTATTATCCGAAGTTAGCAAAAGTATGATACATATTGATAATCATGAGTTGTATGAAATATCAATGTTTTGTGCATAAAAAAGTGGGCTAAATGTGCATCAGTTTTTGTTGGAATTTAGTAAAGATGCGATACGTTTGGATAAATCATTGTTTGATAAATTAAATCGGGCTAAATATGCATTAGTTTTCATAAGAAGACACTAAAAGTGTGATATGTTTGGAAAATTATGAGCATTAGAAATGAGCTAAATGTGCATTATTGTCTGAAGTAGCAAAAGTATGATACATATTGATAATCATGAGTTGTGTGAAATATCAATGTTTTGTGCATAAAAAAGTGGGCTAAATGTGCATTAGTTTTTGTTGGAATTTAGTAAAGGTGCGATATGTTTAGATAAATCACTGTTTTATGAATTAAATAGGGCTAAATATGCATTAGTCTTCATAAGAAGACACTAAAAGCGTGATATGTTTGGAAAATTTTGAGTTATGTGATATAACACTGTTTTGTGCATTAGAAAGTGGGCTAAATATGCATCAGATTTTGTAGGAAGTAAGTACATGTATCATACGTTTTGATAACCGTTAGTTGTGTGAAATAACATTGTTTTGAGCATTAGAAATTAGCTAAATGTGCATTAATATTCGTATGAAATTAGTAAAAGTATGATATATATTGATAATCCTGAGTTGTATGAAATATCAATGTTTTGTGCATAAAAAAGTGGGGTAAATGTGCATTAGTTTTTGTTCGAATTTATTAAAGGTGCAATACATTTAGATAATCATGAGTTGTGTAGGATAAAATTGTATTGTAGGGAGTTATTAAAAGTGATATGCCATGGTACTCAGCACATTATGGTTAAAAATAACAGTGTTTTATGCATTAAAAAGGGCTGGATGTGCATTAAACAAATTTTAACTTCTTGTGTCCAGACCCCTCAAACACCTGGTTCTTCAAGTTCATGTACGAATCATGAATTTCAGGTATTATTTAGAATGCAAATACAACTTAATTAACTTACACAATTAAGTAGATGATGATTTTTATAATGAATTGATTTAATTGAATCTACATTAGCATAGTTCCAGCAGCCGTTTGTGGACTAAAGGAAGCTTAAAAAAATGCTGCATCCATATTGCACTTGCTGAGAAAAGAGCACTTATTTTCAGCTTGGTTTATGATGGTTCACCTTGCTGATCGGTTTAAAACTACTGCATATTTAGTCCCTCAGGACTCCACACTGTTATTAGATGTTGTTGAACTAGGGCCCAAATTTTTTATCATGAAACTTGCTAAATTTTATCGTTAAATTGACTATTAGCTATTGCGTAGTATTTTATATATTTATTGTATTGATGTAATGATACGTACAGGTTTATATTGATCGAGTGATTTCAGAGTTAAAGCTGTAAAATGGTCGAATTTATGGCGATAATTATTTTATTGATGTGATGATCAATTGATGATCCGTACGATTTTAGATTGATGATGTGATTTCAGAGATGAATATGTAAACTGATGGAATTGTGGATGATGTGTACTTGTAGGTAGTTATGAAGAGTAGATCAAGGACGTTATGGTTATCAGATTTTCGTAAAAAATCAGGTGTTATTTTCGTGTCAGGGAGGTCTGGTAGCTCGTGTTTGATTTCAGAAGGCTCGTCGTGTTTGTCTAGTGGTTCAAGTAGCTTGGTTTCGAGCTTGAAAAGCATGGTTTCTAGCTCAAAGAGTATGGTTTCGAGCTCGAGGAACCGTGAGTTAAGAATAAGTAGCAGGCTTTGTGTGTATACTTGCATAATGTACTACTATAGAGTACCATCATTCTTTTGTTATGGATAGGAATTGTAGCTATTTAATTTATATGTTTGGTTGCTACTATGTATGATGATGTTTCATCAACAATAATAATAAATAAAAGAATGTGTACTTTAGACCTTAATTCTTGTGAAAAAGAGGGAAGAATTATCGTACAGTGAAGCTGGGTTTTTTTATATAGGTTTGTTAGGATTATAGTCAAAAATTACATTTATACCCTTAGTAGTTAGTTAGGATGAAAGTTAATCTCATCTATTGATTTTAAATCAAGAGTCCAAATTCTTCTTATTCTTTTTACCAAAAATCCTCTTTTTATTTGATCTCATCCCTATATATATTATATATATATATATTATATATCATATATATATATATATATATATATATATAGACCGAAGATCAGGTGCGGATTTCTTTTTTTCGTGCAGATGTGCGGATGGATTTGGACCGCCCATTTCCAGATCTGATCTTGACCTTTGTAAAAAAATCAAGATCTGACGCAACGATCACGGTACCAATTGACCATTAAAACGATTTTTTTAATTTTTTTTGCTTTTGAGCGATCCTTACCATTGTTGTCTTCTTTACTTTTTTTATATTTTCCGATTTTTCTGAGCACTTTTTTTTTTCTTTTTTTTTTGTGATTATGAGTCCTACCGTGATATTAAGGATATTATGAAAGGGTTTTATGATAGTTACGGTGATATTATAAAACCAACGTGATATTAAGCTTTTTTACATGTAAAAATGAACCATGATATTAAAAACCCATGATAGTTACGGTGATATTATAAAACCAACGTGATATTAAGTTTTTTTACATGTAAAAATGAACACTGATATTGAAAAAGTTACTTTGATATTAGTAAAAAACTTAATATCGTTGTTTTTTTTATTGCGATATTAAAAAAACTTACGGTGATATTAAAAAAATTCAAAAAAAAAGTATGAGTGTTAGAGTGATATTAAAAAAAACCATAGTATCATAATACCTTTTAACCATGAAAACGAATCTTTTTTGAATTTTTTTTTTTCAGCGATTCTTAATAATTTTTTGTCCTCTTTTTTTTCAGATTTTTTTGAATTTCTTTTTGGAATGTTACTATGATATTAATCCGCACCATCCCTACTTAAAATCAAATCCGCACCGGATCCCTTCTCTCTCTCTCTCTCTCTCTCTCTCTCTCTCTCTCTATATATATATATATATATATATATATATATATATATATATATATATATATATATATATATATATATATATATATAGTTAAATTGATTTATCACTGTAAAATATTTATAGGAGGCAGTAAAAAAATATAAAAAAAATAAAAAAATTAAAAAAATAATAAAAAGGAGCAAATTAAGTTAATTTGTAGTAGGTGGTGAAAAGAAAAACTAAAATAAGAAGAATGATAAGGATTTATAGCCACACATTTCAAATAAGAGTGATAATTTTAAGAGAATATGTATTTATTTCTGTAGGTGCATCTGAAATGTGTGGGTTTTAATTTATTCTAGCCTTTTTTATTTTAATTTTTCTTTTCATTTGATTATAACCCGTTTGTAGTAATCCATAGGGACATTTTAGTCCTTATGTAGGTGATGAGCTAAAGAATACTATTAATTATTAGAAAATGCTAACAACGGCCATAAGGGATGTTGATAACAACAAAATTTTATATAAAATCTGTTAATATTAAGATATATTTAAAAATGTGCTTCTCACTTTTGCTAATATGACCAATAAAGAGAGTGAGTTGAAATTATGTGTGAGAAATTATGGAAAGTTGTTAGTGATTTTTAATTATTTTATTTGGACACTGTGTATTGTCTTAACATAAATCTCGGAAATTAGTTGTTAACAACAACCCTAATCAGTTTAATAGAAAGTTGGGTAAAACTAGAGGCGCGGAATAAAACTATGAAACAAAACTATTTTAAATAAGTTCAAGAGTAGAAAGACGCAAAGTCCAAGGACAAATTGAAAATGTTAATTTAATAAGAAATAAATTTGATTTATACTTTTCATATTCAAATTTATTATTTACGGTCAAAAAACAAACGAAAAGTGAACATATTTAAGAAAAAATGTATGAACGTGCATACCCTTTGAGTCAGCATTATTGTAAATAATTTTCTTTTTAATAACAACTTGATATTTTAACATACTCTTTGCCATATTTTTAGAAAAGTGCATACTTTTTGGCGCATCTTTGGTCCTTCACTATGATTAAGCTAAGACAAGATATGAGTGTAAGAATTGTTATGTAACAGTGATAATCCTAGTCCCTATAAGAATTTGACAATAAGGAGTCCAAAATTTGCAAATAACAGATAAGTAACATCATCAGGTAATATAGAGCACAAAAAGCTTTCCCCAAAGTGGTCAATAACAGGTAAGTAACATCTTCCATCACAAATCTCTGAATCCAAAAATACTACTCTCCCTCACCTCCCCATTGACAACCACTCTGCCTCTAATTACTTTTATGTTTTTCTATGAATGATGTAAATCCTATCAAGTACTCCATGGGTCGGCTTCAGTCCTCACTTCTGACGGCTCAACAACTTCAGTCTCGGCAGCTTCAGATGTGTTGATGTTGTCTCTTCGGTTGATTCAGCAGTTTCACTTTCCTCGACTCTTCCCCATCTTCCTCCAAGAACGACTACCATCATGTCATGCATAAATCTTGCCTCCCAACTCAGCTGGACTATCGGGCTACAATTTCACATAATAAAGTTGAATGTCAATAAACGAAAGATGCATACAAGAATAGAAAATGATGGTATTCTTTATGAAGATGGAAATGCTTACAGTGAAACCACTCGAGATTAAAGATGTTTCGTATAAAAGATCCACAGCTCTTCTTGCCTCGGTGCTGTCTGGTGCGTTTTTACATGCAGCCTGCAAAGTTCACATGTATCCCTATGTCAAATACTCAAACGTAAGATTACTTATTTTGCCCTCGTTAGATCCAATCGCTTTATTGTCTTTCGTTTCGTCCACATACTTCAGATAGTTAAGATATGAACTAGTAGTCCATAGTCGCAAAGTTTTTACTTGAAATAACTTACCCCACGCCCATTAAAAGATCTATAATCCAATCGCTTTAATGTAATTTGCATGTTATACTCGGTGAATTATAGAGTTTTAACCGAGAAAAGATATAAACTGAGTGGCTTTAAAATTAATTAAATTATTTATAACTTTATACAAACACTAACAACTTTACCCGCCAGAAATTTAATCATGCCTTGTAAGTAACTATAACATATCAAACCATAGTCAATAAAGAAATATTTTTACTCAATAATCTTGGTATTAGCTACTATAAACTGTGCAAGACTACTTATGCACACACGGTGCTCGATGAAATTCCTCAACCAAGTGAAAAACTTTTAAAATGTAAAAGATGTTTTATACGATGCCGAGACAACATGAGGCTTTCAGGTTATGGTGGTGTTGGTTGTAAGAGATTGTGATTGGTTTTATTTGTTTACAGACGAAAAGTGTTCCTGTGGTGATTTTTTGGTGAGCAGAAGATGCAAGTCCGTGTCTCAATGGATGTAAGTTTTTTACTTGTTGTATACTCATGAAGCTTGCATACATTTATGTATAAAAATTTATACTTTTTATTGTTTTCGCCTTTAATTGCAGAGGAATATGGGAAGCTGCCAAATATGCTCAATTAGCACTAGTTCATTACAACAACAAAAGCAAAGGTTAGTCATATTCATGATGAGCTGATTAGATAAAACAGAGTATATTTAGAAGAAATTAACAAGTTTCATTCATTGGTTTTTTAAAGAATAGGTAAATCATTATTTTCCAAGTGAAAATAATCTTAAACGTAAGTATCATCATCTACTAATCAAATCATAAGAACTAAATTAACTACTACGTTAAATAGAATCTCAGTATATATGGCGATTCTCAAGCAACTTCATTTACGCCATTGACCATGGGTCTCTCGACAACAGCAAGTGCAAAGCATAGTTGCTGGTCTACACGAAACGACCATAGCTGAATCGTTGATAGATGCTTCAAATAATCCTTGTTCTCCTCTACAAAGCTGTTCCACTTGTTCATCAACACATAATTATTGGTTCTTGCCATAGGCCATATCTTTAACTTCATGGGTTCATCATACATTCTTAGCGTTGGCCCCCACAGTGGAACCACAATCTCCTTCTTACCACTTTCCAGATCGGTTTTCTCTTCGTCTGTCAAGAAATCTTTAGTCTCGAGTTGCTTAAACGGCAAGTTCAACCTGTTCTGGCTTTTTAATAAATCACTCATATACAAGAGTTTCTGAATCACAAGCTTTATCTCAGAACCTTTAATTGTTTCTCTAATGCAACTCTCTAACTGCTCAGTCACCTCATTCTTCACAATCGGTCCACATTTGATCTTCTCTTGTAACTTCCTCTTCTTCTTATTTGGTTCATTTAATTGCTCAGCGGCTACCTGTCCAAACTCGATTCTTTTTGGCCTTTTCTTCCTCTTCTTCATGGAAACTGATAATGTCAAAACCATAACAGAAGTTGTTAAGTGTTGTCATAAATATGTTTATGTATTTAGAGTCAAGTTTGTAAGGTTTATAAGTTAAAGGTCGAATTAGTGTAATGGGTCAAGATGGGCCAAACAAGTAAAGTTCTGTATTTAGTTAGGAGTCTGTAAACCGATACATGGTATTGGGCTGGGTCCAAAAGGAAACGGTTAGGTTTACAACGTTTAGGAAAAGTTGTGTCTCTTAGTTTTATAGAAACGGTATGCCTGTTCGTGAAGACACCGATTCTATAAGTATATATAGGTGTAAAAGTCTGTAAACAAATCAACCCATATTCAGATAATAATATATTTAGTTTGGGTTCAATTCCTGTGTTCTTATAGTTTGTAGTTATTTGATTCATGATTCTGGGTTGGGCAATCGATGAAGGGCTGGGACAATAATTCGTATTAGAGCCGATGGTTCAAAGAAGATCAAAGATCATTGTTGCAATCCAGAAATCAGAATCAAATCGTTTTATGATCAACACAAAGAGAGAGATGGCCGATCATCATCAGAAGATTAGTCGTATGAATTCCTGTTTTAATCCAAAAGAAGAATAAGCGGTTTGCTTTATGGAAGAGAAGAAGAATAAGCGGTTTGCTTTATGGAAGAGATGAAGAATAAGCGGTTTGCTTTGTCAAAGAAAAGAAGGTTATCAAGAAGATAAAAGATTGTTGTGTTTGTGAGGGATTATGGCAGAAATTGGTGAAGAATTGAAGAGGGATGTCCGGTCAAAAGGAAAGAAGATCTGTTGGATACATTAGAAGGAAGAAGATCAGAAAACACAAAGGAGTTGATTGTTGTTTTTTGTTGTGCATTGGAATGATTGGAACCAGAAGTGTTACGGTACATGTGCAAATCCAAGAGAAGGCAATACGTGTTCGAGATTCAGAGAAGAGAAGTCAAGAGAAGAGAGACAGAAGAAATTGATTCAGGGAATCAATCAAGAGAAAAGAAAAAACCGATCGAATGAAGATCGTTTCAGAGAAGAAAGATAAAGAGATTATTTGAAAGAGAAACACAGTTGGATTATCAAATTTGCAAGATCGATTCGTGAGAGGAGAATGTAGAAGTGGCATGCAACAAACAGTGGTGTTAATGGAACAAGAACAAGGAAAGATTAAAGTTGAAGATGGAACAAGGAAAGATTGAAGTTGAAGATGCTTTTGACATTAGGGAGGAGATGTTGGAAACTGATAATGTCAAAACCATAACAGAAGTTGTTAAGTGTTGTCATAAATATGTTTATGTATTTAGAGTCAAGTTTGTAAGGTTTATAAGTTAAAGGTCGAATTAGTGTAATGGGTCAAGATGGGCCAAACAAGTAAAGTTCTGTATTTAGTTAGGAGTCTGTAAACCGATACATGGTATTGGGCTGGGTCCAAAAGGAAACGGTTAGGTTTACAACGTTTAGGAAAAGTTGTGTCTCTTAGTTTTATAGAAACGGTATGCCTGTTCGTGAAGACACCGGTTCTATAAGTATATATAGGTGTAAAAGTCTGTAGACAAATCAACCCATATTCAGATAATAATATATTTAGTTTGGGTTCAATTCCTGTGTTCTTATAGTTTGTAGTTATTTGATTCATGATTCTGGGTTGGGCAATCGATGAAGGGCTGGGGTTGCTTAAACAATAAGTTCAACCTGTTCTGGCTTTTTAATAAATCACTCATATACAAGAGTTTCTGAATCACAAGCTTTAATTCAGAACCTTTAATTGTTTCTCTAATGCAACTCTCTAACTGCTCAGTAACCTCATTCTTCACAATCGGTCCACATTTGATCTTCTCTTGTAACTTCCTCTTCTTCTTATTTGGTTCATTTAATTGCTCAGCTGCTACCTGTCCAAACTTGATTCTTTTTTGCCTTCTCTTCCTCTTCTTCATTGGTCCGTTAACTTGTGTGGCTAACACATTCTTATAAGTAGGATATATGTCTTGAGGTGCCATCAACCTGAGATAGTAATAATTAACATTAAGTAATACAGTAAGAACTAATTAAATATTGTGTTATTTTTCAAAAATCAACAGATTATTAACAAGACTTAATAAACATGCATGCATAATACATCATATTAAAATCTAAAAGGTGGTTCTTTCTTCACTTCTTGAGAAGAGCAGCCAAACATATATGTACTTGGATCAATACCTTTTGTTGATTGCCAAACTTGACTTCTCAGACGACGAAGATTTGATAAATGAAGCATTATCTTCGGCCGACAAGTATAAAGAAAATGACCTGGCAGCGTTAACAAGTTCCATGTGTTTCAATGGACTTAACCTGAGATAATAAGATCAATTAACTATTCATCAATATCAAGAACTGATAAAACTGACCATTTAGATGAGTTCTTGATTCATCAAGAAAACAGTTTTGAAGGAGTTTAATGGTTAATATAACTTAAAAGATTCAATATATATACCTTTTCATCATTGGCAAATGGGATTTTTTGGTGATTGAAGATGTGCTACCTGAAACACTAAAACCGAGCGATAATTTTACGGAAACAGACTGATCATCGTTAACAGGAAAACCAACATCGGGTTGATGTTTCGGAACTTCCCCTGGATGATTATTCAGAAAAGACTTGGTTTGAACAAGTTGGTAGGGACGAAAAGCCATGTTATCTTGATGCAGAAATAACTTCAAAAAGGATGAAGTTAAAAAGTAATAATGCGAATATTGCAGATATGATATGATCCCTTTGTTGCATGTATGTTTATTTATATAGAAATTAAATAGGAGAAAACCTAATAGAAATAGCTAGGTCGGTGGTGAATAAGTTACCATATATTTTTTTACAGTTTGTTACCGGTCAATTCGTAGATAATTAATTTAAGTATATTTATCTAACCTGGTAAAAATCTATGTGGTTTTAGAAGAGAAAGCCTAACAGAAAGCGGAAGGTAATTAATGCATAAAAGTAATCATAGTTTTATAACGGCTATAAAATATGCTCTCGTATTATCTCTAACTTTGTGATTGGTGATTAATTTCTTCTTTGGTGCTGTTTTTCTACTTTTAATCTAATTGTGTTGTTTACTCTTTTCACCAACAACAATTATCAATTTCACGAACAAGGTATTGGTGAGATATGAAGTCAACAGTCTCACCTTTACCCAAAAGTAAAAAGACCACTTTTACTAAAATTTAATTAAAACTTTTGAAAATACTACCTCCTTCTTAAAATAAGTGTCCAGTTTGACTTTTTAGAGTCAAACTGCTTTAACTTTGAACTTAACTATTTTTTTGGGTGTTATATAATATTTGATGTAAAATATAAGAATGAATTGGGCTTTAAGTGTATTTTTCAATGGTATAATTTTTATAAAGTATTATATGACACACAAAAAAATATTTAGAGTCAAAGTTGAACCAGTTTGACTCTTCAGAGTCAAACTGGACACTTATTTTGGGATGAAGGAAGTAGTAGATAAGAATGCATAATGAATAATTGGTAATTTTCAAATTTTGTCTGTATTGTCACCGAAAGGGGGTTGTGAGGTTATTACAACATCTTCTTATTACTTATATATAAACTAATTTGGATTATATTTGGTCTCTGGCGGTACCATAGCTAGTTTGTGAGTTTAAGTCACGTCTCATGTGTTTATAAATTTTGGTGTGAGTCAATTACTCAATTAGTTTGCTTCCGCAAAAAAAAAAAAAACTTACAATAATGAATAGAAGAAGTTGTAAACTACAGCGCCACCAAATGGCCTAGTTACCGTCGACATACCGTTATGTGTTTGACTTATCAAATAAGTTGTGAGTTCGAGTTTCATTGATGACATAGTTAGATATTATGTGTATAATAGGTGTGTGGATTTGTGTTTCTTTTATATAGGAAACTTTAAAAAAATAATATAATAATAAATAAAATAAATAAATAAATAAAAATATGTGAAATACTAAAGTTTTCTCTTTTGAGGTTATTCGAGAGTGGGGGTCTTTTAACTCATATGCACACGGTTTAATTGGGGTATCTCTATGACTGCCCGCGACTCTTTTCCATGCTACCCCTAAATATGTGTCTAGTGAAGTATGTACCTCAAATTTTGTGTGAGGGACATTAGGGTGTCACACCACTACGTCCGTGGTTATTACTAAATAGAACATATTAGTTTATTACTTTAGGATGTTTGGATGAGAATATTTGAAGAGCGCTAGTTATTACGTAATAAACAATCTATTGGAGTATAAAGACGCACTAATGGTATATTCACCAGGTATAATAATCCTTTTAAAAAAAAATATGCACTAATCGTAACTTTACTAAAAAGGACAACTTCATTTCATTGTTGATAATAATTAAATCCAGTGTTTTACAACTTGTTTTTCTATTGACCCAGTTTATTCATCGGTTCACTGAATCACCGGTTCAATCGGTCGAACCGTCGGGTTGAACATTAAATACTTATTTATACATTTTTTCTATAATGTTGCATAATATCATGATTTATCCGATTTTATTCCTACATTTGATTGAACCGATGAAAAAGATTGAAACTCTACCGATAAGCTTTGTTTTTAAATTCCAACAACAATCAACTTATGATTTTAAGTTATAACAATGTATATTAAAACTATATTATATTAGTTAGTGTTTCTAAGATACTTTATAACTCTAATTCTGTTTTACAAAATTTTATCTAACATTAGTTCTTACCACTTCAACTTGTCAATTAAACTTATAAAGGTCAATGGGAAAAAAAAGGTTTTGTTAATTTTTTTGATAAAAAGTCATGACTCGGTCGGGTTTATCAAACCGCGTCAACGAAAAACCAGCGGTTCAATCCGGTTTTTAAACATACAAAACCCGGTCACATTTGGCCCGGTTTTTTAGCCGGTTCCCGGTTGAACCGGCCGGGTCAACCCAGGTTTTAAAACAGTGATTAAATCATCAAGTTAACAACTTACTAAATTGCTAAAAACATAACTCATTCACGAAAATTAAACCCTAAGTGGCAAAAAAAAATCAATGCAATTATATGCATTTAGCTTTTGAAGCTAAACTTCAAAAATGAGAAAATTAGAGGTTACAGTGTTGAAGGATTTTTATCAAGGTTATAAACAGCGCGAGGCGTGGCGTGCCGGCATAACCAAGCCTCACGCCTTAGCGGCCAAGGTGAAGCTTTTGCGTTTATAAGGCGTGGCATAAGCCGGCACAAAGTATGAATGAAAATATTTATATATTTATATCATATTTCATATATATTGAGTTTACAAAAAGACATGGCATAAAGCGGCATAAGGCGTGGCGTGATGGCATGACCAAGCCTCACGCCTTTGCGAGGCCTTTGTGCCGCCATGGCGCGCCTTTTAAAACCATGGTTTTTATGTATGAATGTCCCGTTGGTGGCCAAAGGCTTACCCAAGATCTCCAGAGAACACAACATTTACGAGCAACCAAATTTGTGATGAGACATTACATTGTACGAATGCACGTTCTTAATGTCTTTTGGCCACACTTCCAATGGAACCATGAGTCGAGTCTCAGTGGCTTGAGATGTCAATTTTAAAGTTGAATCAATAACTTCACTTTCCTCTACTCTTCGCCACTGTCCTCCATCATATCAGAATCTGGCGCATAGTGATCTCAACTAGACTGTTTAAGACTTATTTTTTTAAGGAATTCAAATGTCAACAAACCAAAGGTGGAAGACACTCACGATTTTAATTAAATTAAATAGTTTTAGACTTTAGTTGCTTTCCAAGAAAATATACTCTGCCCATAACCTCAAAATGTAAGTGTGAAATTGATTTTTTTTTTTTTCTTACATGTACTATTAGTCAGTGTTTTAAAAACCGGTTCGAACCGGCCGGTTCGAACCGGCCGGTTCGACCGGCCTCCGGCTGGTCGGCCGGTTTTTAAATCCCGGTTTTTTATAAATCTCGGTTACTGTAGCGAACCGGCCGGTTTTTCCGGTTTTGGCCGGTTTTTCCGGTTCGACCGGCCGGTTCAACCGGTTTTGACTTTTTTTTTTTTTTTTTTTTTTTTTGATTTTTTTTGTTGGGCGGTTCGACCGGTTCGACCGGTGACGGAAGCATGGCCGGTTCGACTAAAAAACCGGTTTTTAAAACATTGCTATTAGTCTGTTACACAGTAAATTTGAAAAAGAAAAACAATACTTTTTATTCAACTATTAGGGAAGTAAATAAAATGCGAAGATAATTGAAATTAAAATAACATTTGTCTAGCTATTAATCTAATCAAAGTAAATATTAGGGGAAACTATTAAAAAATGTATCGAACTTTACGTGAAAATCGGTTTTGTGTAGCGAACTAAAATTTTTAAGGAAAAGAGCATCGAACTTTCAAAAATGCATCTATTTATGTAACATGTGACCTGCACAGCAGGTTGCAGGTTTTTTAGGGGGAAATGACCTTTTTACCCTTCTTTATTTTGCAAATTGCAGCCAATGTCCTAACAGTAAGTTACATAAATAGTCCCTGTCGTTACGCTAAATTGCGTCCAAGGTCCAAAATCATTTTTTTTAGAAAATTATACATAATTTCAAAAAAAAAAATTTCAGAAAATTATTTTTTTCGGGAAAAAAATAATTCAGAATTTTTTATTTTTTTTTTGTTTCCGAAAAAAAAATTTTTGTAAAAAAAAAAAAAAAAATTTGGAAAAATTTAATTTTTTTTTTATAAAAAATTTTTTTTTTCGGAAAATTTAAAAAATAAAATATTTTTCGAAAAAAAATATTTTTTCGGAAAAAAAAAATTTTTGGAAAAATTAAAAATTTTTCGGAAAAATTAAAAAATAAAATATTTTTCGAAAAAAAATATTTTTTCGGAAAAAAAAAAAATTGGAAAAATTTAATTTTCTTTTAATAAAAATATTTTTCTGGAAAATTTTAAAAAATAAATATTTTTCGGAAAAAAAAAATTTTTGAAAAAAAAAATATTTTTGGAAAAATTAAAATTTTTTTTTATAAAAAAAAATTTTCCGGAAAATTTAAAAAAATAAATATTTTCCGGAAAAAAATAATTTTCGAAAAAAAAATATTTTTGGAAAAAAAATTTTTTTTTTTTTTTAAATTTTTTCGGAAAATTTAAAAAAATAAATATTTTTCTGGAAAAAAAATTCGAATAAAAAATATTTTTTGGAAATTTTTATTTTTTTTTACAAAAAATTTTTTTCGGAAACAAAATAAAAAAAAAAATTCCGAATTATTTTTTTCCGGAAAAAAATAATTTTCTGAATTTTTTTTTTGAAATTATATATAATTTTCTAAAAAAAATGATTTTGGACCTTGGACGCAATTTAGCGTAACGACAGGGACTGTTTATGTAACTTACTGTTAGGACCTTGGCTGCAATTTGCAAAATAAGGAAGGGTAAAAAGGTCATTTCCACTTAAAAAAACCTGCAACCTGCTGTGCAGGTCACATGTTACATAAATAGATGCATTTTTGAAAGTTCGATGCTCTTTTCTTTAAAAATTTTAGTTCGCTACACAAAACCGATTTTCACATAAAGTTCCATACATTTTTTAATAGTTACCCCTAAATATTATCTATCTGTTAACAAAATCTAACAAGCTCAACCACCCTAAAGGATATATGAGATCGCATTAAAACTGTTAATACAAAACAGCTAATTTCAAAAGAAATAATAATAAGTAACAATAAGCAGATTCACAAATTTTATAAGCAATCATCTAATCAGCTCTCTTAACAACTGCAATAGCGAAGCACGGCTTATTATGATCCTCCTTGCGATACGACCAAACTTGAATCGTTGCCCCTAGTTTCAAATCATTCTTATTCTCATGGACAAAGTCTTTCCAACCAGTCCTTAAAATATAACTAGTTGTCGAATTTATTGCCCACCTTACCAACTTCATTCGTTGGGTGAACATTTGAAGCGTTGGCCCCAACAATGATACATCAATTTCAGTTTTATCAGGCATTAGATATTCTCGCTCTTGTTCCGTTAAGAAATCAATTGTTTGCAGTTGGTTATACGGCATGGTTAACCTGTTTTGGTTTTCTGCTAGATCACTTGCAAACAACCGTTTCTGGATCACGAGCATAATGTTAGTACCATTCTGCTTATGGGTGATGTGCTCCTTTAAACGTTCAGTTATGTCATTGCTTATAGGTGGTTCAATGTTCTTTTTAGTCATGTTTTTCTTCTTGTTATCCTCATTATCCTCATACTTAACAGCCTTTGATGATGAAGCCTTCCTTTGTTTCTTTTTCATGTTATATTCCTCCTCATAGTCCTCATCATCAACAGACATACGTGGGCTTATTTTCTTTCTCATGTTATATTCCTCCTCAACGTCCTCATCATTAACATAATTACGTGGACATTTTGATGAAGACGCCGCTCTTTGGATCTTGTTATTTTGCATCTTGTTTTGCTTTGATACTAACTCGTCCTCATGAGCATACAACTCATCCTGAATAGCAAATGGCTCTATCTTCTTCTTCTTCTTTCCATCTAAAACTAACTCGCCTCTAGTAAACAACTCAAACTTTCTTTCCACTAATTCTTGTATTTTGTTAGCATAGAACTGTTCTACTTCATCATTCAGTACACGTTCATCTTGCATATAATATTTGTCGTTGTCGTCGTCGTCTTCATCCACTACAAGCAACATATAAAGTGTACATGTTTATCATCTCATACATGTAAATAAATATATATCGCAAGCATTAAATACTTCAGACATATTGTTTTGTTATAAGAAAAAGGATATAGCAAATATCACGAAGATGTTAGTCTCTCAGATTTCTACATCACACACAAGATTAACAAATTTAAAGTTTAATAGGTGTGAATATGTCACGAAGAAAAACGTACCATCAGCTAATACGTCGTTGTGGTTGTTCTCATATACGGCCGAAGCAGGAGGATAACAAAGCTCAGATATCGTACGTGAATCTTGTGGCTTAACCCTGAGATCATAAACAACATCATTGAACAGTCATTAATCAAGAGTTCAAATCGTATATATACATCTACACCAAATTCACTAAAAAATTAAATTACTAGACTATGAAACTAACTGTGAGGTTGAAGCTGTGAACGGGGCCGATGCTACCCCAGCAAGATCCCTCATACGACGAGACTTTGTCTTCATACATTCCGCAGCCATTGTTTTTGTAATGTAGAATAAAGTTCGAAGCAACTTATGAAAAGAAAAAAAAAATAGTAATCGGAACTCAATAGTATAGTGTGTTATATTAGGCCTTATGCGTGCTTATTATATAGGAAGAACGTAATACGTGTTCGTAAAGTATGTGGATATATAGAAGAAAACCTAGTTCAAATAGGATGGTAATTAATTAAATAAAGGAACTTTAAGATATCCCTAATAGAAATCGTAGGTAATAATTTAAGGAAACTATAGTTATTAGTAGTTTGTTAAAAAAAAGTATGGTAATTACTATTTTTTTTTTTTTTTTTTTTTTTTTGAGTTATGGTAATTACTAGTTTATCCATATAGCTTATAGCTGTGCATCTGTTAGTTTTCTAACACCAATCTTCTAATTGTAATCTAATTGATTTTTTTTATTTTTTTTTTAAAGAAAAAAAAATACATAGTTAAATTGATTTATTTATCATTATAAAATATTTATAGGAGACAGTAAAAAATGGGGAGAATTGCATATATATCCCTTCTAAAGTGAATAATTGCATATATATCCTTTGTACAAGTTTTTTATGCACATAGTACAATAATTTTTATGCATACTTTGGATATATATGCAATTTTGCATTTCCGGAATGATATATATGCAAAAAATATAACTGAGCAAAAACTGACGAAAACATAAAAAAAACTGATGAAAACGTAAGGAAAAGGACTGTTAGCTTTAATTTTAGTATGAAGTGATGGTAATTCTCTTTAAATAGAACTTTGTGACAAATGGGCTTGTATTAGTTTTAATATCATGTGTAAAAGACCAATCCATGGTCATAAGCCCACAAGCCCACTCAAAGCCTTTTATAGCAAAAACCTTGTTAAAAAAAAAAAAAAAAAAAAAAAAAAAAAAAAAAATTAACCTGGAAATGTGTATATATTAGATTGAGAGAAATACAAGAATTACACGCACTCTCTCTCTAAAGCACACCTTGCTAAATGAGAGAGTGTTTGGTTATATGTGTTCACAGCCAATCCAAATGGGCTTTTGGATGGGCTTTTAACATGGACAACAAAGTGGGCTAATATATGCACTACACATATATTTAAACTAACAACACTAATGCTACTAGCCCACTTAACATAATACATATTATACATGACATTAAGTTCTAAAACTACAAATGACCATCACTTCCAAATTAGCACAAAATAAATGCTAACAATCTCCCCCTAAGGGATGGTCATTTCAATGATGCTCCCGTGATTAGTCTTTTGCATTTGATGTCTTGAACTTTGTGTCATTGTATAATAGACTTGATTCATTGTTCCTTCATGCTCTGTGATCTTCAAAGTATCGACTTTGAATGTTCTTGCCTTGATCTACTTCTTCTGATCAGATGCGTATACGTTGTAGATGATGATGGTGAATGGACTTTCGTCAGTACCTGCATAAGACAGTTAGCAATAAATCATCCAGCGGCCATCATGTCGTGAGGCAAGATCTAAAGATCTCATTAAGACTCATACAACTTGTATCCTTTTGATGAACACAAGTGTATTGCATAGGAAGTATTCCTAAGAGATCTTTAATGAATCTCATGTCTCTAGACTCAATTATGTGCGTTTTGGTTTTAGTCGTCGGAGGCATGAAGCAGAGTGCCACCTTTTCAATATCAACACATCTCGGAGTGAGAGGTCGATAGATTATGTAGTGTTCTCCGTGAGAAATGAAACAAATATCTTTTAAGAGATATCTGAGTGGATAGGAGGGGTGGTGCATTGCGTCACTGGGTCCATGACGTCTTGTCTTCAATACCAGTATCACCTTAGTGAATACCGATAGCAGATGTATTGTTAGTTGCAGTAGAACTTGTTCGACGGCACCGTAGTTGCTGTCCTATAATATATGTTTATAACTAAAAAGGAACAGTGGCCCGACGTCAAAGGCACTGCCCTATAAGATATATATGCATGATACTTCATGCTTGCGAATATTCAACGTGTCCTTCTCCTCGGTCTCACGGTCGTTTTGACAGGTCGTGGACTGAAAACGGAGTTACGGTTCAAAAGTTATAACCGTTTGAAGTTTTGACGTAAAAAGACAACTTTGAAATCGTTTCACAGAAGTACGAGGGCCAAAACTGCCAAATTTGAAAGTTCTCTAAGGCTGCTGAAAAGTACAGGGACTGAAAATGTCAATTCTGAAAACTGCTGAAAATCCTTCTTTGTCCGAGATCGCAATTCCCTTCTTTGTCCGATATCGCAATTGAGATAAGATATCGGACAGGCTTGAAATGCGATATCAGATGGTGAACTGCGATAAGACCCGAAATCAGATAACTATGAATTGCGATAAGTCAACTGCGAAATGTCAACTGCGATAAGTATCTGAGTTCGAATTGCGATAAACTTGTTCAGCTGCAATTGCGATAGAATATCCGAATTGCGATAAATCGCTGCTTTTCACTGAAATGCGATAAAATGGCTGAAATGCGATAAAACGCTGAAAAACTCCCAATTGCGATAAAACGCTGAGTCACACCACTTTTTGACTTTCTTCCACTTGCAACCTTATCACTTAAGATTTTCTCTTACAACTTTTCACCCACTAGCTAATATTCCTGACAACTTCAACAACTTGGACCAATAATATCTAAGATATTCCAAAAACACATCTTATCCAATCACCAATATTCCCATTCGATCTAAAGCTTAGAACATCAAAAAAAATGCAGCTATTAAACCCAGTACACGAATGAGAAATAATCACTAAATCACAAACCAAGTTGTTAACATATTAACAAACATAACCTCACACATGAAACTTTGCTATTCGATTCCCATAAACCACCTTCAAAGTCACGATTTTAAGAAGCCAAAAAAAAACGCAACAGATGGTTTTCTTGAAGAATCACACCGAACACACTAACCTTCTACCTTGTTGATTGGCTGTTGATACCACTTGATACGAGTGAAAAACACTCTTTCTTTATCATACCATGAACACTTGTAGTTCGAATGGCAGCAAGAACTAGAAGAAGAGAATAATATAGATGGGAATGAGAAGAAATATAGATGAGGTGAGATGGTGGCAGTAGAGAAACCTGGAAATGTGTATATTAGATTTAGAGAGGAAAATACAAGAAATACACACACACTCTCTCAAAGCACACCTTGCTAAATGAGAGATGTTTGGTTATATGTGTTCACAGCCAATCCAAATGAGCTTTTGGATGGGCTTTTAACATGGACAACAAAGTGGGCTAATATATGCACTACACATATATTTAAACTAACAACACTAATGCTACTAGCCCACTTAACATAATACATATTATACATGATATTAAGTTCTAAAACTACAAATGACCATCACTTCCAAATTAGCACAAAATAAATGCTAACAATCTCCCCCTAAGGGATGGTCATTTCAATGATGCTCCCGTGATTAGTCTTTTGCATTTGATGTCTTGAACTTTGTGTCATTGTATAATAGACTTGATTCATTGTTCCTTCATGCTCTGTGATCTTCAAAGTATCGACTTTGAATGTTCTTGCCTTGATCTACTTCTTCTGATCAGATGCGTCTACGTTGTAGATGATGATGGTGAATGGACTTTCGTCAGTACCTGCATAAGACAGTTAGCAATAAATCATCCAGCGGCCATCATGTCGTGAGGCAAGATCTAAAGATCTCATTAAGACTCATACAACTTGTATCCTTTTGATGAACACAAGTGTATTGCATAGGAAGTGTTCCTAAGAGATCTTTAATGAATCTCATGTCTCTAGACTCAATTATGTGTGTTTTGGTTTTAGTCGTCGGAGGCATGAAGCAGAGTGCCACCTTTTCAATATCAACACATCTCGGAGTGAGAGGTCGATAGATTATGTAGTGTTCTCCGTGAGAAATGAAACAAATATCTTTTAAGAGATATCTGAGTGGATAGGAGGGGTGGTGCATTGCGTCACTGGGTCCATGACGTCTTGTCTTCAATACCAGTATCACCTTAGTGAATACCGATAGCAGATGTATTGTTAGTTGCAGTAGAACTTGTTCGACGGCACCGTAGTTGCTGTCCTATAATATATGTTTATAACTAAAAAGGAACAGTGGCCCGACGTCAAAGGCACTGCCCTATAAGATATATATGCATGATACTTCATGCTTGCGAATATTCAACGTGTCCTTCTCCTCGGTCTCACGGTCGTTTTGACAGGTCGTGGACTGAAAACGGAGTTACGGTTCAAAAGTTATAACCGTTTGAAGTTTTGACGTAAAAAGACAACTTTGAAATCGTTTCACAGAAGTACGAGGGCCAAAACTGCCAAATTTGAAAGTTCTCTAAGGCTGCTGAAAAGTACAGGGACTGAAAATGTCAATTCTGAAAACTGCTGAAAATCCTTCTTTGTCCGAGATCGCAATTCCCTTCTTTGTCCGATATCGCAATTGAGATAAGATATCGGACAGGCTTGAAATGCGATATCAGATGGTGAACTGCGATAAGACCCGAAATCAGATAACTATGAATTGCGATAAGTCAACTGCGATAGGTATCTGAGTTCGAATTGCGATAAACTTGTTCAGCTGCAATTGCGATAGAATATCCGAATTGCGATAAATCGCTGCTTTTCACTGAAATGCGATAAAATGGCTAAAATGCGATAAAACGCTGAAAAACTCCCAATTGCGATAAAACGCTGAGTCACACCACTTTTTGACTTTCTTCCACTTGCAACCTTATCACTTAAGATTTTCTCTTACAACTTTTCACCCACTAGCTAATATTCCTGACAACTTCAACAACTTGGACCAATAATATCTAAGATATTCCAAAAACACATCTTATCCAATCACCAATATTCCCTTTCGATCTAAAGCTTAGAACATCAAAAAAAATGCAGCTATTAAACCCAGTACACGAATGAGAAATAATCACTAAATCACAAACCAAGTTGTTAACATATTAACAAACATAACCTCACACATGAAACTTTGCTATTCGATTCCCATAAACCACCTTCAAAGTCACGATTTTAAGAAGCCAAAAAAAAACGCAACAGATGGTTTTCTTGAAGAATCACACCGAACACACTAACCTTCTACCTTGTTGATTGGCTGTTGATACCACTTGATACGAGTGAAAAACACTCTTTCTTTATCATACCATGAACACTTGTAGTTCGAATGGCAGCAAGAACTAGAAGAAGAGAATAATATAGATGGGAATGAGAAGAAATATAGATGAGGTGAGATGGTGGCAGTAGAGAAACCTGGAAATGTGTATATTAGATTTAGAGAGGAAAATACAAGAAATACACACACACTCTCTCAAAGCACACCTTGCTAAATGAGAGAGTGTTTGGTTATATGTGTTCACAGCCAATCCAAATGAGCTTTTGGATGGGCTTTTAACATGGACAACAAAGTGGGCTAATATATGCACTACACATATATTTAAACTAACAACACTAATGCTACTAGCCCACTTAACATAATACATATTATACATGACATTAAGTTCTAAAACTACAAATGACCATCACTTCCAAATTAGCACAAAATAAATGCTAACAATCTCCCCCTAAGGGATGGTCATTTCAATGATGCTCCCGTGATTAGTCTTTTGCATTTGATGTCTTGAACTTTGTGTCATTGTATAATAGACTTGATTCATTGTTCCTTCATGCTCTGTGATCTTCAAAGTATCGACTTTGAATGTTCTTGCCTTGATCTACTTCTTCTGATCAGATGCGTCTACGTTGTAGATGATGATGGTGAATGGACTTTCGTCAGTACCTGCATAAGACAGTTAGCAATAAATCATCCAGCGGCCATCATGTCGTGAGGCAAGATCTAAAGATCTCATTAAGACTCATACAACTTGTATCCTTTTGATGAACACAAGTGTATTGCATAGGAAGTGTTCCTAAGAGATCTTTAATGAATCTCATGTCTCTAGACTCAATTATGTGCGTTTTGGTTTTAGTCGTCGGAGGCATGAAGCAGAGTGCCACCTTTTCAATATCAACACATCTCGGAGTGAGAGGTCGATAGATTATGTAGTGTTCTCCGTGAGAAATGAAACAAATATCTTTTAAGAGATATCTGAGTGGATAGGAGGGGTGGTGCATTGCGTCACTGGGTCCATGACGTCTTGTCTTCAATACCAGTATCACCTTAGTGAATACCGATAGCAGATGTATTGTTAGTTGCAGTAGAACTTGTTCGACGGCACCGTAGTTGCTGTCCTATAATATATGTTTATAACTAAAAAGGAACAGTGGCCCGACGTCAAAGGCACTGCCCTATAAGATATATATGCATGATACTTCATGCTTGCGAATATTCAACGTGTCCTTCTCCTCGGTCTCACGGTCGTTTTGACAGGTCGTGGACTGAAAACGGAGTTACGGTTCAAAAGTTATAACCGTTTGAAGTTTTGACGTAAAAAGACAACTTTGAAATCGTTTCACAGAAGTACGAGGGCCAAAACTGCCAAATTTGAAAGTTCTCTAAGGCTGCTGAAAAGTACAGGGACTGAAAATGTCAATTCTGAAAACTGCTGAAAATCCTTCTTTGTCCGAGATCGCAATTCCCTTCTTTGTCCGATATCGCAATTGAGATAAGATATCGGACAGGCTTGAAATGCGATATCAGATGGTGAACTGCGATAAGACCCGAAATCAGATAACTATGAATTGCGATAAGTCAACTGCGATAGGTATCTGAGTTCGAATTGCGATAAACTTGTTCAGCTGCAATTGCGATAGAATATCCGAATTGCGATAAATCGCTGCTTTTCACTGAAATGCGATAAAATGGCTGAAATGCGATAAAACGCTGAAAAACTCCCAATTGCGATAAAACGCTGAGTCACACCACTTTTTGACTTTCTTCCACTTGCAACCTTATCACTTAAGATTTTCTCTTACAACTTTTCACCCACTAGCTAATATTCCTGACAACTTCAACAACTTGGACCAATAATATCTAAGATATTCCAAAAACACATCTTATCCAATCACCAATATTCCCATTCGATCTAAAGCTTAGAACATCAAAAAAAATGCAGCTATTAAACCCAGTACACGAATGAGAAATAATCACTAAATCACAAACCAAGTTGTTAACATATTAACAAACATAACCTCACACATGAAACTTTGCTATTCGATTCCCATAAACCACCTTCAAAGTCACGATTTTAAGAAGCCAAAAAAAACGCAACAGATGGTTTTCTTGAAGAATCACACCGAACACACTAACCTTCTACCTTGTTGATTGGCTGTTGATACCACTTGATACGAGTGAAAAACACTCTTTCTTTATCATACCATGAACACTTGTAGTTCGAATGGCAGCAAGAACTAGAAGAAGAGAATAATATAGATGGGAATGAGAAGAAATATAGATGAGGTGAGATGGTGGCAGTAGAGAAACCTGGAAATGTGTATATTAGATTTAGAGAGGAAAATACAAGAAATACACACACACTCTCTCAAAGCACACCTTGCTAAATGAGAGAGTGTTTGGTTATATGTGTTCACAGCCAATCCAAATGAGCTTTTGGATGGGCTTTTAACATGGACAACAAAGTGGGCTAATATATGCACTACACATATATTTAAACTAACAACACTAATGCTACTAGCCCACTTAACATAATACATATTATACATGACATTAAGTTCTAAAACTACAAATGACCATCACTTCCAAATTAGCACAAAATAAATGCTAACAAGGACGAAAACGTAAAAAACGGACGAAAACGTAAGAAGACGGACTAAAACGTAAAAAACAAACGAAAACGTAAAAAAAATGATCGAAAACGTATAAAAACGGATATTGAAAAAGAGATGTAAGGTTTGTGAAAGAAGAGGTAAGAAGTGAAAGATAATGTCTGAAATTTAGAAGAGGAAAAAGTGAAAAGAAGTACTTATATCTGCAAAAAAACAAACATAAACCTCTGCCCTCCTGCAGAAAAAATAAGTGAAAAGAGAGAAAAAGTGTTTATTGGAAAAAAAACAAACGACACCGTAATTATCCACAGGGACATTTTAGTCATTGCAATTGTAGGTGATGAACTAAAGAATACTACTCTCTCCGTCCCAAAATAATTGTCCCGGACAAAAAATACAGAGTTTTAAAAAACATAATTATTAATGTTTTTTCTCTTATTTTTGTAGAATGACAGTGTTGCTATTAACTAATTAATCAATGACTTCTTTAAATATTGTAATAACAATTTCAAGCAAGGTAATATTATGAAAAACTCAAACAAAGTTCCCTATCTATATGTAGTAATGGACAATTAAATTGGTCATAAAAAAGAAACCTGAACTATTAATTTGGGATGAAAAGAGTATTAATTATTGAGAAATGCTAACAACAACAACAACAAACTTTTACAGAAAATTTGTTTTATTAAGACATACTAGTTAGAAACATGCTCCTCATTTTTCGTTAATATGACCAATAAGGAGAGCAGATTGAATTTGTGTGTGAGAAATTATGGAAAGTTATTAGTGATTTTGAATCATTTTATTTGGACATTGTGTATTGTCTTAACATAAATCTCGAACATTAGTTGTTAATAACAACCTTAAGAGCTGACTAACAAGTTTAATCGAAAGTTGGGTAAATTTGGAGGCGCAAAATAAAACTATGAAACAAAACATAAGTTCAAGACTAGAAAAAGGCAAAGTCCAAGGGACAAAATTGAAAATGTTAATTCAATAAGAAATAAATTGGAATTATACTTTTCATATTCAAAATTATTATTTACGGACAAAACACACACTGTTTGAAAAATAAAAAAGTGAACATACTTAACGCAAAATGTATGTATGTACATACCCTTTGAGTCATATTGTAAAACGTTTGTTTTTTAATAACAACTTGATATTTTAACATCGATCGCATACTCTTTGCCATATTTTTAGAAAAGTGCATACTCTTTGGCGCATCTTTGGTCCTTCACTAACTCATCTTTGACTTTTGAAAGTGTTTTAATGGGCTCAAATTAGAAGTGAACAAGACACCTCAAAATAAAAAATAGAAGTATGAGAATTTTAAATAATCAAAATCATCTCTTCTCATCGGTGCCTTGGTGGTAAAATGAAACATTCTTCAATATCTATAGATGGATGAAAGAAGCTTTCCAAGCAGGGGTATGTATAACGACCATTCCCGGGCCTTCTCCCTAATCACATTCGTAATATGTACACAGTAAGGTTACCCTGACAGCACAAGGTGTTGGTGGCTGTTAACCCTCGTGCCATCTTATAACACCATCTTATAATGCCAGCTCCACACCCTTCTTCGTGCCATAGGGGTTGGCGGCGTCCTAGCCAACCTAAGTTATTCGTTTTTTCCTTTTTTTTTTTTTTTTTTTTTTTTTTTTTTTTTTTTGTATTTGTATTTTATTGGGTTATGCGTGGGCCAAGGGGTCATATAACACAACCTCTGGAGAGTTAGTGTTTTTTGTTTAATTTATAGATTCCGAGTTAAAAGGGAAAGTGTTGAGGTGGCAACACTTTTTTCTATAACACAAGCCCTAGGCT
Source organism: Artemisia tridentata subsp. tridentata (assembly GCA_021014915.2). Taxonomy (NCBI): domain Eukaryota; kingdom Viridiplantae; phylum Streptophyta; class Magnoliopsida; order Asterales; family Asteraceae; genus Artemisia; species Artemisia tridentata. Next base: position 90,823,352 of record CP139502.1, on the reverse strand, counting down.
TGTGGGCACCTGATGCTCTCAAAATATCAGTGTTGCAAAACAAGGCCTACAAGGCCGATTAATCGTCGATTAGGTGCTACAAGGCTACCAACCTTTCCGATTTGTGTAAATCGGTCAAACAACTCGGTCAACCGTCGTCAATGATGGTTAATGACAGTCAACGGTGGTCAAGCTTGCCCGACACCTTCAAACCTTGCTGAAAATACCCAAAACTCGCCGTAAAATTGTTTAATAACTTATACTCGTTGTTTATATCTATTTTAAGATGTTTTTTTAAGAAAAATCTTGTCAATAATACCTAAAATTTACCAGAAATAACTAAAACTTGCCGAAAATACAGAAAACTTGTTGAAAATGCCAATCCGATTAATCACCGATTAATCCCGCCTAGACCGATTACAAGCTACAGGGAGATCGACCGCCCGACTACCGATTCACGATTTTTGCAACCTTGCAAAATATACACCTACTAAATTTTAAGAGTAAATTACACGTTTAGTCCCTGAAGATGTACTGAAATTGCATGTTTGAGGCCTCTTTTTAAAAATTTACATTGTTGGTCCCTACTATTTGCAAAAGTGCACAATTCAGTCCAAAAAGTTACGGTCGTCTTTATGCCATTAAATTCAGTCACATGTCTTACAATACTTTTTTTTTTTTTTTTTTTTGAACGGCAACATGTCTTACAATACTAATTTTGAAATCTCTTACGAAGACATCTGACAAGGGATCTGACGACGGACACCCTGACCACAAGGTTAAGCCAAGACAAAATATAAGAATTGTTATGTGACAGTAACAATCCTAGTCCCTATAAGAATTTGACATAAAAGAGTCCAAAATTTGCAATACTAATTTTCTCAATGCTAACATCATCAGGTATATAGAGCCCAAAATGCTTTCCCCAAAGTGGTCAATAGACAAGTAACTTCTCCCATCACAAATCTCGGCAATACTAATCCCTCACCTCCCCCATTGACAACCACTCTGCCTCTAATTACTTCTATGTTTTTCTATGAATGATGTAAATCCTATCAAGTACTCCATGGGTCAGCTTCGGTCCTCACTTCTGATGGCTCAACAACTTCAGTCTCGGCGGCTTCAGATGTTGTCTCTTTGGTTGATTCAGTTGGTTCAGCAGTTTCACTTTCCTCTACTCTTCCCCATCTTCCTCCAAGAGCGACTGCCATCATTTCATAAATCTTGCCTCCCAACTCAGCTGGACTATCAGGCTACGATTTCACATAATAAAGTTGAGTGTCAATAAATGAAAGATGCATACAAGAATAGAAAATGATGGTATTCTTTTTGAAGATGGAAATGCTTACAGTGAAACCACTCGAGATTAAAGATGTTTCGTATAAAAGATCCACAGCTCTTCTTGCCTCGGTGCTGTCTGGTGCGTTTTTACATGCAGCCTGCAAAGTTCACATGTATCCATATGTCAAATACTCAAACGCACGACTACTTATTTTACCCTCGCTAGATCCAATCGCTTTATTGTCTTTAAAGTTTAATCCACATAAATAGTTTAGATATGAACTAGTAGTCCATAGTCGCAAAGTTTTTACTTGAAATAACGTATCCCCACGCCCATTAAAAGATCTAGTATTTGATTGTATATTTTTAACCCAAAAAAAACGAAAAATTGGCAATTTGACTTCAACAAATTCAACTTTTGTTGGGACCAAATCGGCAAATAGACACAAATTAATTAGTCTCAGAGTGCCTGAGTGAATACGCACTCTTAGTTTATGTGCATACGAATTTAAATAATAGGTTGTAAACCCCAAAAAGTGAACATAAAGATAGTTAGTTAACCAATATTAAATTAACAAGGGTACTTGACTTACATTTAAGTCCTTGATGATTGGATGGTCAGGATTGACTTCCATTATTCTTCGTCCCCTCATGAACTCCAAAGTCGAATTATCACCAAGAGTTTGTGCTCTCATTAACCTGAAGATAAAAGACACATTTTTAAGCATAATACTTGAGGTGAAGATAAAACATCCATGACATGTTTCAAAATGCTAGTTACCGTTCCATATTAGCAGACCATCCAAACTTGCCAGACACAAGGACACATGGGGAAGAGCTCAAACGGTTTGAGATTTGTACTTTAGCAACTTTGTCACCGAGTTGTTGCTTCATCCAGTCGCAAAGAAGGACATACTCTTGCTGATTTTCCCTCTCTTTAGCCTCATCCGTGTCACCTGCAATGTAAAAAGTTATTTGCCTTACTCGACACTTTAAAAATATAAATGTTAGGTAACAATCAAAAAGAAGCAGGTCTCTGTAAAATGGGTAATTTTTCATATTGATCAAAATGGTTCAGACTGGACAAGGTAAAAATGGGTAATTTTTCATATTGATCAAAATGGTTCAGACTGGACAAGGTAAAAATGGGTAATTTTTCATATTTATCCTAACTTCCAAAAAAAATTAAGGCAAATGTGATTACTCGTATATATTTTCAAAGTAGTCTTTTTTTTAGAAGTTCTAATGCAATAAAAAAAAAATACACTTTGAAGACTTTCAAACCATTTGACATGTTTGACACGTTTCTTATTAACTTTTAAGCCATTTTGTTTTACATGGTTGGCACGTTAAAGATAAAACATATACATGGTCACCCCACAAGAAGTTCCTGCTCAACTTACCAAGTTCGAGATCTTCCTTGCTCACGTCTACGAATTTCTTCTCTTTATATGTTTGAAGATTCTGAATGGCCACTTCATCAATAGGCTCGACTAGATATAGTACCTTCAAAGATGAAACGCGCAGATTATTTAAGAAAAATAGCATCAAACAAACCGAAACCATAACCAAAATATTGAAAGAAGATGCATACCTCGATATCCTTTTGAACCAATTTTTCCAAGAAAGGTGCTGACTTGGCACTTTTCAAGCTATCGGTTGCAATATAATATATAGCATTCTGCTTCTCATCCATGTTATCGATATACTCATCCAAACTTATCAACTCGTCCTCACTCTTAGATGAGAAAAACCGTAACAGTGGAGTTATTCTCTTATGGTTTCCAGTGTCCTCGATGCATCCCAACTTTACAAACTTGCCAAAGTTCTCCCAAAACTTCCTATAATCCTGAAATAATTTGAACCAGTTTGAGTTAATACTATGTTGACGAAAGATGATATAGAACAAAAAGTGTAGCAATCATCTTAACCTCCTTGTTCTCGCTATCAGCAAGTTCTTGTATCATGTCAAAAGTTTTCCTCACAAGCCTCTTTCGCATGATTCTCACCTGTAATACAAGAAACAAGTTAGTTATGAAAATTAATTAACCATGCCGTCGTTTTATTAATCAGGCAACGATTATATTTTTTACATACAATTCGACTTTCTTGAAGGATCTCTCGTGAAACATTGAGGGGTAGATCATTTGAATCCACCACACCCTTTACAAAGCTCAAGTATCTAGGAAACTGCATGACCAAAAATCATGTTTAGGTTCTCTCATCTTTTAATATCTTGACAAGTAATATTAATGAAAATTTGCTTACAAGTTCACCATCAAAATCATCTGAAATGAATACACGTTTCACATAAAGACGAATATTCTTTGTCTTGGGGTTCACTACATCTTCATTGTTCATTGGTGCCATTCCCGGGATGTAAATTACACTTCTAAACTCCACTTCACCCTATACAATTGTAATAAATAATCAGCAAGAGATTACATCTTATGCAATTAGTCAAAAGACAAATAAAACAGAAAATACCTCGGTGGTGAAGTGAGTGTGAGCAAGTGGGTCAAGAAACTCATTAAATGTCTTCTTGTAAAACTCGTTGTATTGATCTTTTTCAATTTCTTTTGGGTTCCTCATCTGCAATTCAATTATATAACTATTAACAAATAATAGTGCAAGTATGTGGCAAAAAAACGTTTTATGCATGTACATTCACTTACCCATATAGGTTTTGTCTCGTTGGTCAATTCCCAATCCCAATATTTTTCGGTCTTGGTCTTCTTCTTCTTCTGGAAAACACAAAGTAAGCAACATTACTTCTTCAGACATTAACAGGTCAAGAGTTTTGTATGGATCAAATGATTTTGTAAGGGTTGGGTTGACTCTTGTTCATTTACCTCTGGTGGTGTTTCTTCTCCCTCCTTGGGTTCTTCCTCCTCCTCAACCTGTAAAAAGGCTCAACAACGTATCTAGTTAAACAACGTTTTCAATTTTTCATTCTGTAAATTTCCTTCTACGCAAGAGACATGATCAAATCATATAAATAGGAAGGTGGGTCCCCAACGCAGAGACCAAAAAAATTACCTCAACTGTCCTTGATTTTTCTTGCCATGTGTAAATGGGGAAGGAAACAAATTGTGAGTAGTTTTTCACCAAACCCTGGACCCTGCTTGGCTCAGTGAACTCGTATTTGTCATCATCCTACATATAGATTGCAAAATTGTCATTATGGTCTCTCCATTTTATGCAGAAAGATTTGAAAACTTAATTCAAAAGAACACATAAAGTACCTTCAAATAAAGTGTTATTTCTGTTCCACGTGAAATCTGCTTCGCGGGGTCAGTTTCTTCTCTAATCACATACGAGCTACTGTCGGCTGCTGCTTCCCAAACGTATTGTTTGTCTGATCTGGGACTCTTGGTGGAAACGCTCACCTGCGTGCATACAATATTTGAAATTAACCACCAAATAAGAAGGTAGTGATTAATTAGAAAAAGGAAAAGAAAAGAATGTTGTTAAAGACCTTGTCAGCAACCAGAAAAGCCGAATAAAATCCGACACCGAATTGACCAATCAAGCTGTTATCATTTCCAAGATCCTTGTTTTCCTACAGCATAATGAAACATAAACAACTGTATTTCAAAAACTGGCGTATGCACTTACAAATGACTCAATATAATGAAAAAGGACTAGTACCTTTAGCGCATTCAAGAACTTAGAGGTACCACTCTGAGCAATAGTACCAAGGCAGTCAATTAGCTCCTCTCGGGTCATTCCAATACCAGTGTCACTGCAGAAAATAATTAAATATTAGCTTCAGATGCCATTTCCACTATACAGCTGAAGTTTCAAATTTATGAAGAATCTTACGAAATGGTGATGGTCCCTAATTCTGGATCGGGTTTTATACGGATCTCCAAATCACCAGCATCTCCGAGCAACGAAGGGTCCGTTACACTTGAGAATCTCAGTTTATCAAGTGCGTCACTCGCATTACTGGAGAAAGATCACATAATAAACGTGAGCACACGCTATCTTAAGTATGCATTATACTCATATATATCGTATTAACAGATTAATAGTCATAAAAAAAGATATCAATGCAAGTGTAGTATGAACATATAAATATATTTACCTCACGAGCTCCCTGAGGAAAATTTCCTTGTGACTGTATAAACTATGAACAATTAAGTTCATCAATCGAGAAACCTACATCAACAAATTCAAGATTCAGTTTCACAAGCATCGAACATCTAAGTCAAAACAACTTATTTCGCAAGAAAACAATAATAAGATATAAGCAATTACAAACACCTCCAATACTGCTTATTAGCATTATCGAATTGTAATGCAGCACAACTCGATATGCAATCCCAACACGCACAATTATACTAAACTACAAACCTAACCACGATAGTATGTCATAAAAAAAGACTAATAAGATGCCATAGATAACACCAAAAAAAAGGAAATTTACCCCAACTTTAACCAATTACCAATATAAGCAGGATGTCCTAATACCATGATAAAAACGACCATTTTTATCAACCAAGCAACAACCTCTTTATAGTCTAGCAAAATCACAACTAACTATCCAAAACCACAAACTTCATCTTGAAACTGTATCATAAAACAACACAAACACATAACACATCAAATGTCAAAAACCATTTATCAACAAAAGATTAGCTAAAGATAACACTAATAATCATATCAAAGTTTAACACAATTTAAACCAAAATGATTAATACTTGATAATAACCGACCTCAATTATCAAAACTATGTCATAAATCAAGCCAAATAGAGATAAACTAAAAAGATAACCCTTAAAAACAAATGATACAAAAAAAAAATTAAATCCCACCTCAGCTTAACTTCATAAAACAAGCCAGATTAATAAAGATTACCAAACAACAATAACTAATTAAAGATAACCCTACAAATTATATGAAAATTGACTAATAACACAATTTAAACCAAAAAGATTAAAACTTGATTATAACCCACCTCAGCTTAGTACTTCTAAAGTAAACCAAATACATATAAATAATTAATCAGTAAAATAACCCTCACAAACATATAAATCAAAAAGATTATGTTGTCTGAAAACATATCAAGATTGGGTAAAACCCCTATTTGAACCAAATTGATAAAATTTAAAACAACAAGAATTAATCAAAAAGATAATCCAAGAAAACATATGAACCAAAATGATCAAAACTTGATTATAACCAAACTCAGCTTAGTTTTATCATATCAAAAACAAATCAACATGTTAATATTTACAAAAAAATAAAAAATATATAACCCTTAATAATAACTCATACAATAAGCCAAATAGATAAGAATCACTAATTCACTAAACAACACAAATTAATCAAAACACAACCCCAGAAAATATATATAAACTGACTAACCCAATTACACCCAACAAGATTAAAACTTGATAATAACCCACCTCATAATATAACCCAAATAGCACTAAAACAATAAGAAATAATAAAAAAGATTTAACATATGAACCAAAAAGATTAAAACTTGATAATAACCCATCTCATAATATAACTCAAATAGCACTAAAACAATAAGAATTAATAAAAAAAGATAACATATGAACCAAAAAGATTAAAACTTGATAATAACCCATCTCATAATATAACTCAAATAGCACTAAAACAATAAGAATTAATAAAAAAGATAACATATGAACCAAAAAGATTAAAACTTGATTATAACCCACCTCAGCTTGGTACTCATAAGTCTCACCAGGTGCATCACTAGTTTCCTTTTCAGCAACAGCAGAAGCCTCACACCTAACAACAACACTATTACCAACTCTTTTATCCACTTTCCATTTCAACCCAGAACATGTTAAACCACTACTTTTTAACCCACTTTTCAACAAACATAACCTATTAGTACTACTATTGGAGTTAGATGAAAGTAAAGGGGAATAAGGGAGTGATTGTAAAGAGGATGGGGTTAAAGTTCTGCTAAGAACTGGAGCCATGGTTGGTTGGGTGGATTAGGTAGTGTTTGGATATGGGGTTTGTGAAAGTGATAACTAAACCCTTGGGAAATGGGGAGAGAGGGGTTTTAGGGAGAGTGAGGATGATTCTAGAAAGAGAGCCGGCTTGGCGTCAAGTGTTTTTTGGATGAGTTGAAAATGTAAGGTGTAGATGTTGCCATTTCATCATCTTTTTACGTCGGTTTTTTTTTTTTTTTTTTTTTTTTTTTTTTTTTTTTTCTTTTAGAGTTAACTATTACATAAATTGTTTTTGTTGTTTGTCGATTTTTAAGGATTCAGTCTATTTTTTATTTTTGTTACGGGTTCAATCATTGTGGTTTTGACCCGTCACAGATTCAAGTCTTTTTTTTCCTAACTCCGTTAACTTGACCAAGTTTGATTGTTAACTAGAAGGGCATTATGGTCTTTTCATATTATTTTTCAATTTACCCACATGACCTACATTCATTCTCTTCAACATATTACCTTCCTCTCTTTTTCCCACTTCACATCCACTCACACCCCCTCTCTACGATTCCGGTCAACCACCTCCCCTCACCACCGTTTGACCACCAAGTCCATCATCACCATCACCCTCACCATCAACATTACATTTTCGTCACCATCACCATTCAGCACCGCACATATTCACCAGTGTAATCACAAACACGCACATCTCTTGTTTCTCTTACACATATGACATACCCACGGCCATCACTCACTACTGTTCCACCATCATTATCCGCTAGCATAAACTAACCGATTGATGAGGTTTAAAAACATGCGTTTTTTAGAGGTCATTTAGCCTCTAAACTCTTACATATTTGATCGTTTATTGCCCTAAATCGTTTCTATTTGCATTTTAGGTACTTGGGAAGCAAATGTTGGAAATCGATGTGTTTTTTACTCATTTGGACAAGAAAACGACCAAGTCACGAAAACGTCCTTAAAGATGAAGTCATAAAGTTCTCAAGTGACCACTTAAAAGCTGGAGACCACCTACCTTGACCATATCACGACCAAAGTACGGATTTGATAAAGTTCCAGAATTTGCAAGTGACTATACAGTCTCTAGAGACCGCCTAGCTTGACGACGTCACTACTAGGAAACAGTGCATGACGGCGTCACAACCCATAAGGTGATGCCGTCACAACGGCGACAGTGCAAAGGACGAAATCCTAATGACGGCGAGCTGACGGCGTCACACCTATAAAGTGACACCGTCACATCTGTAAATCTATATGTATTTTTCGTAGGATTTTCATTATGTGTGACACGTATTGGTAGGACTTTAGAGAGACCTTTTGGTGCAAGAATTTCACAGCTATTGTGTTAAAAGCGTGTCTTGGAATGCATCTGGGTCACTACTTGCAACTTGTAGTCGAGACAAGTGTGTTTGGATATGGGAAGTTTTACCAGGCAATGAGTATGACTGTGTTTCTGTGCTGCAAGGACATACACAAGATGTTAAAATGGTCCAGTGGCATCCAAAAGTGGATGTTCTATTCTCTTGTAGCTATGATATGTTGGATTCTAATTATTAATTGTAATGAATTTCAGTGGACAAAAATATGTTGGATTTTAATTGCAACTTGGTCCCAAATTTTTATTTAAGGGGTAAATGTTAAAGAAGAAGGAGATGGAAAAGGGTAAATTGGGGGTAGGGAAAAGGGTAAATGTGGAAAATAAAATTAAAAAAAAAAAAAAAAAAAAAAAAAAAAAAAAAAAAAAAAAAACTGCTGAGGTGGCGAAAACCTGCTGCCCAGGTAAAATAATGCGTTTTCAAAGGGGTATTAGTGAGTTCACATAAAAAATTGGGAAGGTTAATTGTTGACTACGTTAAAACATGTTTTATGTAAAGTTTCGTACTTTTTTTTAACATTTACCCCATTAAACTATCCCTAAATTTGTGCCATACAAGGTTTTTTTTTTTTTTTAATGCAATACCATAAGAGATTAATAAGAAATATATGACATAAAGTTTTACATATTCGAAACTTTGAAACCTCGAACTTGTTACGGATTTTAAAACCAAAATCAGTTGAATAATGCCCGAAGACATGACGCATATCTAGTCTTGTGGCGGCGTTGACCAAGGTGAAGATTTGTTGCATATTTGGCTGTCAGATCTGTTTGGAAAGAACCATGTAACACCCCCAAAATCTGGTTTAGCGGAAGCATACATGTTTGGGTGCTACTAAATTGGTATCACAACACAAAGTATAAAGAATGGTTTTATCTCAACCATTTAAAATAGATTTCATCTTCAAAAGTGTTTTGTTTACAGCATTTCAAAAATGGTGCGGAAATATAAGCCCATAAAAGATCTCAAGTGGTCCCAAATTTATCAGAGTCTTCTATGACCATGCCATGCCATGCCAAAAAGCCTTCATCACTAGTTTATCGCCTTAACCTGAAAATACATGCTAAAAAGTGTCAACACGAGGTTGGTGAGTTCATAGGTTTTAGTGGAAAATGTAAAGCATTTGAATAACGATTTCCCGGCAAAGGAATTGTAAATCCACTCAGTCACAAGTCCCGCCCATACAAGACTTGTAACCTGTGTGTTTACAACCTACTGCCAAATAAGATTTGTTCTTGGTAAACAGAAGTAATATATTGTTTGGTTAGGCGGTACACTCGTAATGACCATTACACTTGGTAGTATGTCCGTTACACTCGGTAATGTGACCGTTACACCTGGTCATGTGACCGTTTCGCCCGGTCATGTGACCGTTACACCCGGTCCTGTTATATGTGTTCGTCCAGTACCCCTGGTCAATGTGTGTGTGTTATGTGTACATATAATGCAGTCTAGTGAACATTCAAGTATTTCAGCCAAACAGTCAAATATGGAGTAAATAGTTTGCATTTTCCAAATAAACAGTCATAGAGTTTAATTAAAAACGAGCATGTATTCTCCCCCAAAACAGTTGTAAAACAAGTAAAAGTAGGGGCCATGAACTCACCTTGGTAAATAGTAGTCAGATCACAAAATAGTTCAGACAGTGTTCAGCACCGACACGCGACCTAGATTAGTAAAATACGTTTTAGTTCACAATTCAAGTTCAAGGATTTCAACTATTTCAAAAGCTTATGTTGGTGTTGCTGGTGTGGCAGCATTTAAGTGAAAACCATGTTTTTAACATTTGAAGTTATTGGCTCATCAGGTTGTACGAACGTACAAAAGAATAGAAATAGCGATTCTTCAATGATCAGACAGATACGCACGAAGGATAACAGTTAGAGAGTGTCGACATGACGATTCATAGGAATGTTGGTGTTCTAGATGAGAGTACGTGTGTATATATTTATATTTTCTTACATATATACATGTGAAAAAAAAATAAGTGAAGTTGAAAAAGGTTTCACCAATATATGAGGTGTTATAGTTTGTGTTTGCGAGAAAATGATGTTTTAATAAATTTGAAGTTTAAAATAGAAATAATACCTCTCATTTGCCTGACTTATTTAAGTTTTGACATAACCGTTTCAAATAGTAAGTTATAAAAATTCATTTAGCTAGTTCACGATTTCTCAATTTAATCGCATATAACAAGTTTATTAAAATAAGTGTCGAGTCCTTTTTAATATTTGTAGTCGCATATAATCTATAAGTGGCGCGATTTATAATTGTCGAGTTATAACAACCAAAATAGGTGTCGAGGAGGGGGAAGACGGGCTGCGGCCCGAGTATTTAATCACTCAAGTGGTCTTAAAAATGTTGACAGGTTTTTACATTTTAACTTTGGTATTGGGCTGTTAAGATCACCCACAGTTGGTGGATTAAATTTGTGGGCTGTGGCCCAAGGATTACAAAAAGGAGCCTCAATGGGCTGTGGCCCATTTGTGGCGTATTAGCAGCAGCAATGAAGGCAGAACCAAAAGAAAATGAAATTCCCAGGTTTGGGGACTTGGCTGTTAACGCAAGTCAGAAAGGAAAAAAAAAAAAAAAAAAAAAAGAATTTTGGACAAGTTTTAACGCAAGCGGAGATTATAAGACTCGAATTTAGATATGGTTCGGGAAGCCTTAAATGACACGAAATATAAGGTCCTTTGAGAGGTGGACAGGGCGTTATTTGGCAGCAAGAAAAGGACTTGTTTTGGGGTCCTTTGAGACCATTTTGAACCGAGCAAAACAACACCCAACGAGTTTAAGTATAACTCAAACACAAGCACAACATAAAACATCACATGGGCCACACTTAGAACACAATATGGAATAGGATTTTTGGAGTTCTTTGTGTTGCTTGAATGGATTGCAAGGTTCCGAGTTGAGTACTACTCAACCCAATTCCACACGATGAGCTCAATTATGAATGAGACAACACGAATATAAGACTTATGAACGCTCACAAATCATTTTAAAGTTGACCTTTCTTTTTAGACATAATCACAAACACCTCGCGAGCACATCTTAAGACCAAAGATTTGACTAGCATAACTTCTTAACCAAAAATCCATTTCATTCGAGCTATACTATTAACCACAGCAACAAATTTTTAAGAACAACTTGGCTGATCTAGTTTTTGAATTATAGTCCCATATTTGTTCGAACAAAGGTCCAAGACTTTTACAGTAGCATTTAGTGGGAAAAACTTAACCGAATTAAAGACTACCTTAACGACATGGATTCAAGATTTTTGAGCCAACATTAGTTTTAAAAATCATTCTCAAGTCATACCACACCAACATACTCGACTTATACTCTTATAAATTCAAGAAAAGATTGCAATAATATCAAAGTAACATGTATAAATTCGAGATACGTAATTCAAAAACAAGAAAATCACCAAGTTCATATATCATTCGAAGGTTTGAACAAAAAAAAATAGACAAGTATTACAAAATTAAAAGAAAGCCTTACAAGGAAACTAAGGATAGATCGAATCCAAGAATCACCACAGAAAAACCCAACTCGATTCCAAGCTAGCCACAACTTTCTTCTCCTCTTGCTTTACTCGACAGAGATATAGTTTAATGTGAGATTGATGATTTTGGTGTGACATAGCCTCTCATGGAACCGAGCTTCTTAAAGGGTATCTCCTGGTAATCTCTTGACTTACTTTCAATCTAACAAGGATAAAGTTTTACCATTCTTGGTTACCTTTCCTATCCTTGCCTCGATCTCAAAAAAAATATTCGACCCATGAGGAGCGGGTTTGAGTCTCGAGGAAGCTTGGGAAGATAAGAAAAGTGCTACAGGGTGTATTTTGATGGTGATGGGAGATAGGGATTTTTGGCAGAGGATATACGTTGCGTGTGGTGATGATCAAATGGGAGGGATAAGAAGAGCAGTGGAGTAGAGTTTTAGGTATCACATGTATTGAATACATCAAATGAAGGAGAAAAGGTATAAGAAAGCCTGATAACTCACGTGTGGAGGGTTGGGATAAAATGGTTTTATTTTTATTTGTTTTTAAGATTTTAATGTATTAATTGTACCCCGTGTCCCGTTTAATCAAGGTTTATTTGCGATAACGCACCTTTACGTAAACGTGGAAATTAATATTCTGGAGTCGTTTTCCCGATACTAATGTAAAATAAATTTGTCGACCCCTAAAAATAAAATTTTAAAATCCAACCTTTACTAATGTGGTGTCGGTACGCGTGTGGTGTCAGTTTTTTTTTTTTTTTTTTTTTTTTTTTTTTTTGAAAAACAAGATAACCTCTCGTTTTGATTCGTTAGTGTCTGAAATTGTTAGGAAATGATAAATTCATTTTTACTGATAAGTTTAAATAATTTTGGCGAGTTATTGTACGCTACTGCGTGCGGGTTTTCTTCCCAAAGTAGATATATAATTGTTTAGTTTAACAGTTGTGCAATAATAAATAGCAATTTATTATTAAAATATTAGTGAAAAGTACTGGTTGTCACATCCTTCCCGCCTTAGAAGGAAAACCGTCATCGGTTTTCACTTAGAGTTACCTGATAGAGTTGAGAAAAATTGAGGGCATTTACGCTTGATTTTGTTTTCACGTTCCTATATGAATTCGAGACCTTTTTGAAAATTTATTGAACTTTGACAGTTGAGAAGTGAATTGTTCGCTCTGAAATACAAGGTTCTTGAGGTGACTATTCCCATCATAGCATGATAACTAGTTTTCAAGGTTTGATCCGGAGTTGTGTGTTTTTCGTTTTCATATGATTGGATAGAAATCTTGTTCGAGAACTTTATTTGAGTAGGTCTTTATACGAATTTGACCAAAATAATTTTCCAGCTAATACACATTCCTTTTGTTAGAGATCAACAGATACGTAAGGTGACACGATTTCAAAATATTCAAAATTTCATAAAACGGTTCTTAGTTATGGTGTGGATGAGATAATTTTCACAAAAGTTGGCGTTTGACATTCCTTAACAATAGTCTGCTAGAGTTTGGGCAGAAAATTTTTACGCATCCAAGTGAGTGTTTTAGAAAGATATAACTACAGATTTCATAACCTAATTATTAAATTTATTTTAACAGTACCAAGGGGTAGTAATATAAACGTTTTCCAGGTGGTTGGATAGTCCACCGGGTGATTGCAAAACAGTTTATAAAACGATTTGTTAAAACAGTTTATAAAGTAATGGGAAACAACTAAAATAATAGAAATCTGCAGTTTAGTTGGTGACATAGTAGCAAGGCAACAATTCGGGTTAAAAAAAAATTTAACTTGTGAAACGATTTGTAGAACAGTTCATAAAACAAGAACCATTCGTTGTTTACAAAATGGTTGTAGGGTCCGGATTTTTGGTTTCGTAAAGTAGCGGTAAAACATTTGTAGGGTGACCGCAATATGTTCTATAGAATAATCGAAAGCTGTGTGTATGGTGTTAGCGACATGGTTTATTATTTCATGAGAGGGTAGTAAAAATAAATGATGTCCCCGAGAGGTGAGAGGGGGATTAGGTAATTGTCCCAAGGAACGAGGTTCAGGTTATTCCTTAGGGTCTTAAGGCTACTGTCGGGCGCAGAATCTCTGCTGAATGGGGAGTTTAGCGAGTTCAGAGTACGATTATGAAGGAGGATACTGATTGCTACTAGCAATCGGTTGGCTGTCTCAGTAGTGTACCTAGTGTTTAACACGGAAAGTACAACATCATTTGAGTGTAGGGTTTGAGGTGGAGGTGATTGTAACGAAACCACAACAAAACAAAGCTGAATAATAATTCCAAATTCGGAATGAGGTCGAAATTCAAACATAGCCAAAACCAGTTCTAAACGTAGCCAGATTCAAATTTAGATGTAGCTAGAATCAAATCCGAACGCTCCAATAAGCTCAACTGGCTTATTAAAATCTCGAGGGGTTACTAATAAGCAACTCGGGTTCAAACGGCGCCAATCGGGTCTAACCGACCCGATGCAAATTATGGTGAGACGGTGATAAACAGGAATTCCATATCATGGAGAGGTATAGCGGTGCCGGTATATTATGGTTCATAAGGTGTTATGATGCCAGTGTGTTGTGTGCAGATGTGAATGTTTACGTTAGGCAATGATTAAGTACACACAAAAATTTCTAAGACTTTCAAAATCAAGTATAAAATCAATCTGGACATAACTTCTAGTATAACTACTTTGAGTATTGCAAAATTTACCTCTGAGTCGGACATAGGTGATCAGGCTATGTCCCACTGTCCCTGGTCGAATATAGGTGATCAGTCTATATTCCACCGAGGTTCAATAAATTTTGGAATAGTCAGCTTAGTTACACCAGTAATATATCCCTTGCTTTTAAAAGAATATGTCTTATCATAAGTAAGGCAGCAGGCTTGGCAGGCAGGCATGTGTCGGTCATAGGCTTTTGTTTTTGTAAAAGTGGTTATAGTCTAGGTTTGAAAAATACCCAGTTCTCTATAACCTAGGCTCTGATGCCAATCTGTACACCCCCAAAATCTGGTTTAGCGGAAGCATACATGTTTGGGTGCTACTAAATTGGTATCACAACACAAAGTATAAAGAATGGTTTTATCTCAACCATTTAAAATAGATTTCATCTTCAAAAGTGTTTTGTTTACAGCATTTCAAAAATGGTGCGGAAATATAAGCCCATAAAAGATCTCAAGTGGTCCCAAATTTATCAGAGTCTTCTATGACCATGCCATGCCATGCCAAAAAGCCTTCATCACTAGTTTATCGCCTTAACCTGAAAATACATGCTAAAAAGTGTCAACACGAGGTTGGTGAGTTCATAGGTTTTAGTGGAAAATGTAAAGCATTTGAATAACGATTTCCCGGCAAAGGAATTGTAAATCCACTCAGTCACAAGTCCCGCCCATACAAGACTTGTAACCTGTGTGTTTACAACCTACTGCCAAATAAGATTTGTTCTTGGTAAACAGAAGTAATATATTGTTTGGTTAGGCGGTACACTCGTAATGACCATTACACTTGGTAGTATGTCCGTTACACTCGGTAATGTGACCGTTACACCTGGTCATGTGACCGTTTCGCCCGGTCATGTGACCGTTACACCCGGTCCTGTTATATGTGTTCGTCCAGTACCCCTGGTCAATGTGTGTGTGTTATGTGTACATATAATGCAGTCTAGTGAACATTCAAGTATTTCAGCCAAACAGTCAAATATGGAGTAAATAGTTTGCATTTTCCAAATAAACAGTCATAGAGTTTAATTAAAAACGAGCATGTATTCTCCCCCAAAACAGTTGTAAAACAAGTAAAAGTAGGGGCCATGAACTCACCTTGGTAAATAGTAGTCAGATCACAAAATAGTTCAGACAGTGTTCAGCACCGACACGCGACCTAGATTAGTAAAATACGTTTTAGTTCACAATTCAAGTTCAAGGATTTCAACTATTTCAAAAGCTTATGTTGGTGTTGCTGGTGTGGCAGCATTTAAGTGAAAACCATGTTTTTAACATTTGAAGTTATTGGCTCATCAGGTTGTACGAACGTACAAAAGAATAGAAATAGCGATTCTTCAATGATCAGACAGATACGCACGAAGGATAACAGTTAGAGAGTGTCGACATGACGATTCATAGGAATGTTGGTGTTCTAGATGAGAGTACGTGTGTATATATTTATATTTTCTTACATATATACATGTGAAAAAAAAATAAGTGAAGTTGAAAAAGGTTTCACCAATATATGAGGTGTTATAGTTTGTGTTTGCGAGAAAATGATGTTTTAATAAATTTGAAGTTTAAAATAGAAATAATACCTCTCATTTGCCTGACTTATTTAAGTTTTGACATAACCGTTTCAAATAGTAAGTTATAAAAATTCATTTAGCTAGTTCACGATTTCTCAATTTAATCGCATATAACAAGTTTATTAAAATAAGTGTCGAGTCCTTTTTAATATTTGTAGTCGCATATAATCTATAAGTGGCGCGATTTATAATTGTCGAGTTATAACAACCAAAATAGGTGTCGAGGAGGGGGAAGACGGGCTGCGGCCCGAGTATTTAATCACTCAAGTGGTCTTAAAAATGTTGACAGGTTTTTACATTTTAACTTTGGTATTGGGCTGTTAAGATCACCCACAGTTGGTGGATTAAATTTGTGGGCTGTGGCCCAAGGATTACAAAAAGGAGCCTCAATGGGCTGTGGCCCATTTGTGGCGTATTAGCAGCAGCAATGAAGGCAGAACCAAAAGAAAATGAAATTCCCAGGTTTGGGGACTTGGCTGTTAACGCAAGTCAGAAAGGAAAAAAAAAAAAAAAAAAAAGAATTTTGGACAAGTTTTAACGCAAGCGGAGATTATAAGACTCGAATTTAGATATGGTTCGGGAAGCCTTAAATGACACGAAATATAAGGTCCTTTGAGAGGTGGACAGGGCGTTATTTGGCAGCAAGAAAAGGACTTGTTTTGGGGTCCTTTGAGACCATTTTGAACCGAGCAAAACAACACCCAACGAGTTTAAGTATAACTCAAACACAAGCACAACATAAAACATCACATGGGCCACACTTAGAACACAATATGGAATAGGATTTTTGGAGTTCTTTGTGTTGCTTGAATGGATTGCAAGGTTCCGAGTTGAGTACTACTCAACCCAATTCCACACGATGAGCTCAATTATGAATGAGACA
Source organism: Artemisia tridentata subsp. tridentata (assembly GCA_021014915.2). Lineage (NCBI taxonomy): Eukaryota > Viridiplantae > Streptophyta > Magnoliopsida > Asterales > Asteraceae > Artemisia > Artemisia tridentata. The sequence goes on along the minus strand of CP139502.1, from coordinate 90,806,082 downwards.
ACACGAATATAAGACTTATGAACGCTCACAAATCATTTTAAAGTTGACCTTTCTTTTTAGACATAATCACAAACACCTCGCGAGCACATCTTAAGACCAAAGATTTGACTAGCATAACTTCTTAACCAAAAATCCATTTCATTCGAGCTATACTATTAACCACAGCAACAAATTTTTAAGAACAACTTGGCTGATCTAGTTTTTGAATTATAGTCCCATATTTGTTCGAACAAAGGTCCAAGACTTTTACAGTAGCATTTAGTGGGAAAAACTTAACCGAATTAAAGACTACCTTAACGACATGGATTCAAGATTTTTGAGCCAACATTAGTTTTAAAAATCATTCTCAAGTCATACCACACCAACATACTCGACTTATACTCTTATAAATTCAAGAAAAGATTGCAATAATATCAAAGTAACATGTATAAATTCGAGATACGTAATTCAAAAACAAGAAAATCACCAAGTTCATATATCATTCGAAGGTTTGAACAAAAAAAAATAGACAAGTATTACAAAATTAAAAGAAAGCCTTACAAGGAAACTAAGGATAGATCGAATCCAAGAATCACCACAGAAAAACCCAACTCGATTCCAAGCTAGCCACAACTTTCTTCTCCTCTTGCTTTACTCGACAGAGATATAGTTTAATGTGAGATTGATGATTTTGGTGTGACATAGCCTCTCATGGAACCGAGCTTCTTAAAGGGTATCTCCTGGTAATCTCTTGACTTACTTTCAATCTAACAAGGATAAAGTTTTACCATTCTTGGTTACCTTTCCTATCCTTGCCTCGATCTCAAAAAAAATATTCGACCCATGAGGAGCGGGTTTGAGTCTCGAGGAAGCTTGGGAAGATAAGAAAAGTGCTACAGGGTGTATTTTGATGGTGATGGGAGATAGGGATTTTTGGCAGAGGATATACGTTGCGTGTGGTGATGATCAAATGGGAGGGATAAGAAGAGCAGTGGAGTAGAGTTTTAGGTATCACATGTATTGAATACATCAAATGAAGGAGAAAAGGTATAAGAAAGCCTGATAACTCACGTGTGGAGGGTTGGGATAAAATGGTTTTATTTTTATTTGTTTTTAAGATTTTAATGTATTAATTGTACCCCGTGTCCCGTTTAATCAAGGTTTATTTGCGATAACGCACCTTTACGTAAACGTGGAAATTAATATTCTGGAGTCGTTTTCCCGATACTAATGTAAAATAAATTTGTCGACCCCTAAAAATAAAATTTTAAAATCCAACCTTTACTAATGTGGTGTCGGTACGGGTGTGGTGTCAGTTTTTTTTTTTTTTTTTTTTTTTTTTTTTTTTTTTTTTTTTTTTTTTTGAAAAACAAGATAACCTCTCGTTTTGATTCGTTAGTGTCTGAAATTGTTAGGAAATGATAAATTCATTTTTACTGATAAGTTTAAATAATTTTGGCGAGTTATTGTACGCTACTGCGTGCGGGTTTTCTTCCCAAAGTAGATATATAATTGTTTAGTTTAACAGTTGTGCAATAATAAATAGCAATTTATTATTAAAATATTAGTGAAAAGTACTGGTTGTCACATCCTTCCCGCCTTAGAAGGAAAACCGTCATCGGTTTTCACTTAGAGTTACCTGATAGAGTTGAGAAAAATTGAGGGCATTTACGCTTGATTTTGTTTTCACGTTCCTATATGAATTCGAGACCTTTTTGAAAATTTATTGAACTTTGACAGTTGAGAAGTGAATTGTTCGCTCTGAAATACAAGGTTCTTGAGGTGACTATTCCCATCATAGCATGATAACTAGTTTTCAAGGTTTGATCCGGAGTTGTGTGTTTTTCGTTTTCATATGATTGGATAGAAATCTTGTTCGAGAACTTTATTTGAGTAGGTCTTTATACGAATTTGACCAAAATAATTTTCCAGCTAATACACATTCCTTTTGTTAGAGATCAACAGATACGTAAGGTGACACGATTTCAAAATATTCAAAATTTCATAAAACGGTTCTTAGTTATGGTGTGGATGAGATAATTTTCACAAAAGTTGGCGTTTGACATTCCTTAACAATAGTCTGCTAGAGTTTGGGCAGAAAATTTTTACGCATCCAAGTGAGTGTTTTAGAAAGATATAACTACAGATTTCATAACCTAATTATTAAATTTATTTTAACAGTACCAAGGGGTAGTAATATAAACGTTTTCCAGGTGGTTGGATAGTCCACCGGGTGATTGCAAAACAGTTTATAAAACGATTTGTTAAAACAGTTTATAAAGTAATGGGAAACAACTAAAATAATAGAAATCTGCAGTTTAGTTGGTGACATAGTAGCAAGGCAACAATTCGGGTTAAAAAAAAATTTAACTTGTGAAACGATTTGTAGAACAGTTCATAAAACAAGAACCATTCGTTGTTTACAAAATGGTTGTAGGGTCCGGATTTTTGGTTTCGTAAAGTAGCGGTAAAACATTTGTAGGGTGACCGCAATATGTTCTATAGAATAATCGAAAGCTGTGTGTATGGTGTTAGCGACATGGTTTATTATTTCATGAGAGGGTAGTAAAAATAAATGATGTCCCCGAGAGGTGAGAGGGGGATTAGGTAATTGTCCCAAGGAACGAGGTTCAGGTTATTCCTTAGGGTCTTAAGGCTACTGTCGGGCGCAGAATCTCTGCTGAATGGGGAGTTTAGCGAGTTCAGAGTACGATTATGAAGGAGGATACTGATTGCTACTAGCAATCGGTTGGCTGTCTCAGTAGTGTACCTAGTGTTTAACACGGAAAGTACAACATCATTTGAGTGTAGGGTTTGAGGTGGAGGTGATTGTAACGAAACCACAACAAAACAAAGCTGAATAATAATTCCAAATTCGGAATGAGGTCGAAATTCAAACATAGCCAAAACCAGTTCTAAACGTAGCCAAATTCAAATTTAGATGTAGCTAGAATCAAATCCGAACGCTCCAATAAGCTCAACTGGCTTATTAAAATCTCGAGGGGTTACTAATAAGCAACTCGGGTTCAAACGGCGCCAATCGGGTCTAACCGACCCGATGCAAATTATGGTGAGACGGTGATAAACAGGAATTCCATATCATGGAGAGGTATAGCGGTGCCGGTATATTATGGTTCATAAGGTGTTATGATGCCAGTGTGTTGTGTGCAGATGTGAATGTTTACGTTAGGCAATGATTAAGTACACACAAAAATTTCTAAGACTTTCAAAATCAAGTATAAAATCAATCTGGACATAACTTCTAGTATAACTACTTTGAGTATTGCAAAATTTACCTCTGAGTCGGACATAGGTGATCAGGCTATGTCCCACTGTCCCTGGTCGAATATAGGTGATCAGTCTATATTCCACCGAGGTTCAATAAATTTTGGAATAGTCAGCTTAGTTACACCAGTAATATATCCCTTGCTTTTAAAAGAATATGTCTTATCATAAGTAAGGCAGCAGGCTTGGCAGGCAGGCATGTGTCGGTCATAGGCTTTTGTTTTTGTAAAAGTGGTTATAGTCTAGGTTTGAAAAATACCCAGTTCTCTATAACCTAGGCTCTGATGCCAATCTGTAACACCCCCAAAATCTGGTTTAGCGGAAGCATACATGTTTGGGTGCTACTAAATTGGTATCACAACACAAAGTATAAAGAATGGTTTTATCTCAACCATTTAAAATAGATTTCATCTTCAAAAGTGTTTTGTTTACAGCATTTCAAAAATGGTGCGGAAATATAAGCCCATAAAAGATCTCAAGTGGTCCCAAATTTATCAGAGTCTTCTATGACCATGCCATGCCATGCCAAAAAGCCTTCATCACTAGTTTATCGCCTTAACCTGAAAATACATGCTAAAAAGTGTCAACACGAGGTTGGTGAGTTCATAGGTTTTAGTGGAAAATGTAAAGCATTTGAATAACGATTTCCCGGCAAAGGAATTGTAAATCCACTCAGTCACAAGTCCCGCCCATACAAGACTTGTAACCTGTGTGTTTACAACCTACTGCCAAATAAGATTTGTTCTTGGTAAACAGAAGTAATATATTGTTTGGTTAGGCGGTACACTCGTAATGACCATTACACTTGGTAGTATGTCCGTTACACTCGGTAATGTGACCGTTACACCTGGTCATGTGACCGTTTCGCCCGGTCATGTGACCGTTACACCCGGTCCTGTTATATGTGTTCGTCCAGTACCCCTGGTCAATGTGTGTGTGTTATGTGTACATATAATGCAGTCTAGTGAACATTCAAGTATTTCAGCCAAACAGTCAAATATGGAGTAAATAGTTTGCATTTTCCAAATAAACAGTCATAGAGTTTAATTAAAAACGAGCATGTATTCTCCCCCAAAACAGTTGTAAAACAAGTAAAAGTAGGGGCCATGAACTCACCTTGGTAAATAGTAGTCAGATCACAAAATAGTTCAGACAGTGTTCAGCACCGACACGCGACCTAGATTAGTAAAATACGTTTTAGTTCACAATTCAAGTTCAAGGATTTCAACTATTTCAAAAGCTTATGTTGGTGTTGCTGGTGTGGCAGCATTTAAGTGAAAACCATGTTTTTAACATTTGAAGTTATTGGCTCATCAGGTTGTACGAACGTACAAAAGAATAGAAATAGCGATTCTTCAATGATCAGACAGATACGCACGAAGGATAACAGTTAGAGAGTGTCGACATGACGATTCATAGGAATGTTGGTGTTCTAGATGAGAGTACGTGTGTATATATTTATATTTTCTTACATATATACATGTGAAAAAAAAATAAGTGAAGTTGAAAAAGGTTTCACCAATATATGAGGTGTTATAGTTTGTGTTTGCGAGAAAATGATGTTTTAATAAATTTGAAGTTTAAAATAGAAATAATACCTCTCATTTGCCTGACTTATTTAAGTTTTGACATAACCGTTTCAAATAGTAAGTTATAAAAATTCATTTAGCTAGTTCACGATTTCTCAATTTAATCGCATATAACAAGTTTATTAAAATAAGTGTCGAGTCCTTTTTAATATTTGTAGTCGCATATAATCTATAAGTGGCGCGATTTATAATTGTCGAGTTATAACAACCAAAATAGGTGTCGAGGAGGGGGAAGACGGGCTGCGGCCCGAGTATTTAATCACTCAAGTGGTCTTAAAAATGTTGACAGGTTTTTACATTTTAACTTTGGTATTGGGCTGTTAAGATCACCCACAGTTGGTGGATTAAATTTGTGGGCTGTGGCCCAAGGATTACAAAAAGGAGCCTCAATGGGCTGTGGCCCATTTGTGGCGTATTAGCAGCAGCAATGAAGGCAGAACCAAAAGAAAATGAAATTCCCAGGTTTGGGGACTTGGCTGTTAACGCAAGTCAGAAAGGAAAAAAAAAAAAAAAAAAAAGAATTTTGGACAAGTTTTAACGCAAGCGGAGATTATAAGACTCGAATTTAGATATGGTTCGGGAAGCCTTAAATGACACGAAATATAAGGTCCTTTGAGAGGTGGACAGGGCGTTATTTGGCAGCAAGAAAAGGACTCGTTTTGGGGTCCTTTGAGACCATTTTGAACCGAGCAAAACAACACCCAACGAGTTTAAGTATAACTCAAACACAAGCACAACATAAAACATCACATGGGCCACACTTAGAACACAATATGGAATAGGATTTTTGGAGTTCTTTGTGTTGCTTGAATGGATTGCAAGGTTCCGAGTTGAGTACTACTCAACCCAATTCCACACGATGAGCTCAATTATGAATGAGACAACACGAATATAAGACTTATGAACGCTCACAAATCATTTTAAAGTTGACCTTTCTTTTTAGACATAATCACAAACACCTCGCGAGCACATCTTAAGACCAAAGATTTGACTAGTATAACTTCTTAACCAAAAATCCATTTCATTCGAGCTATACTATTAACCACAGCAACAAATTTTTAAGAACAACTTGGCTGATCTAGTTTTTGAATTATAGTCCCATATTTGTTCGAACAAAGGTCCAAGACTTTTACAGTAGCATTTAGTGGGAAAAACTTAACCGAATTAAAGACTACCTTAACGACATGGATTCAAGATTTTTGAGCCAACATTAGCTTTAAAAATCATTCTCAAGTCATACAACACCAACATACTCGACTTATACTCTTATAAATTCAAGAAAAGATTACAATAATATCAAAGTAACATGTATAAATTCGAGATACGTAATTCAAAAACAAGAAAATCACCAAGTTCATATATCATTCGAAGGTTTCAACAAAAAAAAAATAGACAAGTATTACAAAATTAAAAGAAAGCCTTACAAGGAAACTAAGGATAGATCGAATCCAAGAATCACCACAGAAAAACCCAACTCGATTCCAAGCTAGCCACAACTTTCTTCTCCTCTTGCTTTACTCGACAGAGATATAGTTTAAGGTGAGATTGATGATTTTGGTGTGACATAGCCTCTCATGGAACCGAGCTTCTTAAAGGGTATCTCCTGGTAATCTCTTGACTTACTTTCAATCTAACAAGGATAAAGTTTTACCATTCTTGGTTACCTTTCCTATCCTTGCCTCGATCTCAAAAAAAAATATTCGACCCATGAGGAGCGGGTTTGAGTCTCGAGGAAGCTTGGGAAGATAAGAAAAGTGCTACAGGGTGTATTTTGATGGTGATGGGAGATAGGGATTTTTGGCAGAGGATATACGTTGCGTGTGGTGATGATCAAATGGGAGGGATAAGAAGAGCAGTGGAGTAGAGTTTTAGGTATCACATGTATTGAATACATCAAATGAAGGAGAAAAGGTATAAGAAAGCCTGATAACTCACGTGTGGAGGGTTGGGATAAAATGGTTTTATTTTTATTTGTTTTTAAGATTTTAGTGTATTAATTGTACCCCGTGTCCCGTTTAATCAAGGTTTATTTGCGATAACGCGCCTTTACGTAAACGTGGAAATTAATATTCTGGAGTCGTTTTCCCGATACCAATGTAAAATAAATTTATCGACCCCTAAAAATAAAATTTTAAAATCCAACCTTTACTAATGTGGTGTCGGTACGCGTGTGGTGTCAGTTTTTTTTTTTTTTTTTTTTTTTTTTTTTTTTTTGAAAAACAAGATAACCTCTCGTTTTGATTCGTTAGTGTCTGAAATTGTTAGGAAATGATAAATTCACTTTTACTGATAAGTTTAAATAATTTTGGCGAGTTATTGTACGCTACTGCGTGCGGGTTTTCTTCCCAAAGTAGATATATAATTGTTTAGTTTAACAGTTGTGCAATAATAAATAGCAATTTATTATTAAAATATTAGTGAAAAGTACTGGTTGTCACAAACCAGCAGATCTAGTGTTTGTTTGTGCGTTGTGTTTTGTGTTGGTGTCGGAGATGGTGGTGGCACCGACAGGAGGTGGTGGTTAGAGTGGTGGTAAGATTGTGTGGGAAAGAGTTTGTGTTTCATGTGTTATTTTAGTGAGTTGTTGTGGCTTATTGTTTTATGAACTTCAATTACACGTGAGGGTGAAAGAAAGAGCATTGAGAGATAATGTATCTTTGTATGTGTATAATGTTTTGTTAAAAAAATGTGTATATAATGTTTTGTTAAGAAAAAAGTGTGTGTAACTGTATATGGCAAGTAAAATATGTGTGTATATGTGTTTTTAATAAAAAATAACAATAACAAGTAAAAATAAATAAAATGATAAATATGTGGGCACTATGCTCATTTCATCTGAGTTAACAGCAATAACTAACAGAACTAGGCAAAATGGAATGGATCCGTGACGGGTCAAAACCACATTGACTGGACCCGTAATGAAAATTAAAAATGGATTGAATTCGTAAAACCCGACAAACCACAAGGACCATTTATATAGTTAATTCTTTCTTTTAATAGCTTTTTAATTGAGAGGTTGTGTAACGGTTAAACCGTAGTCAATAAACACAAACTTTCATTTTAGATTAAAAATTGTATTTAATGTACATTAATGAAACTTAAAATTACCATAATTAAATATAACATTTAATTAAATAAATTCAAAGTTTCTTTTTATAGTGACATTAAACCTTGCCCCGAGAGCACCTGTTAGACAAACCATTTAATTTACTATGTCACTAATTATAATTATCAGCGCATACATGTGCATAGCAACGAGATTTTATAGTTGGAAATAATAAAAGTTGCGATATTGGTATTGAAATAAAAATCAAAATTATGAACAAGAATGAGAAGAATTTGTAAAATATTGAAATAAATATCAGAATTATGAGCAAGAATGAGATGAATCTGTAAAATACGAAGAAAAAAATAAATATCTTATATATATAAAGATTCACTTTTGGTATATTTAATGTGGAAGAGTAAATGTGCACAAAAATTTGTACGGTGCAGCATGCTTAAGCTTGAAAATAAATCTCAAAAATATATACCGAAATAATATTTTATCAAATAATTTCACAAATCAAAATACAATCGAGCCTTCAATTCATTCAATTGAATGCTCTCAAACATGGTGTTACAGAAGACAAAGGGGTTGCTATAATCAGTTTTATGCCTTTTAGTTTGTTCACAATTATTAGTTAATCTTTAATGTGAACCTTTTCGCATGTTTCTTAAAAACTATAAATAACCCACTACACCTTCACAACCTATCCCACAATCATATCGACCTCAGATCTGTTACCATCGTCATCGGTCCAAGAAAAGTCAAACGAAAAAGTTACCATCATTGATTCGAAACTTAAATGACAACAAGATCTCAGAAGTTCCTTTCGTGTTTCACAAGATATTACAAGACCATAACATATATTAAACACACGAAATGGAAAAATCATCATAGATCTGTGAAATGTTAAACTTCTCTTTCATATCCGAAAATAAAGAAAGGAATTATAACAAGTCTGTTATATCCTATCTTTGTTTCGTACAAAGAAACACATAACGAAAAAAAATAAACCAACACCTACCCGAGACCTTGGTTGTTACAAGATCTTGAAGCTGAAATTTCTTGAGTCGTTTGTAGGTTATAAGATTCGAATATAAGCTTGATGCATTTTTTCTGGGTGTTCGGTCCATAAGCAAAAACGTAGAAAAGGTATAAAGGGTTTGTTGATTCGTGTAAGAATAAAAATGCAAAGAATGGCGTTTGTGTTTGTGGTGGCTGTCATGTGTATTCAAGAAGAAGAAATATGTGGCGGCAGTTTATTGTGTGTGGTGGAGGAAGGAGTGGCTGCACACATATGATTGATTAGGGTTGAAATGATAATGAATCTAGGGTTAGTGTTTTAAGTTTAGGATATGTATGGTTTTGGACCCGGTTTGGATTATGCTTGGTTTTCTTTTGGGCTGTGATGTGCTCCGAGTATTAAAGGCATTAATCAAAAGGGATAACCCCTAAAGAGAAAATAAAAATCATTATAAATAAATATGTATAGCCATCGATATGTAGTATATGATGGTTTTCAAAACACGTAAATATAACAAAATAATTATGAATGATGTATGCATTTGGCAGACGACATGATAAGTTTAAACTTGAATTGTTTTCCATGAATTATTCCGATGTTGGTAGTCATCACAATCAGTTTTTGTGTTAATGATTAACAGTCCTTTTCATCTTATCATTGTCATGTTTTGAATTATTAAGGATATATATCGAGAATTCGAGCCGATTGGAAACCAACAGGTTTGTAGAATTTTAAAATACTTTTTCAACAACTTATGTTTTGAACCAACTTTACACATATATTGGACAAAGGCTAATGCATCTAGAAATCATCTCTTACAAGTTACAACTCATAATTAGCTTTTTATAATAACTATTCGTGTGGCATTTTCTTCCAAATAGTAACTCATGATACTTAGGTTCTGTACATTCATGTCAGGGGTACTTAGATATAGATTTTGAAAGCAATTACGCGATATTGAACGTTGGTGATTAAATGTGCTTTTGTTGCTTGAAGCTGTAATAAAAGATAACTATATGTTCGAGTATTTAGCAAGCTATGAATATCCAAGAAATTAATTGCTAAAGTGATGGCAAACACATCTTCGTGGACAAAGGAAAGACTAAAGGATCCGTTGAAAAGAATAAAAAGAACAAATATCTATGCAGTGCAAGCTTTCAAGTAATGGGTATTGGGCACGTTGCAACTTGATAAAATAGATGATATTTTATAACTTTCAATGTCCAAAAACAAACTCATAATACATAAAATAGATATTAAAAAAAAAAAAAAAAAAAAAAAAAAAAAAAAAAAAAAAAAAAAAACTGAACAAATCAAGCGATGAACAAACAAATCCAAACTGAGTGCAACGCAATAAACCAAAAAAAATGGTAAATCTACCTAAAAATTAACAAAATCCTACTGAGGCAGCTCATGTTATACATTGTTGTATATTTTAGCCTCACCATCAAGTTAACAACTCAAAAATTTACTCAAACATTACGCAATCATTAATTAGATACAATTCGTGCAAAGCACGGGTTGAAATTTATACGGTGCAACATGCTTTAGCTCAAAAATATATACCGAAATAAAATGTTATCATATAATCAAATCACATATCAAATACAATCATGGTTCACTTCAATGCAATTACTTTACAACTCTTCACATGGCCTGCAATTAGTGTAGTTACAATCAAAAAGAGAAGGGAAGATGAATACGAAGTGTTACAAATAAATACCATCTAATTAAATCAAAAAAGTCTATGAACATCAAGATACAATTCGTGCAATGCACGGGTTTTCCACGCCTCGTATATGATTACAATTGAGTTCTCTTTATTAGTTATTTTTTATTTTTTATTTTATTAACTAATATGAGGGTTCGATTTTGCAATTAAGCTCTCGTGTTAGTTAATAAAATGACTGATTGTCACAAAACATTTTCTCTTATTATATAAAAGATTTCAAAACTATGCAAAAGGTGGTTCTATAATTTCAATGTGTTGAATTTTCAACAATTCAATATGTGGTTAATGTTTTGCATGTAGCATAGAACTATGAATGTATATTCATACATAAATGAGCTCGAGCGAAATTTTTTTGACAAACCAAACTCGATTCGAGTCTAATTAACCTATCAGAAAAAACGAATTGATTCCTAGCTTGTAAATTATTCTACCAGTTGAACTCGAGCCAAAATTATAAGGCTCAAAACGAACTTGAGCTCGAGACCTATGATCGTAACCGAGCCGAGCCTGAGCTTTGAGAAGCACAGGCTCGACTCGACTTGTTTTTACATTTCTACCTTTATTTGGTAGTTATGCTATTAACATTGCAATCTTAAGGATGAGGTATGTTAAATTCTTAATGGGGTTAACTGTTAAATGAGTATAGTGTAGTAGAAATTCTATTTAGTCAAGTTCACGGTGACATACCGCAATTTGAAAATTCAAGGTACTAAAATTTTCATTTAGCTAAATTCAAAATGCTAAACTACATTAACATAGCAAAGTACTAGAATAAAACCGGAATTATCACCATAGTTCTAATGCGATGTTTGACTATGCTTACGTAGGTGCTTAATGGAACATTTACGAGTTTAATTTGTAGTTATACTTGCGAACTTGTTTTTTGTTGTGACTCTTGATGCAACACTTACGAGTTTAATTTGTAATCATTGTGAGAAAAAAGTCTGTGGGTTGTAAACGAAAAATGAAAAAATTTTGAGGATCAAACAATATTTAAACTATTAATTTAGGGTTGATTTTGTTATCATTTTTAATTATGTGTATTTTTAAAAAGTTGCCACTTAAACCGAATTAATTACAATAAGTAAAACTTTCCATTTGAGTTTGTTTTGTAAGAGTTATTATATACAATCAACCAATGTTGTCATGATCGGGATCCTACCTAGAATCGTTTTCGGCTTTGCAAGATCGTAATCGTAGGATCGGATCGGAATCGTAAGATCCTATGAAAATGTATATATTTTTGTATATGGGTTGTAGTTTTATATTTCTATATAATATTTCATATGATAAACGAATCTAAATGGATTATAAAAGAAAAAATTATATTTTCAAGTACCGTAGTAGTAGAATATTAGATATATTGCAATGCATACTTGCACAAAGTTATTACATACGTGCACCAACTTCTTGTTTCAATGTTTTATATTATAGGTTTTTTGTGGTAACATTTAGATTAATGCAAAAATATGGTGTTAATTTATTGGTACGTGATTCCGTGACTTTTTGTTACAATATATAGATAAATGCAAAAAAATAAATTGATTGTATCTGAAAATGAAACGACATAATTTAAAATAGAGGGCAACACAATTTTTTTTCTTTATGGCCAAATAAATTAAATTGAGATATTCTTATAATATTACTAAAAGTTTTTAAAATATAGTTCATGTTTTTATATGTAACATAAAATAAATTATGAACAAAATTGGGTCAACTATTTAGATGGTTACTTCTAAAACAAGTTTATGACATGTTACAAAGCACGGAATCATTTTTCATAATAAAACCAAATAGACACATCTAAATTATTTCTAAATAGTCCATAAAAGCATAAAGATTTCACACTCATTAATCTTGCAAAAGACAATCAATTAACAATACTAAAATAATAGCTTTCATGAAGAATTCTTAGTCATTAGGCTTTAAGACATGGGCTTATGTTTAATAAGTTAATATAGCCAATAATAATAATAATAATAATAATAATAATAATAATAATAATAATAATAATAATAATAAAAATAAAAAATAAAATAATTATTTTTTAATATTAGGCGATCCTAAAAGATCCTACGATCCTACTTGAATTACGATCTTGTTAAGATCCTGATCGTTTTTTGTGCGTAGGATCGTAGGATCGTACGATCCTATGATTAGGATCGTGCTTTTGACAACTATGCAATCAACAATATTCAAATTTTAAGCATTTTAAGTTTTAAAAATGCATATACATGCATTATAACATGTAGTTTTATTGTAAACGAGTCGGGCAGCCCGGGGTGATTGACATTAGTTTTTTGCAACCATGTTGGCCAAAACAATTTAGCAATACAGAGTATTATAAGTAACAGCAAGATATTTATATGTGTTATTCTATTTTGTTTTCAATCATAGCACTATATTTTTGTTTCAAAAAGTTTTAACACAGATGAATGAAAATTATTAATTATCTTAGCATGAGGAAAATATTAATAATAATGCATTTCATATATTAATCAAATAGTTTACAACATAATACAAAAGGTGAGCTAAACATATAAATTCGTGAGATATTTTTAGCCATTTTTTTAGACTTTGTGAAAAAGGACTCTTTCTGAATAGAGGCCACGGCTTCAAGGGTATTTTGTGTCATTTTCTCAAACTTTCGAAATATACTTTTTGGAAAAGGACTCCTTTTGCAAAGAGTCGTCAACTTCAGGAGTACTTTTTGCCAATTTTCCAAACTTCAAAACAACGTCGTCCGGTTGGTCACTGTAGATATAACGTGAGAGCACTGTAGCAATGGGACACTGTAGCACAGTGTTTTTTTTGGTTCTAAAACGACGTAGTTTCCTACGCCCTTTAATAATATTATTAATGAAGAAAAACTACATTTCATATATAGTTTCAAGGTTATGTGCCCATGTGGTAGAAAATTAACATGAGGAAAACATTTTCGTATTATTTTTGAGTGATGGGGTGTGAATGTGTGATGTGGTTAAATTTTGATTGATTATTGTTAACATGAGGAAAACGTTTTCGCATTGTTTTTGAGTGATGAGGTGTGATGCGGTTAAATTTTGATTGATTATTGTATGTGAAGATGTAGTTTATTTTGAAAGTGAGAAATTTTATGAAATCGAAAAAACTAAATTAATCAGTGTGTGCTTGGTTCATACCGGGGAAAGAGAAAGTGAAAGAGAAGGGCAATAATAATGGTGGAGAAAAGGAAAGGGAAAGAAAAACATTCCTTCAATTTATTGGGTAATAGCCAATTACCAGCTATTGGGTAATGAATCAGTACATTATACTCTACCAAACATGTTTTTTTTATTATATTTCTCATTCCTCACCCTCATAACCCCATACCAAACATGCCCTCAATTATTTTGACAATATATAAAAATAAAAGTAACAAAACTTTGTCATAACCAAAAACCTGCCAACTAAAAAGAAACCTAAAATATAAATCCTTACACAATCTTTGCACGTCATAATTATTGCCATAAAAACTTGAGTCGTCATTATTTAGCTTTTGAAGTCACCAAACCATTAGTCACCCTTTAATACTACTGCTAGCTACATTAATAAAACGCCTAACACTCCATTTCATGTGTAGACAACCATCGTATTCTCTATCACACATGGCTATCCGTTCAATAATTACGAAAATATGGGTCTTCCATAAACGTTGAAAAGATACATAATGCAAAAAGAGAAATGATACATGGACGTAATTGTTGACCTAAAAACATGTGGCATGATCATGATGGTTGTAAAATAAGTAGGTCTCTTTTTGCAGCCATCAGAATAATAACACTTGTTTTTAGGTCCACAATTAAGTACATGTATCATTTCTCACACAAAGAACATTAACAAACTTGAACAATTTTCCTCAAAAGGTTTAGAGGTAATTACCAAAATAGTATTTCAAAAAAAGAATGGTCCATTTAATAGTCACTCTCAACACCTCTTTCTCAATTTGGTCACGCTCGACTGCTCGACTCCACCCCTTTTGTGACACGTGTCTCTGGGAAGTTCAATGTTAGGTGGAATTATTTTATTCATTTATTATCAAATGACAAATATACCCTCCTATATTATATTATTAATTACTCCACCCAACCCACTCACCCTACCTAACTCCACCCACCTACCTCACCACTTTACCAGTCCATCACCACCACCACCACCACCGCTCGACCACCACTGCTCAACTGCTCATCCACCAACCTCACCCACCCACCCACCTCATGCAGGTCCATTTATGTTACCATGAAGTCCATCAGGGTCATGTCATTGCATCCATTTGTGCTTTACTGCTTTAATCATGTCAAATTTACCTTCCATTTTTCGGCTATTATTAAGTATAGAAGTGGGAACCAAACAAACATTAGCCTGCAAGACTTTGACACAGATGACCAACCCATCTCCTCAACTCTGCTAATTTCCTTTTATAGCCAAGTCAAATTTGCAACCAAAATAAGTCAAACTCTCATCTTGTTTAATCAGTTATCAGTTATATCAATCTGTTTCAGATAGATAATATCCGTATATCACATCACTCGTATACGTATTTAATGCGTTGAATAGTGAGCTTGCTAAGTTTCAGACTCTATCCATCTACAAAAGAATTGTCACTTTGAGTATTAATTTGGTCTGATTTCTATAACGAGCTCCCTATGCTCTGGGTTCATCTTTCAGCAGGTTATATAACTAGCAGCAGGTTATATAACCAGCAGCAGGTTCACATTGCTGCTAGTTCTATCAACCTGCTGCCACCTGCTGCTAGGCATGATCAACCTGCTGCTAGTTCTATCAACCTGCTGCTGAAGATACAAGAATATTCTAAGTGTCAACCTGCTGCTAGACTTAATCAAACTGCTGCTAAGCCATTACTCTGCTGCTAGTACACGACAAAGAGAGATGTATTATACTACTACTTGGTACTTGTTTAGTTAAGTGTTAGTAGCAAGAGTCTTTTCATTTCAAGGTTATTCGATGAACCCAGAAAACTAAGAAAACCAACCTGCTGCTAGCAAGTGAACCTGCTGCTGGTTATTTTAACCTGCTGCTGGTTTTATATAACCTGCTGCTAGTTATTTATCCTGCTACTACGTTCACTTGTTGCTACTCGATGTTCATGCCACACGATGTTCATGCTACGTTCACTTGTCTATGCGGTTTGACTGTTCATTTGCAGTGGCGGTTTGAGTAATGTACTGACTTTTTGGCTATTGTGTTTTGCCATCTGACCTCAGTTTAAACCATCATTAGTCTACATCCTCAACACCAGTAATTAAATTACAAACACAAATCACAACATCAACATCAACGAGCAACACAACATCAACGAGCAACACAGCTACAAAAAGATAATATTTTTTCAAATCAAATTCAAATCGAATCTACAACAAACAACTCTATTCGAATTTTGTTTTCACCACAACTGACTCAAAAAGAAATTACATCCACAACTAAAATCATCTTTCTTTTATTCAAATCAAATTCAAAACGACATTACAACAATCAATCCGTTCGAATCATTTTACAAAAACTCATTTCACATCTAACCTAACTCACTCAAATTCATCTTCACTCTTCCCTTTATTCGGCTATAACCAAAAATGAAACTAATAGTAATTACCTACCGTGACCCGCTAGGATCTTGAAGAATTCATTACAATTTCTTGATTCGAATATTGAGTAGATCTTGTCGTCATCTTGTAGCGACAGTGGTGAAGTGAGTCGATTTTTTTTGGTCTCGGTGTGGCGGCTTGGTGTAGGTGAAGTAAGGTTTTTTTTTGGTGACTGCATTTGTTTTAGGTTAAGAGTGTTTAAGGGAAGTGTTGTGTGGGACTAGAGGTGTGTTATAATTAGGGTTAATTAGAGTGGATTGGGCCATGTATAACAGGAGATCAAATTTGGGCTGAAAGTAAGCGTTGATGTTGGTGTTGTTCTTATTAGTGGCCGGATTTTTTGTTGATGTTGGTGGCCGGATTTTTTGGTTTGGTGTGAGATAATGAGGACAGAGAAAAAAGAAAGTATTAATATAATATAGAAGGGTATATTTGTCATTTGATAATAAATGAATAAAATAATTCCACCTAACATTGTACTTGCCAGAGACACGTGTCACAAAAGGGGTGGAGTCGAGCAGTCGAGCGTGACCAAAATAAGAAAAAGGTGTTGAGAGTGACTATTAAATAGACCATGTTTTTTTTGAAATACCAAAATGGTAATTACCTCAAAGGTTTATAGCGGAAAAACCCATTCCACGTGCATCTTTTTTTGGCCAACTTGAACATTCTTGCATTTTCTATATCGAATGCATACAATCCAAACTCCTAAAAGTTACAAATGAAGAAATTTTTAGTATGCTAATAAGGGTTCATTTTTCTAGGAACCTTGGATCCATTTTTCTAATTAGTTTCACATGGTTGTTATACTGATAAAGTTAAATCGCACAAAATACTCAATTTCAATTTAATCCAATCCAAACCTACATAAAGCACAAGTTTGATTGCTATTTTTATAGGCAAAAAATCACCCCAAAAACTCTAAAAAAATGCCAAGTGTAAACCTCACTACTAATAGTAAGTTTTCGATTTTTTTTTGAAAAAAAAATCAGTTCATTTATTTAAGGAAAAATCCTTAAAAATAGAAAACATATCATAATTCAATTCAGAAATTTCAAATTTCTTCTTTGTTTTGAGCTACAATTCAAAAACCAAATTCAAAATCACGTCTCTCCACTCAATCAGAAATCAACTAGACTCTTAATTTTTTTTGAGGTAATTGTTATTTTCAACTTTTGATCCGATTCAATGAATTAGGTTAGCCGACTGTTGGAAGAAATCCAACAACCGGTTTCTAGAGTGGAACCACGAATCAAGAACTACTCCAACAAGACCTCGACAAAGGGTTATGATCCCTTAATGCCGAGCGACACCAACACACACACGAGAGATTCACACTCAAACGTTTATTAAACGTGAGCAAGAAAAGAATGTACAAATAAAACTTCACCCCCTCATCCCTATTTATAGAGAATGAGGGGGGAGAAACCTAATCCTTGGTAAACAAGGAATCTACAATTGAGGAGGTTAGGAACTTTCCTAATACATGACTAACCTCCTTAAGTTTGAGCTAAACTACAACTAGCCCCCTTAACTTATATCCTAACTATTACACACTAATATTCTAACAATTTTCACCTTAGTGGTAAAAGTTAGCCTTCTCCGATACGCAGCAACTTCAACTAGTGCTGGAACCTCGGACCGGGGACCACCTTCGTCAAGGCACCAGTAGCAATACCCGCTACTAATCTTAGCTCAAATCCTGACGCTGTAGAGAGTCCCTTTAGCCATGTATCCTCCTTCAATTCTCCAATAAGTGTCATATACTCCGCTTCAGTTGTTAACAAAGCCATCATGTGCCGCAACATAGTGTAACACCCCAACCCGACAAGGGTAGAGATATCACAAATACATGGTTTCATATCAGATAAACATAGTATCCATGAATAAAATAGCGGAAGTCAAAACAACATAATCCAACCATAAGTCAACATGACTTATATCCAAAATGAAAGAAAATAAAAGAAATACATAAGTTCAATGCCTAAACAATGGCAACATAATGACTGAGGGAAATCAAACGGTAGAAAAGCCATAAAGAACAATCTCCACTCAGGTACACTCAACCCCAAAGCCATGCCCAACTCCTAGCTTAAATTACCTGCCGCGGAAAAAGAAACGCGGCTGAGCTACTAGAGCTCAGTGAACAGATATAACGTAACAAGCAGTAGCATAATGAATAATACATGAGTAAATGAGAGATGGAAACATGAGTACATGATGAGAGTACAAGGTAAGCATACATGGTAAGAATACATGGTGTCATAAGGGAAGGGGTAAAGGTGCAAGGTAAAGAAAGGTCAGTAATCCACTACGAGCCCATAACATGAAATCATAATCATAATCATAGCCATAAACATGAAGAGGGGAGACCTCTTAGCATCTTGTAAATATGAGGGGTGTCCTCATCATGGGTATCTTGTAATTATGAGGGGTGTCCTCATCATGGGTTGGAGTGATCGGCTCCCAGAGTGTGAAAGACGTGTATCGCACACACCATCAGTCACCATGAATAACATAACATAACATAACATGAACATGAACAAATCTAGGATGCATCCATACGCCCCAGGTGGCCATAAACTGCCTCTACGTAAACATAACATGCAGGGACGGGACAGGTCATCACTCTCCTGCCCTAGAGTCATGCCATCGGTGCATCGACTGACATGGACATGAAACCCTCATGCCTAGTGAGTGGCTCGTAGTATCAAACTGAGGGTAAAGGTCAAGTATCATGGATCATGTTTTAGTTTACTTGCATAGGTCAATATTATGTTTCATAAGTTCATAATCATGGTTCATAATCATGGTTCATAAGCAAAGGTTCATGGTCAAGAGTTCATAATTAAAGGTTCATGCATGAAAGGTTCATAATCATAAGAGATTCAATATCATGATGGTTCAAAAATCGGAGTTCATGAATAAAGGGATCATGGCAAAGGTATAGGGAAAACCCTAACATGAGTCATAATCAGAGACGAAGGCCTCTTAATAAAGAAGCAGAATATCTGTACCTTATTGCTTGACAAGGATCACACTGAATAAGATGACAAAAGCACAGGACTACTCCCTCTTCACACCTAGAGGAGTAAAGACATGATTACTAAAGATCCCATTTCCATATTAAGTAACTTTCTATTTTTAGCAGGTTTCCATTTTTAGAAAGTTTCCATATTTAGCCATTAGGTTAAGTTAATATTAGTTTTATTCAAGTTTACACTTTATACCCTTGAGGTTTCCTAATTTTACATGTTTGGTCCCTTAGTTAATAAATTTACACATTAAGCCCTTAATTATTCATGTTAACATGTTTAGTCCTTAGTTTTATCAATTTACATATTATACCCTTATTTTAAGTGATGTACGATTCATAACCTTTAGAAAATAGATTTTACAACTTTAGTCCCTCATGTTATAACAATTTCATATTTAGTCCTTTACTTTCTAATTTCCATCTTATATTAACAACAATTACATTTTAGCCCCTTTAATTATCACAAAGGCATAAAACCCTTTAAATACTATTTATTACACGAATAATACCTAAGTTTCCCAAAATTACACGTTTAGTCCCTCTAGTTTAATTAGTTATAAAATCGACTTAAACTTTAATGTAATTTCAAAATAAACCTTTAAACACTTATTTTACACACAAGGCCCCTCCAATAAATTTCATACGACCTCCCACAGGTTCTATAAAGTTTCAAAAGTAACCCACAAGTTTTATAAAGTACCATTCGACCCTTATTATTTTAAAACAAAGCGTATAACCCCTTTCTTTATTTCAATTCAAACCCTAACCTAACCAAATCATTATCTAATCATTACCCTTCATTTAACATCTCAAAACAAGCCCTAATTCATACCTAAAACCCTAGATCGATTGGGTTATTATTTTTCCCAATTTATTTTCTAAATCCGGTTTCAACATAATTTCGAAAATAAATCTTATAGGCCATGACAAATCGAAATTACATTTTTCTCATGATAATATAATCATATAGTGTCCATGAAAATTACTTATGGAGTTTAGTTCGATCGTATACATGTATTTTAAAATTATGGTTCGATTTATAGATTTAATTCACAAATGATATCAAGATCTTGCATGAATCGAGTTTCATATTTTATATGATGTTCTTAATGATCAAGGAGCATGGGAAAATTACCAAACTGAGATTTGAACGTGTGGATGAGGCGTACGAATTAGATGTTGCTCGGTTTCACTCGCTCGACCAAGGAATTTCCACACGGCCAGAAAACGACTCCACAACCTTGTACACATTTTTCATAGGTCGAGTAGCATGTAAGGGACATGAGAAAAATAAGAATTGAATATTACAATGATCGGATGAGACATAATAATTTGTACCTTATTATTGTACTCGACAACAAGAAAATCGAATAGGCTTGAATCGGGCTACCACAAATCGTCTTGCTATTTTTCTAGGCTCCTTAGAACTGTGATGAACTTGTAGAAATTGTTTGGAGAATTTTGGTGATCGAATGGAGGCTACAAAAATGTTTGTGGGTGTTTTAAGGTTACTCGGCAATTAGGGTTTGTCAAAATAAATGGGATTGATTTAAAAGGGGGTATGGCCGAGTCAATGGGGGAGGGATGAGGCTAAGATTTCGGAAATAGTCAATAGGAATAATTGCCTTGCATAATTATCTTAAATGCCTTTTATTTCCCTTAATTACTTTCATTTAAATCATAGAATTTGTATTTAATTTATATTAGGCGCCCAAGGGCATTTTAGTAATTTTCTTGGCTTGTTTAAATGTTAAATGAAGTTGTCAAAAACATTTGGGATCATAACTTGTTCATTGCTAGAAGTTTGGAATTTATTTGTGCTTTACAAATGTTTTATTTAGGTTTTAAATTCTCAGGGGCAATTTGGTCATTTTACATGTTATAGAATTTTAGGTATTACAACTTCTTCCCCACTAAAAGAAAAATTTCGCCCTCGAAATTTGCAAGGACACAAAGGAGAAACATAGGACAGAAACGAAACAGGACATACCAGATCAGATAAGCCTTACTCACGGATAGCTTGGAATAATTTAGCAGAACGGATCTTATCGTAAGATAATGGAAACAAACAGATAGAGTAAAACCTATTAAGGTAGAGTAGAAGTGAAGAACACCATCAGTTTCGACCATCGTATCATGATCATAAGAATTTTCAGAGTGAATAAATCAAATCAAAATCTCAAAATTCAACATGGAATAAAATTATTGATTTAGACTTCAAAATATCCGTACGAGAAATCAATAAAGCATCGAACGTATCATAATCGTAAAAGAGAAAATAGATATCAAAAAATCCAAACAAACGGAATGAAGAAAATAACAATTCGTGAAAACGATCTCCTCACTGAGCTGGCTTGATGTCTTTGGCACTCTTATAGTTGTCGTTGTTACCTCCAATCTTAGGACAATCCCTCACTTGATGCTCAGAAGATCCACATCCAAAACAGGTCCCATAAGCCCGACGACACTCTCCAGGGTGGCGTTTCCCACACGTAGTACAAATAGGATAAGAATAAGAACCCCCAGATGCACCTCCTTGAGAATTAGAATCCGAAGCCCTGCTCTGCTGATTACCCCTAGCAGTCTGGTCTCTCCACTGTTTCTGACTGGCGTTGCGTCCCGAGCGATCATCTCCCTGCCTAGTGGTGAACCTGGAATCCTGGTCCCTCGTATCCGACCTCCTCTGATCATAGTTCCTGCCAGACTGACCCTGATGGTCGTATCGTCGATCCCCCTGTCCATGAGAATCATAACTCCTGTCATTCCGGCCCTTAGAATCCCTGTCCTGACCCTGAGTCTGAATCCTATCCCCATCTCTGTTTCTCTTATACCCAGATCCCTGATGAAATATCTCAATATTGCGAGCTGCGTCGCAACATTCCGCCGGGTCTCGAAACTCATCGTTAAGTATGCGGTCTAGTACCCATCTCTTGAGTCCCCATTTGAATTGTCTAGCCTGCTGCTTAGCATCCCCAGCCAGCGGACCCACAAAACTGACTAATCTCTGAAACCTCTCCAGATACTGCCCAGCATGCTCAGAATCAAGCTGAGAGATAGTGTTGTACTCTCTAATGAACCTCTGCTGCTCGGAAACGGGGAAGTACCGATTATAGAACGTGGTACGGAAATCAGCCCATGAACAACCAAGAACATATGCGTCGCCACCCTTAGCTTCTTTGTGCGACTTCCACCAGTTGAGCGCGTCACCTTCTAGCTTGAACACAGCCAGACGAGTCTTGAACTCGTCCTCACAACCTAACACCTCGAACAGTTTCTCCATGTGGGTGATCCAGTCTTCTGCTGCATGAGGAGTAGCAGCAGAAGAGAAGGACAACGGCTTGAGCTTATTAAAACTTTCCAGCCACCCATTAATAGTAGTGGGTCGGCCCCCACCACCAGAAGAACTGCCAGCACCCCCAGATGGACCAGCCCCACCACTGATAAGCCGGTTGACCACCGCCTCAGTGTTAAGGCCAGGTAGCAGACGGGCTACAGCATTAGCCACCATTTCCTCCAGATTGGGGATTTCAGCATCTCCTCCACTGTTATACTCCTGATGACGAGTGTTAACCATCTATAGAATTACGAAGACGATTAGTAAGGTGGAACAAAATATGATAGAGCAGAATACGGAAAAGAGTACGCGAAAGGAAAACCTAATGTCTACCCAATCCTCACAGGTCAAAGGCCTAAGCCAACGGGTTTCGGAAACCTGTCTCTCTGATACCATAAATTGTAACACCCCAACCCGACAAGGGTAGAGATATCACAAATACATGGTTTCATATCAGATAAACATAGTATCCATGAATAAAATAGCGGAAGTCAAAACAACATAATCCAACCATAAGTCAACATGACTTATATCCAAAATGAAAGAAAATAAAAGAAATACATAAGTTCAATGCCTAAACAATGGCAACATAATGACTGAGGGAAATCAAACGGTAGAAAAGCCATAAAGAACAATCTCCACTCAGGTACACTCAACCCCAAAGCCATGCCCAACTCCTAGCTTAAATTACCTGCCGCGGAAAAAGAAACGCGGCTGAGCTACTAGAGCTCAGTGAACAGATATAACGTAACAAGCAGTAGCATAATGAATAATACATGAGTAAATGAGAGATGGAAACATGAGTACATGATGAGAGTACAAGGTAAGCATACATGGTAAGAATACATGGTGTCATAAGGGAAGGGGTAAAGGTGCAAGGTAAAGAAAGGTCAGTAATCCACTACGAGCCCATAACATGAAATCATAATCATAATCATAGCCATAAACATGAAGAGGGGAGACCTCTTAGCATCTTGTAAATATGAGGGGTGTCCTCATCATGGGTATCTTGTAATTATGAGGGGTGTCCTCATCATGGGTTGGAGTGATCGGCTCCCAGAGTGTGAAAGACGTGTATCGCACACACCATCAGTCACCATGAATAACATAACATAACATAACATGAACATGAACAAATCTAGGATGCATCCATACGCCCCAGGTGGCCATAAACTGCCTCTACGTAAACATAACATGCAGGGACGGGACAGGTCATCACTCTCCTGCCCTAGAGTCATGCCATCGGTGCATCGACTGACATGGACATGAAACCCTCATGCCTAGTGAGTGGCTCGTAGTATCAAACTGAGGGTAAAGGTCAAGTATCATGGATCATGTTTTAGTTTACTTGCATAGGTCAATATTATGTTTCATAAGTTCATAATCATGGTTCATAATCATGGTTCATAAGCAAAGGTTCATGGTCAAGAGTTCATAATTAAAGGTTCATGCATGAAAGGTTCATAATCATAAGAGATTCAATATCATGATGGTTCAAAAATCGGAGTTCATGAATAAAGGGATCATGGCAAAGGTATAGGGAAAACCCTAACATGAGTCATAATCAGAGACGAAGGCCTCTTAATAAAGAAGCAGAATATCTGTACCTTATTGCTTGACAAGGATCACACTGAATAAGATGACAAAAGCACAGGACTACTCCCTCTTCACACCTAGAGGAGTAAAGACATGATTACTAAAGATCCCATTTCCATATTAAGTAACTTTCTATTTTTAGCAGGTTTCCATTTTTAGAAAGTTTCCATATTTAGCCATTAGGTTAAGTTAATATTAGTTTTATTCAAGTTTACACTTTATACCCTTGAGGTTTCCTAATTTTACATGTTTGGTCCCTTAGTTAATAAATTTACACATTAAGCCCTTAATTATTCATGTTAACATGTTTAGTCCTTAGTTTTATCAATTTACATATTATACCCTTATTTTAAGTGATGTACGATTCATAACCTTTAGAAAATAGATTTTACAACTTTAGTCCCTCATGTTATAACAATTTCATATTTAGTCCTTTACTTTCTAATTTCCATCTTATATTAACAACAATTACATTTTAGCCCCTTTAATTATCACAAAGGCATAAAACCCTTTAAATACTATTTATTACACGAATAATACCTAAGTTTCCCAAAATTACACGTTTAGTCCCTCTAGTTTAATTAGTTATAAAATCGACTTAAACTTTAATGTAATTTCAAAATAAACCTTTAAACACTTATTTTACACACAAGGCCCCTCCAATAAATTTCATACGACCTCCCACAGGTTCTATAAAGTTTCAAAAGTAACCCACAAGTTTTATAAAGTACCATTCGACCCTTATTATTTTAAAACAAAGCGTATAACCCCTTTCTTTATTTCAATTCAAACCCTAACCTAACCAAATCATTATCTAATCATTACCCTTCATTTAACATCTCAAAACAAGCCCTAATTCATACCTAAAACCCTAGATCGATTGGGTTATTATTTTTCCCAATTTATTTTCTAAATCCGGTTTCAACATAATTTCGAAAATAAATCTTATAGGCCATGACAAATCGAAATTACATTTTTCTCATGATAATATAATCATATAGTGTCCATGAAAATTACTTATGGAGTTTAGTTCGATCGTATACATGTATTTTAAAATTATGGTTCGATTTATAGATTTAATTCACAAATGATATCAAGATCTTGCATGAATCGAGTTTCATATTTTATATGATGTTCTTAATGATCAAGGAGCATGGGAAAATTACCAAACTGAGATTTGAACGTGTGGATGAGGCGTACGAATTAGATGTTGCTCGGTTTCACTCGCTCGACCAAGGAATTTCCACACGGCCAGAAAACGACTCCACAACCTTGTACACATTTTTCATAGGTCGAGTAGCATGTAAGGGACATGAGAAAAATAAGAATTGAATATTACAATGATCGGATGAGACATAATAATTTGTACCTTATTATTGTACTCGACAACAAGAAAATCGAATAGGCTTGAATCGGGCTACCACAAATTGTCTTGCTATTTTTCTAGGCTCCTTAGAACTGTGATGAACTTGTAGAAATTGTTTGGAGAATTTTGGTGATCGAATGGAGGCTACAAAAATGTTTGTGGGTGTTTTAAGGTTACTCGGCAATTAGGATTTGTCAAAATAAATGGGATTGATTTAAAAGGGGGTATGGCCGAGTCAATGGGGGAGGGATGAGGCTAAGATTTCGGAAATAGTCAATAGGAATAATTGCCTTGCATAATTATCTTAAATGCCTTTTATTTCCCTTAATTACTTTCATTTAAATCATAGAATTTGTATTTAATTTATATTAGGCGCCCAAGGGCATTTTAGTAATTTTCTTGGCTTGTTTAAATGTTAAATGAAGTTGTCAAAAACATTTGGGATCATAACTTGTTCATTGCTAGAAGTTTGGAATTTATTTGTGCTTTACAAATGTTTTATTTAGGTTTTAAATTCTCAGGGGCAATTTGGTCATTTTACATGTTATAGAATTTTAGGTATTACACATAGCTTCCAAGCTCACCGCACATTCTTGTATCATAAACCCGTACATTGTGATTGATCTACCTATGACAGTGATCGATATACCCATGGCGTAGTCATAATCCACAAAAGCTTATACGTTTGTCTGTAATCCACGATCAAACCTATCCAACATTCCCACATCCGCAAATGCTATCTCAGGTCTCGTGCAGACCACTTGATACTTATGACTTCCAACTGCATATATACATGACCCCTTACTCTTCTTTTCTTCATCACGATTCCCTAACAGACTACCCTCTAATGACAGCGTAGAGTGTCCCCCCAACAATATCTGAACTGACATCTTGTTAGAAAACCTGAATCGTGACACCCTCAGAGTATTACCACTTCGAGTCCTGAAGATCTCCATACCAAGTATATTTTCCTTTGCTTTATCCAGCAAACCCTTGGTAACCAAGATCTCAGCCTTACTTTCGTAAGTGAACCCCATATAATCTATATAGAGGAATAGATATATGAACAAATCTGGCGCATACTTCCAGTAATATATGAAGCTGTCATCACTGCTTCATCTGAAATTGTTGCTGAGCATACATATACCAGACCGAGTATCCATATCTTCTTTCATTACAGCCATCCACTTGGAAATTACCTCACAAGCAACTGCATCCCTGAAAGTTAATGACTCATGAATATCTTCTTTTATTACTCTAGCAACTCTTGAAGCAGCCATATTACTATCACCTCTATACCTTTCAGCAACATTAACCTCTGCACCCTCTTGACCAGGTACTCCGGTTTTCATAATGTCTGCCCTGACCTTTGCACCAAGGTGTACATGCTTATTTACCAAGCAATCCGTGTTTGTCTTTCCTTCCAGTTGTTTAACCTCCAACTTTCTTTGAGTGACTGTAGCATGATCGTTACTCTCCTGAATTACCTCAGCTTCACGATTTTCCTGAGCTCTCTACAGTTCCATCTCAAACCAAACATGCTTTTGAACATGTACTCCATGGACCCTTGTTTCAACTCCAAGACCAAGTTGCTTGAACCCAACTTGTTTTGAACCTCCATGTTTTTGTACAATATTCCCATCGAGCTTTTCGATGTTTAACCTAGTATTCATACTACCCATTCTTCTTTAACCTTGCTACAAACCTTTTCAAGTTGCTTTTTAACCAACTTTACTAACAAGTCTCATAAGCCGTGTGCTAAATCCGCTTTCTTGTAATAATTGATCTACTAACCTTTGGAGAAACCCTAAAGCTTCGATCTTTCCACCTCAAGTCTACAACCTTGATATACCTTGTACTCCAATTAATCCCTTTTCTTGAATCCCAAAACAAAGCTAAACCTTACTTGTCTTCCAAGAACCACAAAGACTTGAATTCCAAGAAACCGAAAACTTGAAATTGAAACTTCTTGCAAAACCTTGTTACCTTTGAAGCTCAAAACCGAAACTCCAAGAACCTTGTGACAAAAGAAAACGATTTCCTATAACCCTAGGAGAATCGATCCACCTTCTTGCAAGACAAATTCAAGAACCTTGTTGCCCAAGTAATCTTGACTCGTAAACCTAGAAAGCTTTAACCTTGTAATCTACACAACGATAGCCAAACAATAACCGAAAACAACAAAGAACACAATCACCAGATCAGAAAATTCGACAGTGAATATATCATTCTTGGAAGCTCCGATGCAAGATCCCTCCGGTAAGTTCCTAGATCTATGTGTCTTCAACCTACGGTTCAAATTTCATAAAAATCCAACGGTTAACGAATCTGCAGCGCCAATTCTCCCACGACTGCGCAGTAACCGACGAACTAAACCCGGTTCACTCGTTTCTCTTGTTTTGGCTCAATCCACGTTGCGTGATTCGTTCTTCTCGAACAAGGCTCTGATACCAATTTTTTAGAGAAATCCAACAAACTGGTTTCTAAAACGGAACTACGAATCAAGAACTACTCCAACAAGACCTCGACAAAGGGTTATGACCCCTTAATGACGAGCGACACCAACACACACACACGAGAGATTTACACTCAAACGTTTATTAAACGTGAGAAAGAAAAGAATGTACAAATAAAACCTCACCCCCTCATCCCTATTTATAGAGAATGAAGGGGGAGAAACCTAATCCTTGGTGAACAAGGAATCTACAATTGAGGAGGTTAGGAACTTTTCTAATACATGACTAACCTTCTTAAGTTTGAGCTAAACTACAACTAGCCCCCTTAACTTATATCCTAACTATTACACACTAATATTCTAACACCGACACTTTTAATTTATAACGAATATTTAATTGTTATTGTGTATCACTGTTTTCAAATTAAGATTTGAGGAATGCTATTGAATAGACATGATTAATTTTGTAGTCTTTGTAATTTATAACTACTGGCAAAAACTGTGTTTTTATAATGTTAATTTATTTGCTTAGGTAATGATTAATTTTTGTTATCTTGTCTTATTGAAAAGGTGTTTGATGAAGTGCCCAACAAGTGTTTGATTGTATGCTTCCTAACAGAGAAAAAACTATGGAAGGTATAATGGTCTTCTCCTTTTTCTTATATCTTGAAGTTTATGTCTCTTTGAAGGAAACTTTGTAAACTGATCTATATCCAGATATTGAAGAAATTGAATTCTTCTTAAGAGAGGATTTGGTCTTCAGTATTCACAGAGCAGGTAATGGCTATTGTCTTGTCCTATAGTTATCATTATCTGTTATATTTAATTTAATAGTGTTTTAAGTTAAATATGAAGGTAAAAGAGTAATTATGCTTTCATGTAAGTACTTTGATAAAAGTAGGTCATAACTGGTTATTTTACCGAACGGATTATTTTATCCAAAATTAAGCATATAAGTGAAAGATTTTTGTTTTATCCAAACACTATAAGCTAATTATCCCTTTTAGAAATAAGCAATCCCAAACACCTTCTTTGGAAATTGTTATTGATTATTTTTATGATTTATGGCCAATGTCATTTTGTTTTTTGACATAAAAAGTGATGAGAATGAAATATGTTAAGTAAGTTTGATGATTTGATTAGTATGGATCAAAGGATAGTGACTAATATGGATATGCAGATAAGTATTTTGCTATTTAATGCAGTTAAAATACACTAAGTACATATAGGCTGTTGGTGATATGATTTGGTTATTGAATGATGTCTTTTTTGAATAGTACGACTAAGAAAAATAATGTAAGATGGCGAGATATGACAAAGGAAATCCTGAAATCATGTTTACGATGAAGTGGGGAGCTTCAGAATATGTCCATAGTATAACCTGACTGTAAATTTCTCTCCCACTCTTTGAGTTCTGTTATCAGGAAAACGATATAAAATAGCAATTTTGCTTGCGTTTTATTTCATTTTTTGAGTTTTTGAGGCTTGACTATTTTTTTTTATTTTTATTTTTGTGAAAAGGTAAAATATTATTAATCACAAAAAGTGCAATAGTCTCTACTTAACAGTCATGGACAAATCTCCACGATGTGATATAGAGACTAAACAAATAAGCTTTCTTACAGACAAGCAAACAATATACTAATACTATTCTATGTTATTCATCAAGTCATAAACATGACATACAAACTAATAACTACCATCATCAAGAACTTTGGCTTTTATGCTCTTCTTAACTGCACATTCCATTTAGATTCCACATTCCTTACTGCAACAGAGTCTTTAACAGTAAAACTCATTATTCTCCATTTTATGTTGTCCATTATACTCTGAACTAAGGTTTCCACACTTCTTTCACTGTTTTTGAAAAACCTTGAGTTTCTTTCTTGCCACAAAAGTAGACTGTTGCACCCAGAACTAATCTTCTAATAGTACTCCATATGTTTCTGTTAGCCTTCAATTTGGAGAACTCTTCAATGACATTTTTCCAAGTGAAAGAAAACTGCTTATCAATTAGGTCTTGCATTTTACTCCAAACTTTATTGGGATAAGGACATAGGAAGAACAAATGCTCATGAGAATCTTGGCATTGTTTACAAAACACACACTTCATTTCTTCATCAGGCTTTCAGGTTGCAATTCTGTCTTGAGTCATAAGTCTGCCTTGAACTGCTAACCAGATAACAAATGAGTGTCTAGGTATACTCTGAGGGAACCACACCATATCCTTCCATATGACTGTACTACCACTGTTACATGAATCCTTCCAAACTACTCTTGTTGCATACTCTGTTCTGTGTCCTGAATTATTCTCACACACAGCCTTGTCCATAGTATCATTATGAAGTTTAGGAACTTGAATATTGTTCAGACAAGGGAATTTGACAAACCAATTCATAGGCCAGCCCCAAGTATCATTAACAATCAACTTATCAACTGTACAGTCAATAGTGAACCTTTTATTATAAATTTTCCTAGTGGTGATGAAATCACTCAAAGGGCCTTCATTACACCATCTGTCATACCATGCTGATACACTTTTTCCATTACCAAGCTTGTAGAATACATGTTTCCTAGCCTTCTCTCTGAGATCCAATATATTTATCTGTTAGCATTATTAA
Source organism: Artemisia tridentata subsp. tridentata (assembly GCA_021014915.2). Lineage (NCBI taxonomy): Eukaryota > Viridiplantae > Streptophyta > Magnoliopsida > Asterales > Asteraceae > Artemisia > Artemisia tridentata. The sequence goes on along the minus strand of CP139502.1, from coordinate 90,775,397 downwards.
AAAGTGATGGTCATTTACGTTTTTATATTTTTGTAAAGTGTCGTTGTTTATGGAATAGGATAGTCAAAGAGATCGTGGACTAATCTAATATGTTAAGAGTTATGTTATAACTTAGTCCATGATCAAGCCCATAAAAAGCCCAAGGCTCATTTTGTAGTAAACTATAAAAGCCACACTCCTCCTCATTTGGAGTGTATGCTTGAGTGTGTAGTGTGTGTTATATGAATGAACTTTCTCTCTCTAGTTTCTCTCACTAGATACTAACGCCTCACTCTATCTCTTGTACCACCATACGTGATTGTTAGTTAGTGTGATAAGATTGATCTAAGGTATTACAAGTGGTATCAATAGCCAAACAATGATCTAGGTGTGTGTGTTTTTTTTGGATTTTCGTTACTGGTCATCGTGTATACAGTGAATTCATTCGAGTTAGAAGGGTATTTTTTGAGTATACTCTTAAGTTTCTTCGAGCAAGAAGCAAATTTTCGAGTTAGTTCTATCATATCTTCGAGTAAGAAGGTAATTTTCCGAGTTAGGTTGTAAATTCCTTCGAGCAAGAAGGTTATTTCTGAGTTAGGTTTTATTTCCTTCGAGCAAGAAGTTTTTTTCCAAGTTAGAACTTACATATCTTCGAGTTAGAAGATATTTCCAAGTAAGGACTTGCCCTCTTCGAGTTAGAAGGACAATTTCGAGTAAGGAACTGTTAAAAACTTTCGAGTAAGGCAGAAACATTCCGAGTAAGGAAGTATATTTGTGAGTAAGGATTGAACCTTCGAGTTAGATAAATTTCGAGTAAGGATTCTAAAAATTTCGAGTAAGCAGAATTTTCTGAGTAAGGAATCATTGCTCTTCGAGTTAGGTTTCGATTTAGCTACATACTTCAAGTAAACTAAAAACCTTCGAGTAAGTTGGTTTTATTCGAGTAACAATCCTACAACTTAGCAAATTCCGAGTAAGCAACTTTTCTCCGAGTTAGAATCCATCCACTTAGAAATCCTTCAACTTATAAATCCTTCAAGTAAGCAAACTTAGAGAAAGGACAAAAACTTGAAACGAACATAAGTTTTGAACCGTAACCAACAACAAACACAACTCCTATATCGTTGAACCAATCCAACATCAACTTTACCATACACAACTTCATTAATGGCAACTCAACAAGACATTCATGCAGCCGGTGTAGAAAACCATCCTCCTATGCTTGAAAAAGGTGGATATCTTCCATGGACAAGCCGTATGCTTCGGTACATAAAAACTAAACCTGATGGTAAACTCCTACTTCAATCTATTAAGAGTGGACCCTTCAAGCCTCGTCAAATTCAGGACCCTGGAGAACCAAATGCAACACCTCCTATCCCACCATTCTTTCGTGAACAATCAGAAGCAGAATACACAGAAGAAGACAGGAAGCAGATCGCAACTGATGATATGGCAATGCACTTAATCCAACTAGGATTACCACGAGAGATCTTTGCTGCTGTCGACAGTTGTGAAACTGCATATGACATGTGGGAACGAGTTAGAAGACTATGTCATGGCACATAAATTGGGCAACAAGATGTTGAGAACAAGCTACTAACTGAATGGGAGAATTTTACATCCACTCTAGGAGAATCCATTGAATCTTACTACACCAGGTTTTGCACACTAATGAATGAGCTAATCAGAAACAAGTTAACACCAAGACAAATCGTAAGCAACATCAAGTTCATCAACAATCTTCAAGAAGAATGGGGATGATATGTTACAATTGTCAACCAAACCAAGGATCTACACCAAGTGAACTATGATCAGCTTTATGATTTTCTGAAGCAAAACCAGACTGAGGCTAATGAAGTCAGGAAAGAGAGATTAGCAAAGAATCATGATCCTCTTGCATTAATTGCTCAAACACCAACACCTTTACTAGTGAATACAAAACCATCATCACCTTCCACTCACAACTACATGCAACAACAATACGTTCCACAACAACCAACTGCTGTAATACCACAACAACAATTCTACCCACAACAACAACAACAATATCCATATATGAGTCTACTGCTGCATTGACACAAGCATTTGCTTACCTAACAAAGGTAGGCAACTCCATATATGAATCCTAATGGAGGTTTAGACTCACAGTATACTGAGAATGATCAGGAAACACGTGCTCTCTTTGAATCATTATTGAATAATTGTAGTATTAAAATTGAGAAAGTTATAAAGGCCAATCGAGATGTTAAGGCCACGAATGAGAAAATAGCCGCTGAGCTTGAGAGGTATAAGGAAAACAAAAAAGCTTTTGAAGTTCATCAAAAACGATAGTCAGAATTAGAAACTGGTTATCAAAATTCCTTTAAGAGAAAAACAACTGCAAATCAAGTTTGACACACTCGATGTTAACTTAAACATGAAAATAAAATCCTTAAACACGGAAAATTTTGATTTGAAAAACCAACTTTGTATACAAACATCAACTTGTTCTGATCTTGAAAAAGAAAAGAAACAGTTGAAAGCAGATTTTTCAAAATGAGAAAATGATATTCTTGATGAAATCATTGAGAAACAAGAAACAATTAAAAAGTTGGAAGATTTGCTTATGAAAACGGGTCATTCTGCTCAAACAATTCATATGCTAATTAAAGATCCAAACCCGCTTTTGCACACAATGAAGAAAATGGCTATCGGTTGTGAAAACCCTTATACTCTAAAGAAAGCTCAGAAAGAACAGAATGTTTTGTACAATGGTAATGTGATATATGTTAAAAATGATCCTCCCGCTGTTCGGGATTCTGATGAAACAATTGAGCTTGCTAAAGAGAGTCGAATCAAAATGAAACAAAAGAACCCAGAAATAAAACCAATTGATTATAACAAACTTAACATACTTTTTGGAGTAAATTGTGTTCAACAAAAACAAACACCAAAGGTTTCCAAAAAACCAGTTGTTACGTCACAAGTTGCAAAACAAAAAGTTGTTTCTCAAAATCTTTCAAACTTGGAACAAATGTCCTCAAACTACCCTTTTAACGCAAGTGCTGCTAGAGGATATTTGGATGATCTTAAAAAGAGAATTGAAACACTTCAAAATATTGTTGCATCCAAAACAACTATAAGTATCAACAACTGGCATTCAAGTTTTCATGCAGAAATGAAAAAGGTGTTTGAAACAGAAATTACTACTCCACTAAATGCAATTCATGCGAGAGTAATTCATTTTGAACAAGCATTTTTGGAAGAAACAGCTGACTTTGTCAAGGACCACAAATCCCTGGTGAAGGAAGCTAATGAAAACGTTGAACACATCAAAGTTTTGAAAAACCTAAATGACTCTTTCTTCGAAGCAGTTGTGTCGACCGATATTATGTCCATCATTTTACAAACATATTCTGTTGAAGACGATGAAAGACTGCGAGCTGAGACCTCTGCAATTGTTTCAAAATATGAAAATGCTCTTATTAAATTTGAAAAAAGAAAATGTCTCATATTTTAAACAACTTGATCGAAAAAACGAGGAATGCAAGTATGAAAAATTGTCGTATGAGCGTGCCTACAAGGACATGAAAGAGCAAAATGATCTTCTGAGGGCTCAGCTTGAAAGTCAAAAAGGGAAGGGTGTGGATACTAAGTTTGCAAAACCATCGACTTCAGACAAACCGGTTGTTAAACCAAAAATGTCGATTTCTCAATTTATTCCAAAAGTCGATGTGAAAAATAATTTGACAAAACCAGTCACTCCAACACCCTTGCCCAAGCAAAATGAAAAAGAAAAAGGAAAAGCGGTTGTCGAAACATCAAATGTGATAGCACTTGGTCTTTATAGGATTAGTCCCACTATTGCGTCTGCATCAGCATCTCAAACATATAGAGCAATAGATAAGAGCGTAAAAGATAATCCTAAGGAGTCTAGGAATGCTAAAACAACTTCTCAGGACAACAATATAAATTCTAATGCGTGTGCCTTACCTTCTACATGATTAGAAAGCACCTCTAGGAGCAGCAGACTACAACCTAAGAGCAATACAAGGAACAATAGAGTCTCGCCTGTCTCTGAGAGTAGATGCCAGAATAAAAATGAAGAAGTAGAAGAACACCCTAGGAATTTATCACTTTCTAATAAGAAACATATGTCATCTGAATGTAATGTTAAAAGTACTGTTTCTAGTGCATGTAATGACTATGTTTGATTAATGTGCAAGAAATCTTTATCTAATGATGTTTGTGATGATTATGTTTCTAAGAATGTAAATGCTATGATTGAAAAGAAGGATGTTCCTCAAGGAACTAGTGCTAGATCTAGATATATAAAAAGACTAATTGCAGGATATAGGTCAACCACTAATAGTCAAATGCCGAGGAACTACCTTAAGTATTGTGTATGGAAACCAACGGGTAGAAAGTTTACACTCGAGAATGGAAAATTGACAGCTGTTCAAATAGAACCAGTAGAAACCTTCTAGGAGTGTGATTCAGATGTTACCCCTAACCCCATGGAACCAAATGTCAAACGGTTTCCAAATACAAACTCTTCTGTTCTTCGCAGGTTATCGAAATATGTCTTTGGATCGTCGACTCGGGTTGCTCCAAGCACATGACCGGGAATCTAAAGCTGCTGATCAATTTCGTCTGGAAATTCATGGGAACTGTACGCTTTGGAAATGATCATGTAGCAGCTATTCTGGGTTATGGAGATCTTCATTTTGGGAATTATTTAATCACTCGAGTTTACTACGTCGACGGGTTGGGACACAATTTATTTTCAGTCGGACAGTTTTGTGATGCAGATTTAGGGGTTGCATTTAGGAGAAACACTTGTTTTGTTAGAAATTTGGTTGGAGATGATCTCTTAACTGGGAATCGTGACACCAACCTATATGCTATCGACATCAACCAAATGGCCTCTTCATCACCAATTTGTCTTATGACAAGAGCTTGCGAAACAAAGTCCTGGATGTGGCATAGAAGATTATCCCATCTTAATTTCGACACCATTAACAAGTTAGCCAAAGACAACATCGTCAATGGACTCCCTAAGTTCAAATACACCAAGGATCACTTATGTCCATCATGCGAACAAGGTAAAAGAAAAAGGGCAACATATAAACCTAAAACTATACCCAGTTCGGAAGCAAAGTTACATATGTTACACATGGACTTATGTGGCCCAATGAGAGTTGAAAGCATAAATGGGAAGAAGTATATTCTTGTTATCATAGATGATTATTCAAGATATACATGGATAAAGTTTCTGAGGTCAAAGGACAAAGCTCCAAGCATCATCATCACCTTTCTGAAGCGTATTCAAGTCCTACTTCAAGCTCCAGTAAGGATTGTAAGAACAGACGATGGCACAGAATTCACAAATCAGGAGTTAAGAACCTATTTTGAAGATGCTGGAATCACACATCAGACATTGGTTGTTAGAACTCCACAGCAGAATGGGGTCGTTGAAAGAAGAAATAGAACTCTTGTGGAAGCTGCTCGCACAATGTTGATTTATTCTAGTGCACCGTTATTCTTATGGGCTGATGCTGTTGCCACTGCTTGTTTCACTCAGAACCATTCCCTAATCCATCCAAGATTCAATAAAACCCCATATGAGCTAGTGAACAACAGAAAACCTGATATCTCTTACCTTCACATGTTTGGCGCTTTGTGCTATCCAACGAACGACAGAGAAGATCTAGGGAAGCTGAAAGCTAAAGGGTAATATTGGAATCTTCATTGGATACTCAGAAAACTCGAGGGCATTCAAGGTGTATAACAGAAGAACTAAAAGGATAATGGAAAAGATGAATGTAAAGTTTGACGAGATTTCACAAATGGCTTCTGAGAGGCTCGCTCTAGAACCCGCGCTTAACCCGATGGCTTCTAATCAAAACAGATTAGGACCCGCACCAAACTCGCAGACTTCTGGACATATTAGTTCAGGACTCGTACCTCAAGGAGCTCACTCAACCAACACTGACAAACCTACAGAACAAGAACTAGAAAATTTCTTCGAGTTTATGTTTGATGAACACTATGGTAGAACTTCGACAAATGCATCACAACAACATTCCGCTGCACCCGCTCAAAACCATCAACCACCACCACCACCACCACCACCACCACCACAAGATGCATCAACAACAATCGAAGCTGACGCACCAACTCCCTCCACATCATCAACATCTACTCCAGCAACTCCAGTAATAGAAATTGTTCTACCAAGAGTTGATGAGCAACATCAAAACACACCATTTCAAGAAGAACAAACACAAAATCAAAATGATGAAGTGTTAGAAGAAGAAGTATTCGAAAACCCGTTTCCAACGGACTCAGATGAATCATCTTCAAAGTTACATGAACCATCTAACACACATACGTTAAACCCAAGGTACCCTTCTACATTATAGTGGACTAAAGACCATCCAATAGAACACGTTATTGGTGAACCTTCAAGGACAGTTCAGACGAGAAGACAACTAGCCACCGACCTCGACATGTGCATTTATGTTTGCTCAGTTAGCCTAAAAGAACTAAAGAACATTCGGAATGCGATGGCAGAAAATGCATGGATTGAAGCGATACAGGAAGAACTTCTTCAATACCAATTACATGATACATAGGAATTAGTTCCAAGACCAATTGACAAACTTGTCATTGATCTCAAATGGTTATGGAAGAACAAAAAGGATGAAGAAATGACTGTCATTTGCAACAAAGCTCGTCTCGTGGCTAAAGGATTCAGACAGGAAGAAGGGATAGATTTCAAAGAATCATTCATGCCAGTAACAAGACTTGAAGCAGTCCGAATTTTCTTAGCCTATGCAGCTCACAAAAATATCACAGTATATCATATGGACATCAAGACGGCTTTCTTGAAAGGAACTCTGAAAAAAGAAGCGTATGTGAGTTAGCCAGATGGATTCGTTGACAGAGAACATCCAGACTACATCTACAAGCTTAAGAAAGCCATTTATGGTTTAAAATAGGCTCCAAGAGCGTGGTATGATGAACTATCATCTTTCCTGATCCAAAACAATTTCACCAAATGAACAGTTGATTCTACCTTGTTTACAAGAAAATACAAAAATGACATTTTGATTGTTCAGATTTACGTGGACGACATTATCTTTGGGTCCACTAATCCAAAACATTCAAAATATTTTGTGTGAAAAACGTAGAGGGGGGGGGGTGAATACGTTTCCGTTTTAAAAACTTAAAACTGGTTGTATCAAATTTCCAATTTGGCTTGTTCTAATATGAAACTGTCTGTTGTAATTTATGTCTAGCATAAACTAAAGTATGTTATCACACAAGTATTCTCAACTAATCACAACACAAGCAATCACATAATTCAAACATAAAAGTAAAGAGATAAGTAAAAGAAAGCGCAAACCGAACACGATGATTTATAGTGGTTCGGTCACGGAGCTCCTCTCCGCCCTACTCCACTCCCCGAGTACCCAACTCGAGAGTTACTTCACTAGATCAACAAGCTCCCTTTCTTAGGTGGAGAAAACCTTTACACGTTGCTTACTTCCTTTTTCGGTACTGAGCTAAACACCGGGTTCTTTACAAGGGTACAACCACTCCCATCGTCGCTTACTTCTTTTTTCGGTACTAAGCTAAACACCGGGTTCTTTACAAGGGTACAACCACTCCTGACACTCTTTGTATTTTAAGGACTAAAATACTAACCTTACTCTACTGATCTAAATGATACAATGATGGTTACAACAATGATCCATGACATAAGTGTATCATGGATATGAATGCCTACTCTATATGGAATTCCATTGATCGGAAGCCTTCAATGTATGAAGATCACAAGCTCCCTAAACTTGTTGTGATGGATCTTCATGTATGCAAGTAAGATCTTCTTGGTGGATTAGGAAGTATGCTATGGATGATGTCTCATGATCTTGAGCTTGCTTCACAGGATCATTAACAATGTATGCTTACAACATAATGAAAGTTAGTAACATTATGATCATTATGTAAAGGGTGATAATGTATGAATCTACATATTTTGCTACTGATCTAAGTGTGTGAAAAGGGTAAAGGAAATGTGTGTTTAAGTGGGTTAAAACTATGGGTAAAACTATGGACTACTATTTATAGGCAAACAGTTTATACATGCCACGGATCTGGCGGATCCAAATAAAGGGATCCGCCCTTTATGCAGTTTGGATCCGTCAGTGTTTGACAGCTAAGGCTTTCATGAATCTTTCCATATCAAGCCAAGTCATGTCAAGATCTTTCAAAGTCAACTTAGTAGCTTGAAGATCTTTCCAAAATATCACCTAAATCAAATCTTACTAAATCTATCCAAGATCTTTCCAAGATTTTTCCAAAATCAAATCTACCTAAATCAAATCTTACTAAATCTATCCAAGATCTTTCCAAAATCAAATCATATAAAATCTATCTAAGATCTTTCTAAATCTATAAGATTTGTCAATGATGTATGCCATGATGTCATGTGTTAATATTTCTAAATTAAGAAATAAAAGTAAAACATGTAAATGTATATATGTTTGTAACATGTATCCTAGTGATCATGTAGCATGTGTAAAATGAGGTTCTAAGTAGAATGATTAGCCTTTTTAAAATACTTAATTACCTAACCGTATTTTAAACATTCTAAATGGTTTGTTAAGGGTTTGATCATAATGCTACATAACAAACATGTACAAACCTGTGTTGTATCATACGAGGACTTGAGAGGTGTTGAATGTATGTTGAGACAAGATATGATTACAAGTAACTTGTACATTTTACGCTATGTATCAAGTTACATGTTTGTCATCAATCAAAACAAACAAGATTGCTTGCACTAGCAATCTCCCCAACGAGACTGCTTGCACTAACAATCTCCCCCTTTTTGATGATGACAAAATATGTAGACGTGATAGAAAGTAAAATACAAAAAGTTACTTGTGTCCGTTTCTCCGTTTACACCTTTCTCCCTTTTCTCCTTGTGTCCATAATTACTTACTTTCTCCGTTTACACCTTTCTCCCCCTTTTGTCGAAGCAAAAAGGGTGTGTCCTTGGAGTTAACTTCATTTCTCCCCGAAATGGCGAGCGTGCATCATCCCTAGTGAAGTTAAATAGACTACTCCAATCTCCAATCTCCTATGGTTGTTGCGTTCCGTAGGTTGTTAGTGGATTCATGGATCAAATGAAGACTCTAAACCCAACGATACACGTGGGTAAGGTTTGTTGGACTATCTAGGCATATCTCCTCCTTTTTGTCGAAACACAAAAGTGTGTCGAAGAATGAGAATTCTTAAGAATGCGAACATGCTCCCCCTTGACTGTAGCTCCCCCTTAATCAATACTCCCCGTTGCTAGGGTACCAACGTATATGATGTAAGGATTATGAATGCTACAAAACAAGGATTAGTACATGATATGCTCCCCCTTGATCAATACTCCCCGTTGCTAGGGTACCAACGTATATGATCCAAGGATGAGAAATGCTACAAAATAAAGGTTAGTATGTGATATACAACAATGCGTGTATATGATGCATTCTAAAAATGTTTGACGAAAGCTCCCCCTTGCTTTAGGGTTTCAAGATAAACCTACAAAACAAAAATTAGCACAGTAGGGACTATGTCTTAAGACATATATGTCATATACGACCAATATGTATAGACGATGCAATATGAGTGCTAGACTGATAATCCTCCTGGTTTGAAAGCGTCAAGAAGCACCTATAAAAGAAGAAAAATAATCGATGCAAACTTTATCCTATGATGAGCAAGCTATACACAATCGAGCGTATATGATGATGAACCTACAATGAAATAGTTAGTGCAATATATTTTATCTCAAAGAAAAATATTATGCAACATATCAATAATCTAATCACTAGCAACTTACCTATTGTGATTGTCTAATCAACGAGAAATATGATGCAACATACTAATTGTGATATCAATCGTGATTATCTAGTAAATCATGTTATAAAGTGTGTAATCTTCTAATAAGAATTACATTCACAAGAATATAATATGATAAAATTCTACAAAACAATGCCTATGAGGAGGATATGAAGTGGATTTAAAGTGAGTGATGCTAGTGTTGGTGTTGGTTTACTAGTGATGACTCAATTTATAACTAGAGGTTGATGCAAGTAGGTTTTTCGCTAATCCATGGGGTTGATGATTAGTGAGAGAGGTGATGGAAGGTGGTGGTTATAATGAATGCAATGAATTCAGAAACTCTAATGTATAGCAAATGCTATAAGAGTATTTGAAGACGGTTACGGTTATGATATTATCATCTACCAAAGATGATGAATCGTGCCATAGTAAATGCACGAATGGAAATAAGAGGAAGTGAAGACAATGATCACTTAGGAATAGAGATTCCATATGCAACAATTAGAAATACTAGATACCTATATGCGGATGAAAATGACATCATATGATGAGAGTGTTGGTTGAACCAACGTGTTGAGAATGATGGTTCTGTTTGCACTGACAAAGATATGCTTGATATGTATCAAGAATGAAAATGATGAGATCCTATGATGGTGTTTTAGACACTGAAGATGTTCTAGACAATGAAGTTGTTCTAGAGAATGATGATGTGAAACTAAATCCTAGAATCGTTGGTTGTGAGAAGGTTGTCTGTTATGAATGTTTAAAAGCAGAACCTGGTACCCGCGGATTTGGCGTAACCAAATTTTTGGTTCCGTCCTTCTTATCGAAGGGTACCATGTGACCAAACATTGATTTGGTCATGTTTTGTCATTTTTGATCAAACGAGGGTTCAAACTAAGGTCTATTCACTTATAACTATGGATTTGGTTTCATTAAAGTCTAATGAGACTTGATGGTTCACATTTAAGAGATTTGTTAAACACATAATGTGTTTTCTCTTGACGAGGTATTGGTATAAAACTGTGATATTGGGTTAATAAGGTTTGAATCACTTTGTGATTTTGTGAGCTGATTTTAACTAAATGGTGTGAACCTAAGTGTTGGTACTTGGGGATGTAAGAAACATGAGTACATGTTCTTTAATGTGAAGAGACAGTTAGGTGAATGAATTTCTCTCCCCCTTAATCGGTGGACATCCATCATAATGTGTGATGTTAAGAATGATGAAGCAAGTTAATGAAAGCAATGAGCTTAGTAATATTTTTGCGGATGTTGGTTAGCATACAAAGTACTTCATCCTCGAAGTTATGTAGCTCTTCTCTATCAATGCAAGATGATCGCACGACGAGGCATGTGGTTTTCTCATGGAAGGTGTATTGTTATAACTAAAGGATGATGGATATGTTGTTAGGAAAGCGGAAGCAACAATACGATTTGGAGAGAGGTATGTTGAAAGATACCCAAACACAAATTTCAAACCTCTAAAATTTAATCCTATTAGCTTTTAAAGCTTTATGCAAGAAAGTAGATCCCATAAACATATTATTAGTCTAAGTAGCAATAATGGGACAACAATTATGCAAAATAAGCATAACAAAGAGAAATAACAAATAATTTGTTGTCAATCTACAAGACAAAAGTCTTAATGACAAAAGATGTGAATATCATAGAAATCATAACATCTTATATAAACAAAAAGAAAAATATTCATCTACTAGACAAAAATCTACCACATAGTATAAAGACAAATAATCATATTGCAAGATAGCATGACATTGTTTTAGATACTACATTGTGAAATTGTTTTGAAGTTAGGCTTAGTCACTTAAGCATACTTACTTATTAATTAACACAATGATCTATGTGTAAAATAAAATGACTTCTAAATGTTCATCATACCAAACAGCACTTAAACATATAAGTGCACACATGGCAATCAAGTAGTGTGACATGACCACGAAAGTAATGAAACGACAGGTTCATACAAATAATTCTAACATTTTAGAAGCATACATCATTTAGACTATCCTACGAAAAAGACTCAAAGAATGTCAACAAAAGACACGAGTTTTCAAATATAGAAACATCATATAAAAATGAGATATCATGAGTTAACAAGTAAATACGTTAATCTTGCGAAATAGCATATAACGAAAGAATGAACATATTATTCAAATCTTGTTAACATGAAGCATATAAGCATGCAGACAATTCCTTTCCAAGGTTTACACATTTGATTATCATTAAAATAATTATCATGATTATGTCAAGACATTTAAACATATCAAACACATAACATGTAATCAACACATTATATATATGTAATGCAAGTGATTTTACTAAGAAAAATCACATCTACTTATTCATTGATTATTATTCCTAAGACAAGATAATTCACCAATACATGACTTAATGAAACTCAACTATTTCTATTAAAACAAAGGTGATGAAGATGTCATGATATACACGGAAATTTGACAAATATGTGTCAACAGATTTTAATCTTTGTGTTTGGAATCTAAGGTTGAATGATCTAAAGGGTGACATCTTTTATGTTGAGTTTAAGTATGTGTTATGAAAGTGATTTGATCATCTAAGACCAAGAGATGTGTTTAAGTGTGATAATGGAATATGTTAAGAACGTTCTCAATAAAGTTCTTTGGAACAAGTATCTAAATAAAGTTACCAGAGAGGTGGATATGCACATGGTTTGAGCAAGGTTTGGTTATGCACATGGTTTGAGCAAGGTTTGGTTATGATGTACGCTTGAAAGGGAATAGACACATATAGTATCTTTTAACAAGTAAGATTATCTCATAGAGTCATCATGCTTATGAAAACAAGTATGATAAGATGAGGGGAAAACTCTAGTTCATAGAACTTGCAGATGATTGTTTAAGATCATTTAGCCAATGAGGTGTGATTAAGTTTCTTGTAACACAACCGTTCATGTTGGAAGGAGAGAATGATGCATAGGATATATGTTATCCTGTTATCAAGATGAAAACTAAACACATAATGTTTTTTCGAAACATCATGTTTTCCTAAATGAAGATATGAAGCCTAAGTGTTTGGATAGTCCTAAATAACCTTGGGGATGACACAAAGAATTCACTTGAGTTTCTTATGTATATTCCTCAAGAGTCATTGTTACTTGGGGTGCATGAGGTTGTATTTGAGATTTTGGATTTCAATATATGTTGTTAAAATATTGATTTGAAACATAAGCAGAAGCTTGGTGACATAGTATTACTAATACTTTGATTACTTGTGAAAGTGGTACTACTTAAACCTAGTGTTAAAAGAATGTGAGCTTTATGCTCATTTGATGTTGAAGGTTCTAATCCTATATTTGGTAAAGTATGGTTGAGTTGATTCAACGTGCATTTGATTTGGTATGAGTGTTTGAACAAAGGGATTTTTGAGCAATGCACTCAATGGATTCAAATGATGGTAAGAATTGAGGTGTTGTAGGGGTTTATTGTGCTATCGGTGTACTTAGGTTTCTTGGATGTTGAAGACAACAAGAATGGATACTAATTCTTATGGTTCACTAGTAGGTGACATGATTTGAGGTTTAGGGCCAGAGATAGATCACAGAGGTGAATGCGATTTGATGATGGTGAAAGTACAAGAGTACTTAGGTTTCATGGATGTTGAAGATGACAAGAATAGATACTGATTCTTGTGGTTCACTAGTGGATGAAGTGCTTAGTTATGTTTGTGAAACCTAGGGGTTGAATGTGACGGGATGAAGAACAAATGTTCTAGTTATGATAGGATAAGTGTTTTAACATACGTTGTTAAAATACTTAGGAGTTAATTTTTTCGGATATGACTTTTAATGACTACAATCGTAAGTCAGATATACTTGAATATTTCAGTCGAAATACTTAAGTTGTCAATCATACTTTGAGAAAAGGATGACAAAACTTGATAGTTACCTCTATAACCTGAGTGTGAGACTCGATGTAAATTGTCTTGAAGGATGACATGTTAACCGAGTGAGGCAATATTTGTGAATACAAGATAATATCAACAGTTATGAGTTGGACTTGTGATCTGCGATATCTTTGCAAATGAGGAGTTTGGATTTATTGTGAAGTTGTCAAATTAACAAATCAATCTAATGGATGAGTAAAGGATATGAGGATGAAATGAATGTGTGAAATGATCATAAATACTCAGTGGTTTACCGAAAAGGTACCTTGGAGCATTTTCATGAAAATTGAAACTGTGATTAGATATGATTATCCTATTTGGTGTTTGGTGAGATTTCCTAATCCTAATTTGAGTGAACATCACTAATAAGAATCCTAAGAACTAGAATCAATAATCTAAGGATCGGGATTAGTCAGGAATTATGAAAAAGTTACTATTGAGACTGACGGATCCAATCGACAACAAGTGCGGATCCCATATTTGGGTTCCGCAGAATCCGCAGGGTGAGGAATGGCGGAGCCAAAGTGTACAACTGACGGAACCAAAATTTGGGATCCGTCATATCCGCCATGTGGAAGTCCTAATTCTTAACAGAGAGATATGCATATTTTGCGTTACCGCTCAAATCCCGGAAATTCTCCTAAAACATATGTAACTACTAATATGTGATAAATTAAAACTAAAAACACATATTCTAACACACGTTTGCACATAGATCAATCTGATGATAGTAACTTACCATAAATGGATGTTAAGCCAAACAGTGGCTTAAACATGAAAACTTGATAACATCAAAGTGTTATCGTCCTGTATGACATGGTTAGTACACATAAAGGTTTAACAACAAGATAATATCCTAAAGGCATAACAATTCAACACATCATTGTTTCAATTTGTTTGTACCAAACACTCTTTTTCAAAGTTACTACATGTTTACACATTTTAACGCTTGAACAATTTTGTGTAAGACAATACTTTTCAAAACACTAAACTAGTTTTACTTAGTTATCATTCTTAAGTGAGTTATGCAAGGTTTTCATATAACATATGTAAACAAAAATATCTAAGTCTATAAGTGAAACAAACACAGTTTATCAACTTATTGCACAATATCTAGCAAATTCCCTATTATGCATAAAACGAGCAATTGATAAACAAGCAAATAACTTATCATGGCAAAAACTTATGTATTACAAATCAACAAATGTAATCACAACATTCAACAAGCAAACAACATGTATGCAAATAACTTAGAACAGACAGTCACATAGCATAGCATAAATGAAAAGATACTTTTCGTCATTTTGCGTTTAAATATGACGATGTATGCCAAGCTTGAGTTGTTTCCTTTATATTACCAAATACTTTAGTTTCAAAAGAAATCATATCAATGTTCAAAGAAAACCAACTTACATTGCCCGACGTAAAAGTTTAAGTTACTGTGTTAAAATTAAACTTAATATTTTGGACAGGTTGTAGCTTTTGATTTATTTTACCTATTTCAATTTAGATTCAGTCCATGATATTATTTTTAAATGAAAGTAGACTTAATTCCCTTCAAAATGATAGGTGGCACGACTCCTACGGACTTACGGTTAATTAGTTATGATTTTTTGAAGTTTGACAAAAACTGAACACTGTACAGACGGATCCGGCGGATCCAAATAAAGGGATCCGCCCTTTATACCATTTGGATCCGCGGGACTCTGTACCAGATTCAACAAAACTCATATTTTGACATAGCGAAAGTGTGTCAGACTTGCTAGACTTAATATTAAACATATATTACACATATTTAACAACATTTCTACTTATGTGACTTTTCTAAACATTTACGTAGGTGATTTCTCAACTAGATTAATAGTTATCCCAAACACTCCCTTAAAACCCGTGTTTTTCGTAAATTAGCTTTATGCACACAATTTGACACTCAATCCTTTTAAGAAATCCTTTCTTTTGATTTTCTAAAGATATCTTCAAGCTTGTATACAAAGTAACATTTAACAACAAAATTTCTAAGTATACTTAGCGAAACATTGTTCATATTACATTCTGCTTCAAAGGTAATTTGATACATGGATCTTACTCTATTTTAAAAACCATTTGTTTTGAAAATAAGAGCCACGAGGCTCTGATACCAATTGTGAAAAACGTAGAGGGGGGGGGGGTGGTGAATACGTTTTCATTTTAAAAACTTAAAACTGGTTGTATCAAATTTCCAATTTGGCTTGTTCTAATATGAAAGCTGTCTGTTGTAGTTTATGTCTAGCATAAACTAAAGTATGTTATCACACAAGTATTCTCAACTAATCACAACACAAGCAATCACATAATGCAAACATAAAAGTAAAGAGATAAGTAAAAGAAAGCGCAAACCGAACACGATGATTTATAGTGGTTCGGTCACGGAGCTCCTCTCCACCCTACTCCACTTCTTGAGTACCCAACTCGAGAGTTACTTCACTAGATCAACAAGCTCCCTTTCTTAGGCGGAGAAAACCTTTACACGTTGCTTACTTCCTTTTCCGGTACTAAGCTAAACACCGGGTTCTTTACAAGGGTACAACCACTCCCATCGTCGCTTACTTCTTTTTCCGGTACTAAGCTAAACACCGGGTTCTTTACAACAATGATCCATGACATAAGTGTATCATGGATATGAATGCCTACTCTATATGGACTTCCATTGATCGGAAGCCTTCAATTTATGAAGATCACAAGCTCCCTAAACTTGTTGTGATGGATCTTCATGTATGCAAGTAAGATCTTCTTGGTGGATTAGGAAGTATGCTATGGATGATGTCTCATGATCTTGAGCTTGCTTCACAGGATCATTAACAATGTATGCTTACAACATAATGAAAGTTAGTAACATTATGATCATTATGTAAAGGGTGATTAATGTATGAATCTACATGTTTTGCTACTGATCTAAGTGTGTGAAAAGGGTAAAGGAAATGTGTGTTTAAGTGGGTTAAAACTATGGGTAAAACTATGGACTACTATTTATAGGCAAACAGTTTATACATGCCACGGATCTGGCGGATCCAAATAAAGGGATCCGCCCTTTATGCAGTTTGGATTCGTCAGTGTTTGACAGCTAAGGCTTTCATGAATCTTTCCATATCAAGCCAAGTCATGTCAAGATCTTTCAAAGTCAACTTAGTAGCTTGAAGATCTTTCCAAAATATCACCTAAATCAAATCTTACTAAATCTATCCAAGATCTTTCCAAGATTTTTCCAAAATCAAATCTACCTAAATCAAATCTTACTAAATCTATCCAAGATCTTTCCAAGATCTTTCCAAAATCAAATCATATAAAATCTATCTAAGTTCTTTCTAAATCTATAAGATTTGTCAATGATGTATGCCATGATGTCATGTGTTAATATTTCTAAATTAAGAAATAAAAGTAAAACATGTAAATGTATATATGTGTTTGTAACATGTATCCTAGTGATCATGTAGCATGTGTAAAATGAGGTTCTAAGTAGAATGATTAGCCTTTTTAAAATACTTAATTACCTAACCGTATTTTAAACATTCTAAATGGTTTGTTAAGGGTTTGATCATAATGCTACATAACAAACATGTACGAACCTGTGTTGTATCATACGAGGACTTGAGAGGTGTTGAATGTAAGTTGAGACAAGATATGATTACAAATAACTTGTACATTTTACGCTATGTATCAAGTTACATGTTTGTTATCAATCAAAACAAACAAGATTGCTTGCACTAGCAATCTCCCCAACGAGACTGCTTGCACTAACATTTTGAAAATATCATGAAAAGCAAATTTGAAATATCCATGATAGGGGAACTCAAATTCTTTCTTGGTTTACAAATACACCAATCCCCTCATGGTATTTTTATTAATCAAGCTAAATATACAATTGAGATTTTGAAAAAAAATGGTATGGAAAATTGTGATTCTGTTGGTACACCAATGGTTACTTCACCAAAAATCGGTGCTGATTTATTTGGGAAACCCGTCGATTCAAAGAAATATCGGAGCATGATTGGTTCTCTCATGTACTTTACTGCAAGTCGACCCGATATTCATTTTGTTGTTTGCCTATTAACACGGTTTCAGGCAAGGCCCACGGAACTTCACCTCCATGAGGTCAAACGGATCTTTTTGTACCTACGAAGAACCATTAACATGGGACTCTGGTATCTGAAGGATTCCGAGTTTAAACTAATAGCATTTTCTGGTGCCGACCATGCAGGTTGTCAAGTTACAGCAAAAAGTACATCAGGTGGAGCACAATTTTTGGGTGAAAAGCTAGTAGGCTGGTGATCCGTCGCAAAAGTGCGTATATAAATAATATCAGATGGATACACGTGAATAAAGACAAATCAACCCTTTAGGAAAAAGGCTAACTTGCAAAAACTCACGTTTGTGTGTGTGATACCATGTAAGTGATTACCCGGGTCGTGTCCCAACGAGGTGTGAATGGGCAATCGTTAGAGATTTGGATTAGAGTGACTGATGATTAGGATATGGATTTTTGCTTTTTATATTCTATTTAACAAATGAGAAACAAATTCTCACGGGAAAATTAAGTTCTAAATGATTTAAACTAAAAACGCGTAACGAGAATTCTAAAAACGAGCTACGAAAGTGAAATCTATGAAAATAAAACCTACAAGTGCCAAATTATTTTTCCTAAGTTATAAATGACAAAAGAAAATTTTAGAAAAAAGATTTACTCTATATTTTTCTGACTTATATATATTTTTATTATGAATTTAAAACAGTTTTAAACTAATTAAATTATTAAAAATACTAAACCTATTTAGAAAAATCTGAAACTTTTTCTAAAAATACTTTATACTATTACTATCCTAGGAAAAATACAAAGAGGGTACCAGCTTATTCTAATAAGTTGTAATAAGCTAAATTGGTTCGAATAGCTTAAATGGAAAGTGACTATAAGATTTAAAGTGTGCAAGCTATAACCAGAGAAGTCCCAAGGGCACAATAGTAAGCATGTGTGTGTGTGAGTCAGGTGACCTGGGTTCGAGTCCCAGCACTGACTTTTTTGTAAAACCTTTTTTTTTTTTTTTTTTTTTTTTACTTTTTCTTTTTCTAACTTATTATTAAGCTATAAAATGACAACGTTTAAAAAGGAACTTATTTTAAATATGACTGAATAAGCTAGATTTAAGCTATGATGATCAACAGTTGAGCTTTTTAAGGTTTTAAGACTAATTATGATTTTAAATAAGCTATAAGCATATTTTTAAGCTATAAGTTAATGGAAAAAGCTAAAAGGGACTGAGATAAGTGTAAATAAGCTAAAGGGTCTGGAAAAGCTATGGCTTACAAGCTGATAAGCTCTAATAAGCCAAAACAAAAACACTAGTCTGCTGATATGCTAGGTGGACAGGGCAAAAAACGCACTTTTCAAGCTACTGAAAAGCTAGTTAGAAAAATTCTAAAAAATAAACTAAAAATATAACCAAGTACACAAGCCAGCAAACTATATGCGTGCCAAATTACAGCTTAATTGGACTTAAGATGAAGAAATGAAAAATAAAAGAAAATCAGCTGAACATGGGAAATCACAAAAATGTACGAATTTGCATACTGATATGGGCTGATTTGAGAAATTTCATTAACCAAGGCTTAAGGTACTGAACTATTGTTAAGAATGGACTAAAAAGATCATATTAACACCAAAAATAAGGGATAAAACAGCCTAAACTTATACCAAGCTTATTAGAACAGTGAATGCCCTATAATTGCACTAATGGATTCAAATCCTAGAATTCTTTAAAAACAGGCCAAGTACTCTTACTAACAGCTTAATTATGCTAAATAAGGGCTAGATTAAACTTGACTAATTTGCAAATGAACAGTAATAATCCAAAATGACCCGTTTAACCCATTGAGCCAAACACTCCTTATATTGATTGATTTTTAGATTTTGAACACAAATCACCAAGATAAGCTATGGAACTTATTAACTATAGATGATCTAACTTACTTGAATCCTAATTAACAACTTTCAAAAGCCAAAAAGCACTCAAACAAGCTGAGTGCTTATTTGACTGTTTTTTGGATTTTATGACTTTTTAAGGTTTTTTTTAGCAAAATGAAATAAAAGCTATTAAGTACTTATGAAACTGATGAAATACAACTAGAAACTAGTAATAAGCATAAAATAACAACAATAAGCTACTATTAAGCTATTGTACAGTAATATGGAAAAAACATGAAAATATTGAAATTGCTTACAACTGAGAATTGGATTATAGAACAAAGAACTAATGATCAGAAACACCTAGCTTGTCAACAACAAGCTAGAAACCAAATAAGCTCTTCCATGAGCAGCTTATTATTCATAACTGCTTATCTTGAGCTCCCTTTGACTTTTTGTTGACCAAACTTGAATCCTTGAATTTGAACTGAGGTGGACTTATCATAAGCTCACTATAAGCTATGTTAAGCTTAAATGAGCTTATTCAACAATAAAAGGAGCTTTTGCAATATCAAATTAACTTAATACGAATCAACAGTGATACTTAGATTTTGAAATTTCATTAACTCTTGCAATTAGAACAACACTGATTAAATTAAACATAAAAGAGTTTAAACAAACTTGAATTGATATAAAAAACTTAAATTACAACTGATTAAAGATTAAAACTACAATACGATTTAAAATTAAAACTAACTGCTTCTTAAGGCTTACAAGATGTCCTATTTATACTACTACTGAGGTGGGGTGGGTCTCATATCTTCTTTTGAATCTTTTCCAGCCCTTGGATGGCCTTGAGATGATCTCAGCTGTTGGTTCTCATTTTGGCGCCAAAAATAATGTGAGTGGGATAACAGCACATGGTTGGTGAAGTGTGATGGGGAAGAAGCTTTAAATGCTTCTTGGCAGTTAGGTGAAGTGTAGCAGAGAGGAGGAGGGTTGAGGTGATGGGGCAGAGAAACCGTGGGTATGGTGGTATGGTTTTGGTTTGGCGGTAAAGGAAGAAGAAGGAGGTTTGACTTTAAGTCAAACCTGGGTTTTGGGTTTAATTAAAAAGGGGCGGGAGTGGGCTGTGTATGTGTGGGATTGGGCTGGGGGAGTGGATTGTTGGGTTTATAAAAGGGATTAGATTGGGTAGATGTAAGGCTGGGTTTTATTTTAGTTAGGATTAGTTTTGGATTTTAGTTTTGATTTAAGGGACCAAAGTTGTAAAATCTGAGAATCCAAGGGACTAAGGCTGCCAAAACTAGAATTTGCTTCCAAGGACCAAACTTGTCAAGTTTCAAACTTCAGGGACCAATATTGTATTTTCTGAAAATCATCTCCAAGGGTTATTCTTTGACAAGTAGAGCAATTTCCCGGACCAAACTTGTAAATTTCTTCCCCGTCCTCGGCGTCTCACGAAATTCCATTCTTGTGCTCGGTTTTGTCTGTTTTTGTCCCGTTTTTAATCCTTTAGTACCTGAAACACATAAAAACACAAACCAAGGATATCTGCAGTATAATTCAGTGTTTTAGGTCAATTTTGTGTCTATTATGGGTATAAAATGATGATTATTTAGACACTCATCAATCCCCCACACTAAGCTATTGCTAGTCCCTAGCAATCCGATCATATGAAGTAATGAAAGGATCAAAAGAATACCAAGTAAACCACGTTTTGATTTTTTTATACAATGCCAGAAATTTAAACTTAGAACAAAATATATAACACGCTTGATTTACAAAAATGGTATCACGGAACAGGATTCACACAAACTGGGTGTCTCCAGGGAATTGTAATCGTCATCCTCTTTTTGATACTCCCAACTAAGCTTAAACTCAAAGCTCAAATGCTAACACTACTTATATTAATAATCTATGTAAGCCGAAACTTAACTTTTCACTCCCGCATATATTAAGTTTAGGTGACTGTGCTCATTTTCAAAATTTTGACCCAAAAATCGACATTATTATGGTTGTTATTTGTTTAAGTCAAATACTAATTTACCGGGAACCTCGAAAATCTAAGGATCAAAAGGGCCTTTTCCATGTAGCGGCTTTCTTCTCGGCACATCCCAAACCAGTTGGTTTTAGGTGACCAGGCTTTTGACACCTTACAGAGAATAGTACCGGAATCAGCGGAATTTCGATATCAAAGATTTAAGATATTCCCACTAAGCTAGTATTAAAAACTTAAATAGATAACAACAAACGATCATTTAGAGATTAGAGACTCAAAGATGAGATCACTCCATGTAACGGCTTACTTCTCGGCACATCCCAAACCAGTTGGTTTTAGGTGACCAGGCTTTTGACACCTCACAGAGAATAATACCGGAGCTTTCGGGATCTTTGAAATCAACAATCTACTAAATTACCGTTTAACCTTTATACAAAATTTGACGAATCCAAGTTCAAGTTCCGATTTAAATTTAAGAGAAAGCAATTTTCCTACATTTATACAACACATACTTCTTTATTTTCACAATATCAAAATTTATTGCATTTTGCAATATCATTCCATTTTCTTATTTTTCTTTTTCATTTTTTCATTTTTTCATTTTTCAATTTTTCATCATTTTCATTTTTTTTACACTTATATATATTTACATATATGCTTTCCCAAAAATTAAAATAAGAAGTTGAACTCGGGCTCTATATCAAAATTGTATAAAAATTTGTTTTGCATAACAAATGATTTTGGCGTTCAAACGTTTGAAAATAGCACGTATTTAATCCGATTAGTTATCTTCTGGGAGGAAAAGCCATAGATTACTTATATAAGCACTAAAGAGAACCAACTACTCTACGCTTAGCATTTTCATTTGCACATATCTTTAAACCTTAGTCTAATAGTTAAGGAAGCAGCCAGATCAATACTCTGGCAGAGTCAGGATTCCCCTTGTTCTAACCTAATCAAGACTAAACATTTCTTCTTTTCTTTTTTTTTCTTTTTTTTTTATTGCAATTTCTTATTTAAAAATGAAAAAAATTTTAAATTTTGGCCAAAACGGGGGTACTAGGGCACTAGAAGGTACTGATGCGCGTGTGCGTATGCTCTAATTTATACCCACGGTATGTCGTTGTGGTTTTAGCAGTATTCAAGTTTTAAATTTATATTTAGCCGACTTATCAATAACACACACACTTTAACGAGCAGTGTACCCGGTCACTATGAATATAATGGTAAGTAGAGTGTCGATCACTAATAGTGGAACGTATTATCTAGTTATTCTAATTAGTATTTTAATATCTTAAGTTAGCTATACAACCTAATCTAACGCAAGGGGGTTCAGCCTGAGAGACTGGCACGGTTTAGTTATGATTAAATATAAACTAAACTAATAAGCACGAATCAGCGAGTAGCACACACGTACACAGATAAATATTTGAGACAATAAGAAGACCTGTCTTGATAGTTAAGTAGCTTGTCACTTGTTTTATTGCTAGTTTTATATGAAGTGTATAGTTCGATGCAACACACCGAGATTAAGTCCTTTCTCGTTGGTTCTAATCTTATCGGCGAGTAAACCCTTAATGATTACTTATGACTATCCTATTTATCTTTCTTCCTACTTTTTCTACAGACGATAGAATGCATAGGCGATCTAATAAATAGGCGAGGAAGGGGCATGGCGACCCAAGCAATGCTCAGCTAGACACAGAGGTTATCAATGCACTAATAAAAGTCACCAAAGACATCAACATATAAACTTTAATTAATGGGAAAGCAATTTTAAGGGGAGTTGAAGTGCACGAATAAAATCAATGATCACAAGCCCATCAATCCTGACAAATTAAAGTGTACTAATACAATAAAACAAAACTACTTAATGAATTGAATACATGCAGGACCTTCTTACAGCTCTTGTATCTTCGTTCAAGGTGTGTCTTGTGCTGCTACTTCGACTGAATTCGGCTTAGGGTTTCTTCTGTCTCGTACTTAGCTAAATTGTCGAACTCCGAAATTCGTCTGACTTTAGGGTATTTATAGTTTCTGTCTGAGGGCTAGATGCGGCGCATAGGATAAGTAGATGCGGCGCATTGACTTAACTTCGCGTGGGGTCCAAGATTAATATATTCAGGAATATTCGTACACCGCCAGAAGATGCGGCGTAACTCCATTCTTAGATGCGGCGCATGTCCTTTGCCGTCTTGGATAATATCTTGTGAAATCTTGATAGTGATGCGCCGTATATAATAAGTAGGATGCGGCGTATCTGGAGCAGAATGGTCTTGATCTTGTACATTTCAGTAGACTCTTAACTTCTTGCTTGTTTTGCTCCATAATTAGTCCAAAATCGCCAAGTTTCACATAATACTTGTTTTTACCTGAGAATTACAAAAGTAAACATTAACGTATCAATTCTCACAGATAATATAATAAAAAAAAGTCAAATAAATAGGATAAATGATGATAATAAAATGTACTTATTTGAGTCCATCAAATATCCCCCCACTTGAACTTTACTTGTCCCCAAGTAAACCTTAGAATTAATCTTATGAAAATGTATCCTAAAAGATGTTAGGATTTATTTTTATATTTAAGCATGTATTCATTTTGTCATAATCACACAACCAAACACTTAACGAATTAGAAGTAAAATAAAATATTCTGATAAAAGCAAATCTAATTGTTTAACTGTCCAGTCGTGACGAATATTCTATCATAAGCTTAGCAAGTATACGCATCTCCTCCACTAAAGCCAAGGAATAACAAGTCTAAAGCGGTAAAAAGGGTTTGTAGGTTAAGGGTTAATCATTCTTCTTAATCTCTGTCGATCTCAAATTCCAGAAAAGGCGACAAAATCACAAATACATGATCGAATCCACGAACACGATACTTGCAATTGCTCAAATCCTTAACTCGAATAGGCTAAAGATATGACCAAGTAATCTTTACCAATAATATTATATCAAAAAGGGCGACAAAATCATAAATACATAGCCGAATCCACGACTACGATACTTAAGATTGCTCAAATCCCTAATCTCAATAAATCAAAGGTTTGGATAAAGAATAATATAGGGTATGGATAATATTTGGGATATAAATTGGTGTAAAATGAACAATAAACAAAACAGATAAATTAAAATCCTAAGTGTGGTTAATCACTATCCCAACCATCCCATGAATAAGACTCATATCACTGAATAACTCACGCTTTAATACTTGAAACACACTCTTTAGGTAGACACGAATTATACTCAATAAGATCTCAATCAAAGAATAACCTTAATTGGCGTTCCATAACGTCCAACTCCCATTCAATCCATAAATATAATATACAACAACTAGTGGTGATATCGACCACTTAATACAAAACTTCACATAAGTTGGTTAAAACAAACATCCAACTTTTCCTTTTTCTTTTTCTTTTCTTATTTTTTCGAATTTTTATATATATATATATATATATATATATATATATATATATATATATATATATATATATATATATATATATATATATATATATTTTTAACTTCAAACATAAACATAGATGTGTAAAACTTCACCACATCACTATAACGATAACTCTGGATAATTATTCCATACTTTTCATGACTTCAGAAATAACGGTAATAGTGAAAGTAGTAAACACACGAAAAATAAACTCAAAGATATACAATATTTACTTTCACTCCTATTGCATTGTGCAATTTCCCGACCTAACCATAGATAATGAATTACGCACGCGAACACAGGTAATGTAAGGAAACACACTTTGCCTAAAGCAATTAACCAACCACGGATTTTAATCTACAGGGTAGGCTAAGGTGTAAGGGTGTAACGAAACATTATAACAAAGGTGTAAGAAACGAAAGGAATGGCTCTGAGCGTTTTTCTAGGGGTATCTTACTCTAAAAATGAGAGTAACAAAAGGGTTTATACGGGGGTTAACTAACCAGTGTAGTTAGCTAATATCACATAACATATAAAGGCTATTTGGGTGTAATCCTAGAAATTTACCAAGTTAGACAAGTCATTCCAATTATATAAATAATACTTATTATGGTGGTCTCGAATAGTATACAAGCCAAGTTCTAAAGTTTACAAGTCACCGGCACACTCATAGATTTGTGAATTTTGAAAAGTTCACAATTTTTGAAAATAACGTCATGTGTGCAGCTATGTAATTTAGACTTTAAACAAAATCATGCTAAAAATTTTAAATTTTGATAAATTAAGCACATTTTAAGCATATTTTGAAAAGTTTAGGACAAGTAAGTGTTCTAATTCTCCAATCCCCCCACTTAAGTTAAACAACGTCCTCGTTGTTTGTATAAAAGATTAAAAACTGGAAAATAAAAGAATTAGAACAGAAAAACTCCCCTGAGATTTGCTCGGTATGATCCTCCATTATTTGTATAAGAGCAAAAATCATCTTTCTTGTGGATGAGAACGTTTAAGCTTCATAATTGATGTATCCACAGAAAATGCAGGAATCTATAATACCATCAAGACTTTAACACACCTAAGTTAAGAAGGTTCAAACTTGCATAACACATTAGTAGTTAGTAAAAATAAAACTTAAAAATTAAAATGAAAATCATCAGGTCAGTCGATACGCCGTATCTTATGGAAGAAGATACGCCGTATCGAGCCTGGAATAATTACGAATCAGAATAGAAGATGCGTCGCATCCTTAACCAGGGATGCGCCGCATTAAAATAAACTGACAGAAAGTTTTAAAGTCAAAAATAAAAATGCAGAAAATTAAAGGGCAAATGGCACACAAAGGTATCAAACTTAGGGTCTATTTCCAATCAAGGTACTTTTCTTTTTTTTCTTGCATAAAAAGGTACCCAACAATTTTTTTTGGCAGATTTGGGTTTTTTACTAACGTCCGTTAACTCAGTTCGTTAGTAAATTACATGTTTGGTCCTCGAATTCGTTAACTCAGTTCATGCAACATTAAAAAACAATTTCGAATTAATTTTTTTTACATGTTTGGTCCTCGAATTCGTTAACTCAGTTAATGCAATATCCAAAAAAAAATTTCGAAAAATATTTAAAAAAAAAATTATCAAAAAAATATTTTCTTAAAATATTTATATATTACTTTTTAAATTACCTTTTTTTCGAAAAATATTTGAAAAAAAAATTAAAAAAAAAAATATTTCGAAAAAATTAAAAATATTTTAGAAAAAAATTTTCGAAAAAATTAAAAATATTTTCGAAAAAATTAAAAAAAATTTCGAAAATTAAAAACAAATTAAAAAAAATAAAAATATTTTTCGAAAAAATTTTCGAAAAAAAATTAAAAAAAAAAAGTTTTAATTTTTTTTTAAATTACTTTTTTTTTTTTCAAATTATGAAAAAAAAAGTCATAGAAAAAAAAATTTTGAAAATTTTTTTCTATGACTTTTTTTTTTCAAAATTTGAAAAAAAAAGTAATTTAAAAAAAAATTTCGAACTTTTTTTTTTAATTTTTTTTTCAAATATTTTTCGGAAATATTTTTTTGAAATATTTTTCGATTTTTTTTTCGAAAATTTTTTTCGAAAATATTTTTAATTTTTTCGAAAATATTTTTAATTTTTTCGAAATATTTTTTTTTTAATTTTTTTTTCAAATATATTTCGAAAAAAAAGTAATTTAAAAAGTAATATATAAATATTTTAAGAAAATATTTTTTTGATAATTTTTTTTAAAAATATTTTTAGAAATTTTTTTTTGGATGTTGCATGAACTTAGTTAACGAATTCGAGGACCAAACATGTAAAAAAAGAAATTCGAAATTGTTTTTGGATGTTGCATGAACTGAGTTAACGAATTCGAGGACCAAACATGTAATTTACTAATGAACTGAGTTAACGAACGTTAGTAAAAAACCCAAATCCGCCAAAAAAAATTGTTGGGTACCTTTTTATGCAAGAAAAAAAGAAAAGTACCTTGATTGGAAATGGACCATAAGTTTGATACCTTTTTGTGCCATTTGCCCAAAATTAAATAAGATATGACCAGTGCAGGAGATGCGTCGCATCTCAGGATTGAGATGCGCCGTATCTTCTGCGGCCTGACTGACTCGACACAGAACAGAATAGTAAAAATTTTTCGGGTTTCTCCTGGTCAGCACTTGTCTTTATTCCAGAGTCTTCAAGTTAGACTCACGTTCAGCTCTTTATTTTGTTCTTGTTACGCGCCATCCTTCTTCATTCATCCGAAAGATGTTCCCGTATAGCTCCGCAACATTTTCTTCCGTACGACTTAATCTAATATATTTTTTTGTCTTCGTCGCAACATATTCCTCATCAGGTCCCAAAGAGTATTTGATGACTTTAATTTTTTCAGAAATAATCACGGGTGGCTTATTATAAGGGATCCCAAGTAGTTGACATTTTCTCTTGGTGAATTCTTCTTCGTCTTTATCAACAAACTTGAAATAAGGATCCTTATTCAAATAGTCATCAAGTTCATCAATCAATTCTTCTCGCGACTCATCGTTATTATTATAGGGATCATAATTAACCACGTTAAAGGATTGATAATAATCTTGAATCTCATCCCACTCATTTTTCAATTCCCATTGCAAGCGTTGACTAAGCTTTGTGTAATCATCAAATTGTCCATGCACCCATTCCCAGAAAGTAGTATTCGATGTTCCCTTTAGCTCTTTCAAGTATTCGATTCTACCCTTTTCTTGCAAAGCTTCCGCTTTTTGTGGGCAGTCTTCAACATTTTCATACCACTCATAGTCTTCAAAGGTTACATCGTTTCCAACTCGTTTCATCCCAATTATACTTCCCCCATTGCAGGTTCCGTCACTCTTATAATCACAGGTTGGCCATTTACTACTTCCATCCTTGAAAACGAAAGGTTTACAAGTGTGATTAATATGCTCAAATTCCCATGGTTTATCCCAAACCCATGGTATTTGGTCATTCCATTCATAGTACCAGGTGTTTTTGAAATCATCATAAGTTTTGAATCCTGGTAGTTCTCCATAATTGAACACATCAATGTCTATCCCGAATAATTCTTCAATCCCTTCCTCGATTATTGAATTGTCATCAGACGATCCATTGTCGCTCTCTACTTCCTCATCTTCTCCTCTCGTCCAATATACCCATAACGCATCTTTAGTAGCTTGGTCCATGCTCTTATGGTTTTTGAACTTACTAGCTAACCAATCCGAAAAATCATCATTGTTAGGATCATAGTTAATGTCAAAGCTAGCGATACTAATCATTTTCCTCCTTATTTCCATGAACTCATTAAATTGTTCCTTGAAACTCCGTGTCAACCATGAAGTCATAATCCGCTTGACTTCATTCGCAGGGGCAAATTTTGGATTACCATATTTAAGCTCGAGCCAATCTTTCAAAGAGATATCCATCAATTTCACCAACCTTTTACGAAACACTATTTCTGCTTCAGCATAAATTCTTTCGTCATCTATATCAACTCCCAAATATTGTTCGGAATAAGGCATATATGAAGCTTGTGAAGGTTGGACTTCATAGCTTTTGTTGCTCGATTTGTTGACTACATTTGCTGAGTTCATGTATTCAATTCGGAATTTCCCATCTTTTTCTTCGATAGTAGTCCAAGTTAATCCCTTAGATTCAATGATGGGCCATAAGAGTAACAATTCATCTTC